>OY730195.1:7717922-8271139 GCA_963422505.1 Pseudognaphalium luteoalbum | reverse complement strand
CATTATCATAAACGATTTAAAACCGATTTAAGTACGCAGTACTTACATTTGTTTTAAATTGTTGATTACAATGAATTTTAAATTGTAATTAACATTTTGAATGAAACCAACGTTAAATTGTAATTATCAGTTTAAGAACGTAGTTTTCCTCAGTTAGTCCAATATGGCAATATCAACACGTCTTTAAATATACCCCTCATATTTGGGTCATCTATTTTGTATACTATTTATATGTCATGTACTAAAATTTCATTTATCGTACCCCTTGGATTTTAATTACCTAATTTCCACTAGGTAGATGATTAGGTACGTAGTTTAGTGGAATTAATATATTGTATGTTTTTAACCTGGTTAGGCATGTAATCCATAATATTTATGTCGAGTTCTGCTTTCTTAGATCCACGGTATCCTTAAAAGTGACATTGATTTTTATCTTATGCCCTGCTTTATATACTACATTTTGATTGGTTGAAGATTTACATCATGTTCGATACACATCAGTAATAATTTAATATTGGAAATGACATAAACCAGAACCATAATGGTTATTATACGCAATTAGGATCCGAAATAAAATTCACAATTCAGTTTAGGATTGTAAGCTTAAGGACTATGTTTAATAGATACATTTATGTATAAGTATAAGTGGTGGTACATCAGGTTGATTGTGTAGTTATACTTAGCAGATATGGGTGGTTATTATCAAAGTATAAACAATTTATAAATATATGATTTTTTTTAAACATCCCTAAGGTTGTGTTTGGTTTGTGAAATCAACGTAATTCGATTGAATTGGAGTTTTAGTTCTTTTCCGCACAAGAATGTTTGTTTAACAAGTAAATGATTTGAAAGTCATCATTCCCTTCGATCAAAAGAATACACATTACTTTAAATTTCAATTCCTATATGACTTTCAATTATATATAAAATAAATATTTCGTGAACCAAACTCACTGCAAGAATTTTTGTTAGAAATTTTGCCTCTTTAACATCGACTTACTCATCAGTTTAAGACAATTACTAACATTAAACATTATGTATGCATGATTAAAAGCTTTCATGTGTAGTTCGTCCATGCATATCTATCCAATAAGCAATTATTATCACTAGTCACGAATGACATGTAACGAAATCATAGGATACTAATATACATATACTTTTTTCTGTAAGTAGGTTTAAAAAGGACGATTAATCTTTCTACCTAAGGGTAAAAAAATTTAACAATGGATAAACTCCTTTGACAATATAATGCATCCCCACCATAGCATGATTAGTTATCATGTCACAATAGACTACACCTTTGTTTGATCTTTAAATTCCTTGCAATCTTTTCAGGATTTGTCAAATCGTTTCGTAATTATTCAAAAAAACGTACCTAAAAGTCTAACTTCATGATACCATATATATTCATGGATATAATTATTCTATCTTTTGACAGAAGAATATAATTTCATAACATATAATAATTAAATTCCAAAGAGGAAGTGTAAATACCGATTTTTGGTACTTGTAAAGCGACCAAAATTAAGGCATTGTTTTTTCCCCGAAGAAATCCCTTATAAGATAGTTAATTTTTGGCTTGTTCATAATCATTTAATTTTGTTTGTTGAAATTCGACATTGTCCGCAAATTTTGGTTAAATCCACCTAAACGTCAAAAATCACTATTTTGTTACAAGGCAAAGCGAACTTTGCATAAAAACCAAAAGGAGGGAATTAAGCACGTACAATCAACGATTTTTAGTTTTATCAACTTATAGATTAATGAACTTGGACAAAATACAGAAATTCAATGGATACCAAAACAAAAGCCGTCTTAGAAAGTGTTCTCGAATATCATGTTTGATTTCTGGAAACGAATCTAGAAGAGCCAAAGAAGGACAATTATATATCCCTCAAAAAATTTCAAATTACTTGAGGTCAAATTTATTAAGAGTATTATTAGATATATCAGAACTTTGACCCCCTGAAAAAGAAAAAGTATTTTTGTTTCATCAATAATTTTATTCTAGCTCACCTCTGTTTGCTTCACAAAGCACAAACTATAAGAAAGTAACTTTATTATTCGAGCAAAAATAAGTGCGTGGCATGACAAACTTCAGTGCTCAACACCTTGAATGTTGGGAATCGACGTTCATCACTCCCAGCCAACATTTAAGGCCGGCATAAAATCAGGTTGCGAGATATATCCAACATCAATTGCATTCAAAAGTTCTGTTTTATCATTTTTTCTTTCTTTTCTTCCCTTTTATATGATTGGTTTAAAACTTTTTAAGCCCATTTGAATCAAATTATACTCGTGTTAAACTTTAGTATTTAATTAAACATCGAATATAATAAAACCACTTTTTATGCTATTATTACATATATGATTAAAATCGAAGCAATTGTATTGAAAACAAGTAACATTCTTGATTTATGCGTGGAAACGTACGTGGAAAAGATTGAGGTAAGTGGTAAACGACAAAAATAGTACGTCCATGTCACAACATATCGTAATCCAACGCTTTAATATGCGCTAATTGACAAACGGCTGATGCAAGCAATTGCGTATTTTATACTTTCCTTTCCAATGGTAGACACATATATTTTTCATAATCAAATACCATCTTTACAACAAGTTGAATACTAGCACATGTAGCTTTTTTCCATTTAATTATTTTATGTATATCGAAATGAGCATCATGGTATCATGGTAATATATATATAATATAGGCAATTTTCAGATACAAATATATTGGGCAATTTTTTTATTTACTTAACTTTGCATATTTTCGATGTAAAAATGTATGAGGATTTATGCTAACTAGTTCTTCAATCGAAAACTAGTTATTGAAGAACTAGTTAATTAGCGGAATATGTAAATACTCTTACGTTTTATATCAAAAACATGAAGAGTTCTTTTCGAAGTAATTAATATATTGCCTAATATATATATATATATATATATATATATATATATATATATATATATATATATATATATATATATATAATATATATATATATATATAAAAGTTGATGGGTGAAAATTGTGAGAAAAAGTTATAGTAATATTTTTTGTTAATTTACGTATATGCAATCCCGTAAAAAAAAATCCTTGCATACGATACCAGTACATTTTAATAAATAAATGACCGACTTTTTAACTTTTTCAAAGAAGTTTGTTTTTGTAATCTATTGTCATGTCATTTTATAGGAGTTGTTGTTTGGTTATTTTCTTCATGTCAAAAGAATTTTATTTTTCAATTTAAGTAATCTGCAACTTGAATTTCACATCCATCTTCTTGATTATGATCGTTCAATTAGTTCAATTTAAATATGGATTGATCAAGTTTGGAGTTAACGATTATAAGATTAAGACCACAGATTTATTGTTTTTTTCCTTTCGTATTCTGACCGTTGTTTTAAATATGTGTGCGCGTGTGTTTAAACAATATGGTATCTAATGACAATCTATATATGTTGAACTACATGTAAATAGGTATACAAAGAAATTAGAATTTACACATGGTAGTTTCTTCAAATAAGTAAGTATTATTCCATCTTCAACTTTTTCAGATATATATTATACATACTAGCGTAATATCCGCGCAATACAGCGAAATACAAAATTATCTTATTCATCGACAAATATTTGTGATGATGAATCAGTATAGTACGTAGTAGTGAATAGTGAAATGTCATGAAAATAATTGTTAAAAAGTGAAAATAATATTAAAAATATTAATTATAAAAGTGTTAAGTCTTACACTTAAAAGTTTCTAAATATAAAATATAGAGACACTTTATATATTAGTATAGAAGATGAGGTGTGGTTCAAATGAGAATATGAATTTGTGTGAGAATGAGGGAACCAATTATATTATGTCATGTGTGGAAAGAGAATTTTCAACATGTACAAAACTCATTTACCGTCAACATCAATTATCTCACAAACGACAAATCAAAAAATTATGAAAATTGCACCATTAAATTCAGCATTTTCTTCTCTTCGATTTGCCGTCTATCAAGACATACTTCCGACGAGTTTTTTTTTCATTTTTTTGGTGGGTTTCACATTTACTAACACATGTTTTAAAGTGTTGCGTTTAGGGTTTAGGGTTTAGGGTTGGGGTTTAGGGTTTAGGGTTTGAGGAGAAACCCTAAACCTCAAACCCTAACCCCTAAACGCAACACTTTAAC
The DNA here is from genome assembly GCA_963422505.1 of Pseudognaphalium luteoalbum. Lineage (NCBI taxonomy): Eukaryota > Viridiplantae > Streptophyta > Magnoliopsida > Asterales > Asteraceae > Pseudognaphalium > Pseudognaphalium luteoalbum. Next base: position 8,266,955 of record OY730195.1, on the reverse strand, counting down.
ACATGTGTTAGTAAATGTGAAACCCACCAAAAAAATGGAAAAAAAAACTCGTCGGAGAAACCCAAAACCTCAAACCCTAACCCCTAAACCCCAAACCCTGCACCCTAAATGCTTTACAAAACTCTAAACCCTAAATCATAGTAAACTCTGAACCTTAAACCCTGCTAAACCCTAACCCTAAGCTTAACCCCAAATTAAATGTATAACCAATCACTAGCACATGTATTACTAATTTGTAAGACCCACCAAAAAATGAAAGAAGGAGAAAAAGTTGTCGAAATATGCCTTGAGGGATGGCAAATCGAAGAGGAGAAAACGCTGAATTTTATGGTGCAATTTTCATGATTTTTTGACTTACCGTTTGTGAAATATTTAAATTTTAAAAATGTGGAGGAGAGAAAATAAAGTGACATATGACAGAAACTGTGGGTTACCTCATTCTCACTTAAAGTTGGTGTACTCATTTGAACCTTACTCATAGAATATATATATCAGCTCATTTCTATATGTTTAATTATTAACTAGTTTATTAACCCGCGACTACGCGGATAACACATTTTAACTTTATGAAAAAATTATGTATTCAGTATAATAACAACCTAACAACGGTGTATAATAAATAATAAAATTATCTACAAGCTGTGAGTGATTGTTCCCAGCAATTTTATCTTTTCCTCTAATATAGATAAATGAATATATAAGCAAACGATAAAATTGACAACAATGAAACACAACCATAAATGGTGGAGTTTTAAATAAAAATCGTAAGAAGAAAAATATAGTGTGTTGGAAGGAAGATAAAAAATAAGTAGAAATGTAAGTAAGGGTTTAAAACTTTCTATATACTAATATAGGTATCTTATTAAAGAAGTTCATATTGTTAGGGAGTGTACTTGAAATTTGAAAGAACGGGAAAATAAAGAAACGACGTGTATTTATAAATTGCATTCCATTGATTTTTTGGTAGTTGATTAAATATCAATATATATTGGAGGGAGGGTTAACGATGTAAAGCGTTAGAAACATTGAATCTTAGTTAATATTATTTCAAAGTTAAAGGGATAAAATGTACATTTATGGGTTAAAATTGTTACATCGAACAATATATAAGGGAATAAAATGTAAAAAATTTAGGGATTAATTTAGATTGTTAATTCCAAGTTATGGGACAGATTAGCAAAATACATAATATGTTTAGCTAAACACTTTTAATTACATCTATTGATTACAATTTGAGAAATAAATAGAAGGGTAAGATGAGTGTACTTGAAATTTGAAAGAACCGGAAAATAAAGAAACGATGTATATTTATAAATTGTATTCCATTGATTTTTTGGTAGTTGATTAAATATCAATATATATTGGAGGGAGAGTTAACAATGTAAAGCGTTAGAAACATTGAATCTTAGTTAATATTATTTCAAAGTTAAAGAGGTAAAATGTATATTTATGGGTTTAAATTGTTACATCGAACAATATATAAGAGAATAAAATGTAAAAAGTTTAAGGATTAATTTAGATTGTTAATTTCAAGTTATGAGACAGAGTAGCAAAATGCATAAAATGTTTAGCTAAACACTTTTAATTACATTTATCGATTACAATTTGAGAAATAAATAGAAGGGTAAGATCTCCTTCAATTATCCTTTTTTATTTAATAGTAGGAAGTAGGATTGTAAAGTTCCTCTAAAAATTGGCATTGAAAAAACCCACGACGATTAATTAAATATTAAACCATGATAACAATGATCACCCTTTCCATTATATAATTTGTTTGTTTTAATGCAAAATATAGTCATAAAAATGATATGTTTGTTTTTATATATCAAATAATGGATAGAGATTGATATGTACTACGTACTAGCTCTTTGTTAGTGGTTTTACAACTAGTCTTTTTTCTTGGCATTTTGCATACCATTATTGATATATTTTCCAACTCTCATCATCTTAGATTCTACTTCTTATAATGAGTTAAATATTTTAGGTATTCTTTCTCATAAAAGGTATGACGTATGCATCCAATAATTTAGGAAAAAAACAATGTTATCAAGATAACAAGACTTTATGAAATCGTGTCGTGTCAAGATATAATTTCCAAAAACATGCAAGACATAAAAGCTAAAGTAATGATCGTTACGATATACATTTTAAGTAAATATGAGAGAAACACGGGTAGTTAAAGTCATTGACATTTCAACTAGCTATATATAGCCTTTGGGTTTATGTAAATTTTACATATATTGAAGAAAAACATGTGTTGTGTTATCGAAATGGTCATGCTATTTTGGATCATTGGTTTGGTACTTAAATTATTGTAGTGTCATTTCGTTATTTACGGGTTTCTCGTTTTGTTTTCATATAGAATATTTAACATAATATTCTAGTTTACATATGCGAATGAAGATTAAGAACAATTAGATTGACAATTTAATTCGATTTAGAGTTGAGTGTATCAGAATATATGTAGTAAACTATAAGGGCATTATTTGAGCCAGACATTCCTATCTATTTTTGATTTAAAGTGTACATTTTGCAACTGATTAAAGTATTAGTATTAATATTAAAGAAATTGATGATTGTTGTAGGTGTTACTTATTCAGATTTGATGATTATATATATGAACTCTTGGAATGAATTAATAAGTTGAATGTTAGTTGAGTGCAAATGCGGAAATGTATATAGAATTACGATGTACTTGGAGAGTCGTTTGAGCTTCTTGTTGCTTTGAGGCTATTTCAAGCAAACTCTCGATCTTAACATGTGTCCATATTCATTACTTATTTTAACTGCATATATAAGGTCAACTTTCAATCTGGAATGTTGTCCAACTTATAATTAAGCTAGCCACAATGATGCATCAAATTATTTTGTTTTTTTCCCGGTCACTTATACTCTGCGTACTAATATATACCATGCATTCAAAACTAAAAGTGACCCGTAGCATCGCTATCTAAATTTACAGTGAAACCTATATTTAAGCTTTGTATACTAAATGGACCTCTCTAATCATATCAGTGTTTTTATTTATTTCACATCTCGTAACTTGTGAAGTAATTGGCACCAAGGGCGAGACTAGGTGGGAGCATCGTGAGTAGTTGCCCTCATAAGAATTTTTAAATTACGAAAAAGAAAATTTTTTAAGGTATTAATGACATTTTAAAATGTTCGCCCCAACTAAACTATGGAAAAAAATCACCCCTCTACTTAGATTTTCTTGCTCCGCCACTATTGGCACCCGTTATGTTATGATTATGTACGTGACGATTTATTTTACAACTTTATATTAGATAGGGACCATCTAGCTAACCAAAAATTACTACTCCCTCCGTCCCAAATTAAGTATCATGAATCATATTTGAAAGTCTTGTTATTTCAACTTTGACCTTAAATATTTTCTTTGTATTATATATTACTTTATGAAAATTATACCAATGAAAATACATTTAAAATCCAATTCATTCATATATTTTGCATATAGGTTTATATAACACAAACAAAATTATTTAAGGTCAAAGTTAAAAAAGAAATATTCAAAAAGTTAAAATAGAATACTTAATTTGTGACGGAGAGAGTATTACAATGATCCAGAGGAAATAATCGAATGCATGCATAATCGCATATACTATGAACATTTGAAATTTGACGTTTGCAATCAAAAGGGAAATAAAGTCATTATTATTTGCTTTTAAAAAACATTTCGTTTCAATTTTCGAAGATGCAACAAAAGTCAACAACTTGATATATATTCATTATATTGTGATTTATGCTTCTTTGACAATAACAATAAAGTTATATATATATATATATATATATTTCAGACGACTGGAAACAAAATGATACGACGACAGTAAATTTATAAAATGATACTAACAGTTAATTATCCAATAACTACCAAACGTTATCTCTAAATTTCTACAACGGTCCAAAATATAATAATTCTGGTGAGTTCATCTTTTGTAGGAATGAAAGGGCGCAACAATATAATCGGGCTCCTAAAACTAATGTGACCTCTAATATAATTAGCGAAAACTCTTTGGCGCAATAAGAGGCCGTTAAGTAGATACATATATAATTAAATACTACTATTTACTTGTTTCTTATATAACAAGAAAACAACATAAACACTAATTAACTAAAACCAGAAATTGGCCAATTATGTGACGGGGCTGTGTGGGTTTATAATGAATGTTAAGGTATGGTCTAAATTTTAGTCATGGAAATGTTTAGATTATTCTATTTTCGATCAGAAAGCGACAAGATAGAATAATATATACTCCGTATTAAACTGTGAGCTAAGCTAGTTTAACGTTACCAGCAAAATTATATTTGCTCTAACGAGATATCCATCAAGAAGTTATGCAATTAATTTATTTTAAGTCTCGATATATATTAAAAGTTGATACATAAGATGTGTATATAATTAAAAGAAAAATAATATGTCTAATATATGATTTACACATACTGTATATATTGACTTTTTAACACTACTTTTTACTTTTATTTCATTTTTATTTATTTATTTTTAGAACGGTAATTCTATAACACATCCCACAAATTTGTACAATCTACAATCGAATGTTTAGACTCATTATTTTTTGACATATTAAAACCACGTATAAAAGTCAACAACTTTCATAAAATTCTATAATGAAGTATATATCGTATTTAGTAGATAATTTTGATAAGGGCAATATACATGGCCATCGATTTTCGAATATGTCTGATTGTTTAAGAAAGCTATATTATAATATAGTTTTAAAGTCATATAAACTTTAGTTACAACTTAAAAAATAATATATCCAAAAATATGACTCATATTTTGTTATACCGGAGAGGGTTGAATGGTTGATTGAATTATGAAAATTCGATCAATTTATGTATATTTAGATCTTGGAAAATGAGAGTCAACAATGCAATCCATTCAAGTAGGCTACTACGGCGTATGAGAACCCCATTAGATTCACATTTATAGAATCCATTATACATTTCATGTTATTAATAAAGGACTATAATTTCTTTGATTCTGTATATTTTTTTGGATAAAAAGTAGGTACTACAACTCTACGTACGTACAACATGATCTTGTTAATTTTGGATTAAATATTGTAACCTGATTCTAGATTATTCGAAAACCTTGAATGGTTTTTTTTTTTTTTTTTTTTACATTATAAATATAATAGTAAAAATAATAATTATTATAGTATAACTTTGAATCTATTTTGGTGAGAACTCATTAATCAATATATTAAAACTATTAGTCGTGTGGCATCAATACAACCATATCATTTTATAAGATGGACCATTCTCATTTATTTTATGAGATAATGTTACATTATTGATCACAAAATTGCATATCTAACCATAGTTATTACTTACAAACAAGGTCAACGATAAAACAAACCTAACGTTAAACCGCCCATTGTCAAATCGACAGTTTAATTCGTTCTAGTAACCTAATATATAATCTATCTCATTTTTTTTTTACCAATCCGTCTATATATTTTTTTAGTTTTTATAATTTATATCAAATTATTATTGTATTTACATAACCGAACAAGCATTAGGATTTTCGTCGCTAAACATCCCAGTTTCAGGTTGATAACCTCGAGGGTCGTTCATATACATCGGCGGTGGCGCCATTGGAGGTCCGTGTGAGTATCCATGATTGTAATAGTTTTGATTATAACCATGATTATAACCTTCTTGTACGTATCCATGGCTAGAAGAGGTTCCAACCCCATAATCTTGATTGTAATAATTTTGATTGTACATTTGCATTGTGTGAGTGTATGGACTATACCCATTGTATTCCAACTTATTAACCACCTCTATGCCTTTACTCTTGTTTTCACCACCACCACCACCTTCGCCACCAACCCCTATCGCCTTCACATCACCACCACCACCGCCGCCGCCTGCCTTCTCTTTTTTATCACCTCCCCCCTCGAGTTTTTCTTTCTTGTCATCTTTTGCTTCACTACCGCCTTTTTCGTCCTTTTTCGGAGGGACGATATCCACCTTTCTCTTCAATTTTTCTTTCAAGTGCGGTATAAGTTCTTTCACATTCATTGTCCCTTTCACCGATACCAAATCCTTGCCGGAATCCACTGATACTGATTCCACGCCTGTTCAGAAAAATACAAATATAAAGAACATTAAATAAATCCCATTAATAAATCCAAAACGTCATCAAACTACTTTGCTAAAACATAACTTATATATTTTATAATAATAAAACAATAATAAATTGGAATTATTAATTACCCACCAAATAATTTCTTTAATAATAAATGAAAATTAGGTAAAGTATATAAACTTACCATCAATTTTTGATATTAAACGTTTAATTTTATGTATGCATCCGTCACAGTGTAGAGGAATCTTCAACACCACCGTACTTGATTGAGGCTATATCAACCACCGCCCAAATATAATATAATTAATAACAACGACAACAATATTTAAAGCCATTAATTAAATTAAATGTAATTGACACCCATAACACAACATTTTCATAAATTAATTGCAGTACCTCTTTCGGTTTCTTCTCATCGGATTTTTTCTCATCGGCTTTTTTCTCCGGTGGGCTCTCCTTCTTTTTCTCTTCGCCGCCACCACCGCCGTCCTTCTTAGGCTGTGGAGAAATGATGTCCACCTTCTTCTTAGTTTTGAACTCTACTCGCTCTCTGATGCGCGTGGGATCCACCTTCCCAGTTACCGTTAATTTGTTCCCGGGAGTATCAGTCTTCACATTTTCCACACCTGAAACAAAAAAGATTATTTCATTTTCGTTAATTACATACATACACAGCTGGCATAAGTCTAACGTACGCCATATGCGTACATACATTCGCCTTTACATTTACTTTGTTAAGTATTTATTAATAAAATTAATAGAAAACTAATATTGTCTTGGTAACTCCGTCAGGTTGATAGCTTGACGGAATGAACAACGTATGAATTCAAGATAATCCTAATTATTTTAATTGTAATATGTTGTACCTTCGAATTTGCTGATTGATTTTCTAATTTTCTTGGCACATCCTTCACAATGCAACTCAAGTTTTAGAACGACGTTGATTGGACCACCATCGGACTTTTTATCACCGTCCGGCTTCTTCTCGCTGGATTCTTTCTTCGTATCATCTTTCTAAGGTTAACAAAAAAAGGAAATGGAAAATCAGTTTGAGTACGATTTATAGATATAGAGAGAAATAAATTGGTGCTAATTAATTAGGAATTTGGAAACTAACCTCACCCATTGGAATTGTAAAAATAAAAATACAGTATGAGTAATTTAAGAACAGCAAAGGTTAGTAGTGAATATTTGGGAATTGGTTTGAAGATTGGAATTGGAGCCAAAGGTAGGAATTTATAGAGGGGTTTAGATCATTTAGATGATGATGATGATGATGATGATGATGATGATGATGGTAGGTGTATCATCATCATGTATGTATGTGGGGGGATGTATGTATGTGATGTGATGATGGATTTTAATGGATGAGGATGGAAGTGGAAGGGGACCGGGTGGGTAGTATTTGACCAAATACTGTTGAATCCGACACAAAATATATAAGTTGGCGTCATTCGTGAATTAAACAAGCGACTTGACCCGTTTTGTGCCTTTGACCCGGTTGGAGAAAATGGGTTGCATTAGAATCACGGCGCCGTGGATTTGGGTGTCGAGTTTCTACTTGGGTTTAATTTATTTAGTGGGTTGGATCAAAGTCATAAACGTGTGGCCACATACATAAATAATTCTTACGGAGTATTCCAGAAACATCCTTTAGTAAATTGGCTAACAAAATACTAATCAAAGTTCTAATCCGCATCTTAATACGAAAAGGACATATTATCGTAAGTATACAATTACAAATACCACTTTTGTGGTCTATATAAAAAGCACTTCAAATGTGTAGTGTTTCTATTAAACGGAAGTTTATCTTTATGAAATAAACATTATTTTAAATAAAACTAATAATCATACGTGGTATTTTGTTCACGGAATATTTTTGATGGAATCTGAAATTCATCAAGGAATTGAAATTTTATGGAATGTGAATTTCTTTGGATGAGGAAATTTGATGACCTACAACTCAATTCATTTGTGAATCAAATAAGTTTATGGAATGAAAATGATATTCAAATTTCATTGAATTCAGCTACCAAACGTACCTTAACCTCCTAGACCACTCCCAACCGTAACACACAGACTGACGCATTAGTTCGTATTCAATCAGCGTCACGTTAGCACTTTTCAAAACAAACACTACACTACCAACAGTAAATATCACTTCAGTTTTTGTTTCTGGATCTACGTTTACTAACATACCTTTATTTTTATACACTAAACAAAAAAAATTCTAAAAAAAAGACATTCGTCGGTTTGACGATGCCACTATACCGACGCCCAAAGTGACCGTAGACTGCCAATGGCATCCCTCAACCGACGGTGAAAGTCTCGTTGGGAGCAGTCTTACATTAGGATTGATATGCATGTGTTATATATATTGTAGGTACTATATGTAGACTTCGGACCAACCTATAAGGCTATAACAATGCTGAATCACAAAAATAATAAAGGGGCCTATCATAATAAATGTTGTTGAATCATTTAACTTTGATTAAGATTCCTTCGACTATAATTCTACTAGAAACAACGGTCAAGTTGTGATACTTGGTAAAGAAGAATAGAAGATTATATAAAAGAAATGGTCTAGAGGAAATAGACAATGTATAAGGTTCTAATTTTGTTATATCAGTACCAACTAAACTAAATCATAATTGTGGAGTCTATGCAAAAGCAATTTATACGTTTAATGTACGTCTTCTTTATCATCTGTACGCGACAAGTACTAGGAGCGGCTCAAGCTCATACGGGCCCTAAAGCGAACTTTCAAAATTGAATTTTTTTTAACTAAAACGTTTTAATTTAATTTATTATATATAAAGTTTATTGTTATCATTTTTTTAATGCAAACTCTTTAATTACATCATTAAAATTGGTTTCATCTACTATCTCCTTTTCAAGTGATAAAGTAGTTAATCCATTTACATTTTTTGTGACATTGTCGATCATAGATAGTTTTTTACAATTTTAAGCTTCGAAAAATTTCTTTCTACCGAAGCAACTGTAATGGAAATGGTTAACATAATTCTATATGCAATATAAGCATTTGAAAAAGAGTCAAGTTTCTTAATATAATTAAGTATATCAATTGGTATGTCATTTTTTACATTTATGATTTCTATTGAAACCCTTAAATTTGAAAAATTAGATAAGCAATGAAATTTGGAAGCAAGATAATTGATAATTGATTTACTACTATGAATAGAGATGGAAGATTACAATTTACAAAGAGCCGTTTGGAAAAGAAAAAAGAAAGTCAAAAATAAAGCGTCAAGTAATGATGATCAGATGAAAATCCGTTAAGCTAAGATGAAATTGAGAAAATCAGGTTATTTTCTAATTCTAATCTAACTAGTCATAGTCTTTTTCTCACCTAATATGCTATCAAGTGGGCCTTGTAGGCTAAAGTTTTTAAAAATGAGGCCTTATAAATGAGCTAGATATAAAAATGAGGCATTATGAGTCTTAAGAAAAAAAGTCTACACATATATAATTATAAGAAGTTATTTAGATAATAATAATTTTGTATACATATAAATACATATATACGTATATATGGGGCCTTGGAAATCATGGGGCCTAAAGCGAGGGTTTCACTGGCTTTACCCTTGAGCCACCCCTGACAAGTACTGATAGAGTTTACGAGTTTTATATGCATGTAGATAACATGGCGTATTACAGTATATTGATTTGCTGGTTTCATTCCATATCTTGTTAGCAACTACATGTGGAATTTCTAATAAACTTTGCAGTAGCAAAACTTCAGTAGTTGTCATTCTGGATCGCTCCAATGTCGCTTTCATGCGTTTATGTCATAATTGACAACTACAATAACTGTTAGCGGTCTGATATCTCAATCGTTCTTTATACTTTAGTTACAGTGAATATGTATATATATACATGTGGCAAGCGTTCCACCATGATTCATGAATGTTTATTCCAATCAATAAATTGGTGTACGAAATACGAAGACAAAGATCTTTCTTTTTTCATAATAATAGGCTGAATACGTCGAACTATCTTGATGGTCGGAATGTGCCACGTGGATCTACCACCTTGTCAACTTTATGTGTTGTACATTTAAGTCGGCTTTAGAGAGCTAATACAACTACAATGTACATGTACATTAAAAATAAACTTGTACATCATAAATTTTGTCAGGGTAAGATACAAATTTCTGACACGTATTTGAAGTTATTACAAGTCTACTCTGCATGTATATATATTTTTTCCTTTGTCGAAACGAAAAGTTTTCATCATGCTTTCATCCCTAATCATTTTCATCATGCTTTCATCCCTACTTTTATCATTTTTTAATAGAAAAAGCATAATTGTTATACTGAAAACTACTTGTAACTCATAACACATACATACAATTTTAACATATACACACTCGGCATCATCCTCATACAGTCATACTTGCTACTTTTTATCATTTTGTTTATGAATTATGATCAACATGGCATGTGAATGTAAATGTACATGGGCCGCACATAATTTTGGGCCATTACATAAAAATAGGCCTAAAAAATGATGGGTTGGTTTGAGTTAACTACAGTCAACAACGCACAAACTCATTACTAAAGTCTTCTCAATTACATTGAATTAAACTATTATAGTAGGATTTATAGCTTTATATATTCTTTTTTTTTCTTCATTTCATATAATAGATTGCACTATTTTATTACTGATAATAACTTAAAAAATCATTTATTGGGGTAAGGTCTAAATCTATAGCTACAATATTATTAATATTCTGTTTAAGCAGTGCATGTTTTATGTTTATAAACTAACTTTGGGCTGTGCAGCTTTGCCCAATATTAATATTAATTCTATTAACATTATATGTTATTTATAAAATCAATATTTGATTAATAGATATAAAGATAAAAAAAAAAAAGATAAATGCTAGTAAAATGATAAAATTGTGAGTTACAAACAATGATACATGGAAACGTTAAAGAGAAAAACAATCTTGGAATCAAGTAAATTTATAGATAGACAAAATCGTCATAAATTAAATGTAATGTAAATTAAAAAAGGAAATAAGTAGATTTGTAAGCGAATTAAATGTTCAACGAATAAAGTGAAAACCTTGAGATATTTTTATGTCCTATAAAATTTGTTCATATGTCGTAATTAAGTATCACATTTAAGTTGAATAAATGATAATATTAAAGGTCCATTATCGATGGTTAAATTAACCAAAAATATTGAATTGTACCAATTGATACATTTATACGATTTTTAATAGCTATTACACAAATAAAAGATGTTAATATTATTATGAAAATTTAAATATTATGTTGTTTTTATAAAGTTTACAGATTTGTTTGATTTTTATGGTTAAGAGATGCATATTAATGTTAGTATAAACTTCTAGATGAGAAAAAAAAAAGATAGGAATAAATTAAGGGGGTGTTTGGGTTAGCTTTTCAAATGGAGTTTATAGCTTTATATATTTTTCTGTGTAAAAAGGTTATTTTATTTGTCAAACACCATTTTGACCTAAATAGCTTTTTACAACAAAAAAACTTATTTTTGTGAAACCAACTAATTGGAGGTTTTAGCTTTTTAACTCAAAAGCTTATAAGCTAAAATGCTAAAAACTCAAAAGAAAACTCAAAAAAAAAAAACACCCATTAAACTCCGTAAATTTTTAGGTTAAGAGAGAAGTTGTATATTAATGATGAAATTAAGTTTAATATATGTGAATAATAGTTAAGAATTGAATATTAAGAAGATTGATATTAAATTAAAATAGTGAGATATGGCATTTTAGTATTTCATCTCAAAGATTAAGGACTTGTCTTATATATATATAACGAGCAGATTTTAACCCACGCGTTACGGCGGAACAAAATTAATATTATTAGTTTATTACATAATCTGTTGTATATGTAAATTAAAAGTCAATAAATAGTCAAATTCGAGTATTTGAATGGTTTATGGAACTATATATGGACATAATATTTTTTATTTTTATTGATTAGTTACTTTATGCCGAGACAATAAAAGTACATTTACAGTCTTTATCTTAGAATTAGATGTTATAGTTTTTATTAATTGAATACAAAATTACTTTTAAATTGTTTAAGATTTATTAAAGTAGTGATAATTTTATGATTTTGAATTATCATATTTATAACACCGGTTGTCCGATGACATCTAAACTACGTAGTATAATTTTTAAAATAATTGACGTTATCGAACCAATCATTATGTAGGTACACCTTGTATAATACAATTTTGACTTAGTGCATCATTTACTCTAAGTGAATGTATAATATGGGATCAACATGGTTGCCTTTTTATCAATAAAGTATAAGTAATTATCAAATATTAATGAGAGATAACTTTTAATAAAATAAATCTAAAAAGTATTTTTTTTTACTTATTTCGAGTTAATCAATTTATTATAAAAGACATCACATTTAGTCGGGTGTAAAGTAAAACACTTCAAAGTTTTAACTGAAATGATTTTAGTGATTATTTATATAGATTATATTTATAATTAAATTATTGAATTTATTCATCTAAAAACTTTGTGTATAAAAAGGGGGGGAAAAAAGATAAGAATTTTTTTAGGAAAAAAAGATTAGATTTTTTTTGTAAAATACTTATATAAGTGTGTTCCCAATCACCTTCCTGTTGAATATACATGCATTGCAGTGGAATCTGAAATACTATAATTTAATAAACAATGTTTACTATATAAAGTTATTATTATTATTATTATTATTATTATTATTATTATTATTATTACCCCAAAATAAATTAATTAATTGATATTGATAATAATGTTTACATAATTCATATCCATCATAATATAATTAGATTTTGAGAAGTAAAGTGAAACTCATACATGAAAGTTAATTCATATCCATACTGTATATTTTACGATCAAACTATCAACACTTGTTGTCTATATTTCCACATATTTGATTATAATATACCATAAACATATATGTTAGTTACCTTCAAATAAAAGTTTATATAATTATTAACTTTTTTGTTAATTAATGCAATGACATTAGAGTTTTCGTTTTACAATCGAACTGGTTATCGATCTAAACATTATATAGGTCCCCCTTATAAAATTCAATCATAACTTAATATTGTAACATGTGATCAATCAAGTTTCATTTTTGTTAAAAAAATGATAAATAATGATAAAATATAAATAACACTCAACTTTAAACAAAACACATCTAAACTTTTTGATTTATTTTGTAATATCGAGTCAAGTGATCGATTAGCATACAATGCAATTTCCAAAACATATAATTATTAGAGTTTATAAATAAAATATAGTGATCTATGAAACACTCAAAATTTTAAAGTGAAACAATATTTCATAACTATTTGTATAACTTTAGTGGCAAAAAAAAGTTTTACTATTCATATAATAATAACTTGCATTTATTATCCTAGTAAATGTACGAGTTTTAAATAATAACTAAAGATAAAAAAAATAACTTTATAGCCTCTTAAACTGTGTACTTATATACTATGTTACCATTCTACTTCAATTAAGTGTTATAATAATAATAATAATAATAATAATAATAATTATTATTATTATTGATTAATTATTAATAAGAATAACCACCTTAAACACAAACTTTATTTAAATATACTTATACCTCTACTAATTTATAGTTAAAAAGATGGGTTTTGATAACCATCACCCTTAGGACATTGATTACGGTTATTAAATATAGTTTTAAGAGATGAAATCATTAGAATACAATAATTATTGAAAAAATGAAAGTACCAATGATATTATGCCATGTGTACAAAAAAAATGTTTCACATGTACAAAATCCATTTAACCCCAAATTTATATATCTCACAAACGACATATCGAAAAATCATGTAAATTGCACCATTAGATTAAGCGTTTTATCCTTTTCGATTTGCCATCCCTCAAGGCATACTTTCGGCGAGTTTTTTTTCCTTCATTTTTTGGTGGGTTTCACATTTTACTAACACATGTGTTAAAGTGTTGCGTTTAGGGTTTAGAGTTTGGGGTTTACGGTTTGAGGTTTCTCTAAATGCTTTACAAAACTCTAAACCCTAAACCCCAAATGTTTTACAAAACTCTAAACCCTAAACCCTACTAAATCCTAAACCATAAACCCTACTAACTTCTAAACCCTAAAACCTAGTCCCTAAACCCTAAACCTTATATCTAAATTTAATGTTGAACCAAATATTAACATATGTGTTAGTTAAGGTGAAATCCACCAAAAAATGGAGAGAAAAAACTCGTCGAAAGCATGACTTGAGGGACAGCAAATCGAAGAGGATAAAACGCTGAATCAAATGGTGCAATTTTCATAATTTTTCGATTTGTCGTTTGTGAGATATTTAAGTTTGGGGGTAAATGGCTTTTCTACATGTGAAACGTTCTCTTTATACACATGGCACAATTTGATTGGTACTTTCATACTTTCAATAATTCTTGTACTTTAATGAACTTTTCTCGTATTTTAAACATTAAATAAATACTATTATTATCAAATTAATCACCATTATCTATCTATCTTATATATTAAAAGAAAAATCTTGAAAGAATATGGATCATTAGATAGAGATCAACAATTAAGATCTAACCATTCATTTATTTCATGACATCATTAATCCCATTTTTACATAACTAAAATACTAATATACCCTTCTATATTTACAATATACACCCTTTAATATTTACAATATAAATCATTTATTTTCTTTAATCGTACATAATCATACAAATATTTTATGAAGATTTTAATTTAATATTCAATTTATTATTTCTTTCATAATTCAAACTCTTCTTACAAACCTCTTTATTTTATTTCTCAATGAAAAAAACTCCAATAAATTATTTTCAATTAAAAAAAATTCATTACTTTATTCTATCGAACAGTGATTTCAATTCTTAAATGACCGTCTTTTTTCAATTCTTGTATCATTATCTAATTTAAAATTCTTAGATTGTGAATATCTACGGGTCGAGTTCCAGCGGGTTATAGTGTATCATACCAGCGTCATTTTTGAAAATCTTGAGATGATAAAGACTTAAAAATGGAGATCAACAATTAAAATCTAGCCTTTAATTTATTTCATGACATCATTAGTCTCATTATTATGTGACTAAAAGACTAATTTACCATTCTATATTTACAATATACACCATTCAATATTTACAATATAAATCCTTTATTTTTTCTTTAATTGTAGATAATCTTTTAAATCTTTTATAATTTATTATTTCTTTTATAATTAAATTTCTTCCTACAATCTTATTTATTTTATTTTTTCTAAAAAAACCCCAATAAGTAATTTTCAATTTCCATAAAATTCATAACTTCATTCCATCGCACAGTGATTTAAATTCATATACGACTTATTATTTGAATCCTTTTATCAATTTCTAACTTACAATTTCTGGATCATGGATGACAACGGGTCAGTTTGCGACGGATTTTAGTGTATTTGTACCCATACGACCGTCTTTTTTGAATTCTTTTATCAATTTCTAATTTACATTTCTTCGATTATGTATGCCAATTTCTTATTTATAATTGATCTAACCATTCATTTATTTCATGACATCATTAATCCCATTTTTACGTAACTAAAATACTAATATACCCTTTTATAATTATAATATATACCCTTTAATATTTACAATATGAATCATTTATTTTCTTTAATCGTATATAATCATATAAATCTTTTATGAAGATTTTAATTTAATAATCAAATTATTATTTCTTTCATAATTCAAACTCTTCTTACAAACCTCTTTATTTCTCAATGAAAAATACTCCAATAAATTATTTTCAATTTCAAAAAATTCATTACTTTATTCTATCGACTAGTGATTTCAATTCTTATATGACCGTCTTTTTTAAATTATTTTATCAATTTCTAGTTAAAAATTCTTAGATTGTGAATATCAACGGGTCGAGTTCCGACGGATTATAGTGTATCATACCACCGTCATTTTTGAAAATCTTGAGATGATAAAGACTATTATATGGAGATAAACAATTAAGATCTAGCCATTCATTTATTTCATGACATCATTAGTCCCATTATTACGTGACTAAAAGACTAATTTACCATTCTATATTTACAACATACACCATTCAATGTTTACAATATAAATCCTTTATTTCTCCTTTAATTGTAGATAATCCTTTAAATATTTTATAATTTATTATTTCTTCTATAATTAAATTTCTTCCTACAATCTTAATTATTTTATTTTTTCTAAAAAAACCCCAATAAGTAATTTTCAATTTCTATAAAATTCATAACTTCATTCCATCGCACTAGATTTAAATTTATATACGACCTATTATTTGAATCCTTTTATCAATTTGTAACTTACAATTCTTGGATCATGGATGACAACGGGTCAGTTTCCGACGGATTTTAGTGTATTTGTAGCCATACGACCGTCTTTTTTGAATTCTTTTATCAATTTCTAATTTATAATTCTTGGATTATGTATGCCAATTTCTTATTTATAATTTCTAATTTTAAATAAGAGGATTTATTTTTTCTAATTTTACCCTTCTATATTTCCAATATACATCCTTCAATATTTACAATATAAATCATTTGTTTTTTCTTTAATTATAGATAATTCTTTAAATATTTTATAATTTATTATTTCTTCTATAATTCAATCTCTTTCTACAATCTTATTTATTTTATTTTTTCTAAAAATACTCCAATAAGTTATTTTCAAGCTCTAAAAAAATCATAACTTTATTCCATCGCACAATGATTTAAAATGCATACACGACCTATTATTTTGAATCCTTTTATCAATTTCTAAATTACAATTCTTGAACCATGGATGACAACGGGTCGGTTTTCGACGGATTTTAGTGTATTCAGGGTTGTAAAAGACGGGATTAGTCAGGGATTAATCGGGAATTAGTCGGCCAATTATGGCTACTGACTAATCCATGGCCAAGTCGGTTAGAAAGTCGGTCAAAGACGGGTCAACGCACAAAAATGGGTTTTTAGGTCAAAAAGCGGGTCAAAGGCGGGTTTTTGGTCAAAGGCGGGTTTTTGGTCAAAAAGCGGGTCAAAGGCGGGTTTTTGGTCAAAAAGCGGGTCAAAGACGGGTTTTGGGGTTGGTCAAAAATGGTCAACTTTTTAAAAAATAAGTAGTTTGAACAATTAAACTACAATGTTTATGTTGTAGTTTTTTTTATGAAAACTATGTTAAAGTTTATGTATATGTATGTTTATCTTTATGGTTCTCATCTATATTTATTCATATATAATTTTGAAAATTTATTTAAATACTAGAAAGTCAATAAAAGTCAAAATTTGACTAATCTCCGACTAGTCCTGACTAGTCTGTAAAATGTCCCGACCGACTAATCCCCGACTTACGACTTTTTCAACCTTGAGTGTATTTATACCCAAACTACCGCCTTTTTAAATTCTTTTATCAATTTCTAATTTACAATGCTTGGATTATGAATGTCAATTTCTTCTTAATAATTTCTAATTATTAATCAGAGGATTTATTTTTTGTTAATTTCTAATTTCACCCTTCTATATTTTCAATATACACCCTTCAATATTTACAATATTAATCATACGTTTTTTGTTGAATTGTAAATAATCTTTTAAGTATTTTACAATCTATTATTTATTATATAATTCAAACTCTTCCTACAATCTTATTTATTTATTTTTTTATATAAAAATCCCCAATAAGTTATTTTCAATTCCAAATACTTCATAACTTCATTCCATCGCCCGGTGATTTAAATTCTTATATGAGCTACTATTTTGAATCCTTTTATCAATTTTTAGTTTACAATTCTTGATCACGGATGCAAATGGATTGGGTTTCGACGAATTTTAGTGTACTTGTATCCATACTACCGCATTTTTTAGAATTATTTTATCAATTTATAATTTACAATGCTTGGATTATAGATGGCAACAGCAAATCTATATAAGACATATCATAAAGTTAACTCGTAAATTTTACGGGTTTTAAACTAATACCACTTATATATGAAAAGTGACTTTGTAATTGCTTATAAATATAGAAGGTTAAATGTTAGTTTAAATATAAACATATTATTTTTATAGTAGCTTTAACGAGTACTCGAAACTCTATGTCACTTTGATATCGAAATCCTAAAAAAAATATACTCTAGTAAAACAGTATACAAATTTGGGGTAAAACTTAAACTGTAAACGTGCACCTTTGAATATTTGATAGTCAAAGGGTTTTTTTGTCTCCTTTGTGTTGCCGTAGCGCAATGGCTGCTGCTGCAACCTCATCTCTTGTTATCCTCCACCCCCGTCGTCTCACCCTCTTCGCCACCACTCTCCGCCCTTTCTCCGCCTTCCACCACCACCAATTCACCATCCATTGCCTTCCTGCTGTCTTCGCTAGTAGCAGTAAACACCACTCGTTTTCAACCTCTCCGTTAAACACACACCAAAATTACAATTCCAATGCCACTGAACCGCCTCACGCCGGCCGATCCGGTTCAGTGTCTTCACCTCCCGTCGATTACGCACAACAGCAACAAAAAATAGACGTGAATCCCCCAAAAGGCACCAGAGATTTCCCTCCAGAAGAAATGCGTCTCCGCAATTGGCTCTTCGATAACTTCAAAGAGGTTACGTTTTATTATTATTATTATTATTATTTTTTAATTCAATACACGCACTCATGTTCTTGTACCACTATTTAGGTTTTATAATATAGTTACGTGTTTTCACTTGTTTGATTGGGAAAGTGTTGTTAGGGTTTGCATAATCGAATATTAAGTTGCATAGGTATGCTGACTGGCTGTTGGATATTAGGTATCACATTTGTTTGGATTTGAAGAGGTTGATTATCCGGTGCTAGAAACCGAAGCTCTTTATATAAGAAAAGCTGGGGAGGAAATAAGAGACCAGGTTTATTAACTCTTTCATTCTTGTTGCATATTATAACTCGAGTTTGTTGACATGTTGTTAGAGTTAGTTTCATTGTTGCAATGTGAAATGCAGCTTTATTGTTTTGAGGATCGAGGAAATCGACGAGTTGCGTTGAGGCCAGAGCTTACTCCTTCTTTAGCTAGACTTGTCATACAGAAAGGGTAATGTTCAATTCTTGGTGGAGAATTTGTGTAGTGTTTCATGGTTTATCTGGTATTGTGTGATTTTGTGCATTCAGGTACGGATGTCAGAATTTGATGTCCGTGTTTTTTTATGTTCAGAAAATCTGTACCTCTGCCGATAAAATGGTTTGCTGTGGGACAATGCTGGCGGTATGAGAGAATGACTAGGGGAAGGCGTCGTGAACATTATCAATGGAACATGGATATAATTGGTGTGCCTGATGTATCTGTACGTTCATGCTACTCCATTTATCATGTTTATGTGTGTTGTGGTTTCGTGCTTATTATATAAGCTCAACTTTTTGTTGTATTCTGATAGGGAGAGGCCGAGCTTATCTCATCAATTGTTACATTTTTCAAGCGAATTGGGATTACTGCAAAAGATGTTGGGTTCAAGATATCTAGCAGAAAGGTGTGGATCAATCTTTATTATATTTTCGTAGTGCTTGAGATTTTTTATACCTTCATTGCGTATATTACATAATAAATTGCTCTCTTCCTCTCAGCACAGGTTCTACAGGAAGTGCTCAGTTTGTATTCCGTACCAGAAACCTCGTTTGCCAAAGCTTGCATCATCATAGATAAGGTTAGTGATTAAAATATTATCGCAACTTTGGATTCTTAATTTGCTGCTCGTGTAATATTGTCCAACTGCATATGAATGATTAACAGTCAACCGTTTCATCGTTTCTTGTGTATTGTGTATTATCTACACTTCCGTGTTAAATGATTTATTATAAACTTTGTTGGTAAAAAGATGGGGAAAATACCTATGGAAGAGATCAAGAAAGAGTTGGAGTTGGTTGAATTATCAAGTGAGGCTATTGAGGATTTACTGCAAGTTCTTTCCATGAAGTCTTTGACGGAGTTGGAAGGTATTATTTTGCTGATTTATTCAAAGAAGAATTCCTGTTGCTGAGGTTGTAGGAGATGTTCTAAAAACTCTCAATAATGCAATAGTTACATTGTGGTTTTTGTCAGTATTATCTGGTCCTAGTAAAGGAGTGTATTTGATCCAAGTAAATCAAGTTGTCTCTTCCGCTTAAGGATCGAAGTTTAAAGGAAGTATGGTGGTACTTAAGAAAATAGATTGCTAATACATGTATATTGTTACCTGTTAACTGCCACATGTTTGGAATTTTAGCAGCAAGTAAAACTGATAATATTATATACTCTGTTACTCTCAGCTTGGCTGCATATATCAGTTTTCAGGAATGCATAATTGACTAATTGTGTAAATAAGTGAATGTACACTCTGTTTGAAAGTAGTGGTCTGTTCTTATCTTTGGGACGTCATAGCGTTCCATAAAGTGTATATCTTTCTTAAATTTAGTTATTTAATCTGTTAGTGTTCCCAGGAAAACAGGATACCTTGTAAGATGGTTGTTACATATTGTTTATATTTTCCGCAGAGAAACTTGGAGGTGAAGGGGAAGCTGTGAGTGAACTAAAACAGCTATTCTTGCTTGCTGAAAAATTTGGTTATTCAGAATGGATTCAGTTTGATGCTTCTGTTGTTCGAGGCCTAGCTTATTATACTGGAATTGTATTTGAGGTCAGATTGCTAAATTTGTGTCCTCATTAAGATATATATCATGAGAAACTTTGAAGTAAATTGTCATCATGAATTGTTGCATTGATCACCCTAAATGCAAAATTCCTATTTGTTCAGGGTTTTGACAGAGAAGGTAAGCTGCGTGCCATTTGTGGTGGTGGACGCTATGATCGTCTGCTTTCTACTTTTGGGGGTGATGACATTCCTGCCTGTGGCTTTGGCTTTGGTGATGCAGTCATTATTGAAGTGAGTTAGAATTATCCTTCTATCACAATGTACACATACAACCTCATTTGGTTCCTATACAGTCGTATAACAAATGACAATTTATTTTCGTTAAAAATTATGGATTATATCAGCTGTTAAAGGAGAGACAAATTTTACCGGAACTTCCTCTTGAAATCGAAAACATTGTTTGTTCACTGGATCCTGATCTTCAAGGCGCAGCTGCGACAGTTGCTACTGTTCTCAGAGGGAAGGGTCAGTGTGTTGATCTGGTTTTGGAAAACAAACCACTGAAATGGTAAGCAGTTCTGATATGTCATTGTATACCTGTTTCTGGTCATTCTGGCATTATATCAGATGTGCTGGTTTTTTAGAGGTGTCAAAATGGACATGTCGGACAGGTTGGCTAAACATGATAAATCAGGGGAGAGTCAAAATGTCATTTTTGGTGCAGGTTGGTTCCGGTTGATCTTCAAAACTGTAATTAAATTTATAGAAATATTTGGTCTGTCAAATAATTTCACAAATGTTATATTATCTATTCAATAATCTGATTTTAGATCTTTGCAGAATTGCAGTAAACATATATTTTGTGCAACTATTCACGTGTTTGAGCTATTTCCTTTTAGCTAGTTCTATATAAATTATTTGTTTGGCATAATAGAGAAACTTTTCTACCCAATCGATCCATTAATACGTGAATGGAGAAATTGCCACACTTATATGATTCTTAATTGTATATAACGTTTCTATATATATGTATCAGGGTGTTTAAACGAGCAGCACGGATCAATGCACGGAGATTGATACTGGTAGGAAGCTCTGAGTGGCAAAGAGGCATGGTTAGTGTCAAGATCCTTTCAACTGGGGAACAATTTGAAGTTAATGTTGATGAGTTAGAGTGATGAAACTAATTTCTCCGTACATAGGAGCATATCTAGATAATTTTTTATCCATCGAAAACAAGTGAGGTCACAAAATGGGTTGCGAAGAATTTTCCTAATGTATCAATTCATTCTTTTAGCCATAATATGCGGTTTTCCAGTTTATGATTTTACCTGACTAAACAACTATCACACGTTCTATAATGTCTAATGATTTTTTGCTGTCATTTAATAAGCTTTTGTATATGTATAATGAGGAGTTGTTAATTGTTGCAGTATCATAATTTTGTTCTCCTTGAGGGGAATATAATGCAAAAATACAGCGTTAACTGACACTGATATCCTTTCTCTAAGATGTGATCCATCAATAAATCTACAAATAGGAATCCGGTAACTATATATATGTATATACATTTTTGACCAATTTTCAAAACAAAGATACATATGTTGAACTTGTAACAGAAGAATTATACCCATAAATCAAGAGATAATTGTTGAAGTGCTGGATTTCTGTTTTCTTGACCAAAACACATGTGTTTCTTAAATTCAGTCGGGTAGATTAAAAAAAGGCCCATGTCATTTTAATATGCACGACGAAGATGACTGTAAGATAATGATAATGCTTAAATGAAAAACAAAACTGGTGTCATCTTACCATTTTACATTTTCTAAGACACAAGTTATGAGATGAATCCAGTAGAAGTTATGAGATGAAATCCAGGGAGCCTGAGGTAAAAACGCCTAGGGAATAGAAAGCTATGTGTATTTGGAGTTGAGTTCACACTTCACTCGCTACGCCTTGATGCATCGAACTTTCGAGCTGGTGCTTACAAAACTAATACACTGAGTTCCATAAAATTGTTTCATCAAAAGTCAAGATGTGACTTTGACTCCGTTGAACTTTAAATGCGGATCTTAATTTGTACTCTGTTAACAATATACAATATCTATGTGTACGAGACTATGTCTATACTAATACTAGTATATTAAGCGTGCAATGAAGCGGATAGTAGATATTTTATATTCGGAAGGATCGCGTAGGTTGTAACACGAAGTGAATCGCTTCATAAAGCCGAAAGGGCTTATGTCTTTCCGTTTATGTTCTCATTCCGTTACAGTATTTATTTTGGAGTTTTCCATAGTATTTGAATTTTGAACAACTATTACGTTAGAGAGAAATTGATTTTTATTAATTGAGGTCAACTATGATATAATTTAATAATTTTTTTATTTACTTACTTTAAAATAAAGCATAAACTTTGGGTACTATATCAATTACCACATATCAATGAAGGGTTGTGATTGACTAATATTTTATTTAACATATATGGGCACACACGTAAATTTTCCGAGAGGACAAATTTAAACATCGAGTCAAATACCCAAACCTTTTATAACGGGTATTAGATATACCCGATTTGTTCTAAAAGTATGACAATGAAACGTATAACCCTATATTTAGTTATGAAAGATTAGGGATGTAAATGAGTCGAGACTACTTGCGAGGACTCGAGCTCGACTTGTTAAAAACTCGATTCGAGCCGAGCCTAAACGAGCTTGAACCCGAGCTTAAATATAGTTTGGAGCTTGTTTAATAAACTAGCTCGAGCTCGAACAAGTTCGTGAGCCGAAACGAGCTTTTCATTTATATACATTAATAACTTTTTATATAATAATATAATTTTATAATAATACTAATCTACTTATATACTATTTATTATTTAATAAATTAATGATAAATTGTATTATATATAGCAAAATATCAGACAAAAGATTAAATCATGTTATTATATATTAATAATTAGTAAAATAATAATTCAATAAATATATTATTATCGATTAAACGAGTCGAGCCGAGTCAAACTCAAACTTCAATTTTATGAAACGAGTCGAGCTCGAGCTTCATATAATAGGCTTGTTCTATAAAGCTCGAAATGAGCCGAACTCGAGCTCACTAAACTTCAAACAAGTCGAGCTCGAATTTAGGTGAGCTCGGACTCGGCTCGACTCATTTAGGAACCTACGAAGAAAAACTGATACACATATACTGGAATACATACAATTACGTATCTAAAATCGCACCAAAATAAAAATAGAATACTACGGAGTACCACTAATTAAATACACAAACCCTGTTTTGAGTAGTTTTCCCTCTTTTCCATCACCGGCTATGTTCTGAACGCAAATAATCTACACCTACTTATCTTTTAATCTTGTTTTTGAGAGATCAATCAACAACAGAGTTTTACTATTACACAGACAACCAACACCAACACTCGATCAATAATCGCACTAATCTTCTCAACACTTTCTAGTATCTTGTTTCATATATTAAATCCTTGTTTTGTTTTATTTTATTTCATAGTTTACTTCCAAACGAAAACTGTATCCTCTCCAATTTTGTAATTCTCGATGATTTTTGGTGGTTACACACATGGGTTCAACTAAAAAACAACAACAACAAGATGTTGGTAATAACAACCCATCATCACTTGTTTCTAAACGTGGAGGAGGTGGCGGGTCGACCCGTTCGTGGGGCACCACACCTTCGGGTCAATCTGTATCCACAAGTGGCAGTTTCGGGTCACCTTCAACCCAAAGCCAGACTGCGGTGATGACTCCTGTTAGTGACACAAAGTTGCATCATGCTGATGATGATGATGATGATGCTGAATCTCAAGGTGTTATTGTTGGGTATGAACTTTTTTATTTTAATACTTTAATGTACTGATCTATATATCTCAGATATGTTTGACTTTCATATGTTTGCAAGGACTAATGAACAAATAAGATTAGGGTTTGCTATGCAATACTGGACAGTTGGACTACATAAGGAAATCAAATATACTTAACTTGATAAGAATAAAATCAATAATAATTATGGTACTTAATTACAGAAGAATCCTAATATAATTACTTCGCTGTTGTCTAACAATATGAAATTAGAAAGTTTATAAATGCATTGACTAGTATTGAAAAAATGAGGTTAGAAGCTCCAATATGGGTTTCCGTTTGATACTGCTGAGGTTATATGTTATACAAAATGAAGGGAGTTCATAGTTACGCATGCCGTTGATGTATATAAATGTTACGGGAACATTAAACAGTATATGTATGTTTTGTTACTGAATAAAAATATTTATACTATTGGTTAATGAGTTAGGAATTGATTCGAGGGTATCTATGTACAGTAATAAGAAGAAGAAACGAGGTCAGCGCGCAACTGGAGTGGATAAAAATGGTAGAGGACTCAGACAGTTTAGCTTGAAAGGTTTGTTATCTGTATATCTATTTCATTTGATTGAGAAAGGATTTGACTATTCTAAACAATGATTCTTTGCGACACTTGCAAATTATATGGAACTATCTAGCAAAGTATAGCACATTTCTCATTTTCGGGAGTGGTTCTCTTCGTATTCTTGGATTCCATGACACTCTACATTTTGGTTGATGTTTAATTTGCTTTTGATATGCTTAGTGTGCGAGAAAGTGGAAAGGATGGGAAGAACTACTTATAATCAGGTTAGTAGATTCAGTTGTTCAACTGAAGTTCAGATGTACCTTCCCATACCAAAATTTTAAATAGTAATGAAGATTTACCATTGTATTCTGATTGTTAGTTTAGTGCCCAACGGTCCGTAATATGATAAAGGTCCCATTTTATGATCTCAAACCCCTATATCTACAATAGAAGACATTTGTTACACCCTTAGCCACATAGAAACAACAAAGTAAGTTGCGTGCAATGAGTAATTTATTATCATCTGTTTCTCCAAATGGGATTGAAAGAATTAGGATACACGCTGGAGTCGGTCTTCTTAACTAAAACAGGAACGAACTAATCTGAAAGCATAGAATATTCTTGCAAGAAACTTAAAACAATCGCAATGTAAATCATTGTGATCTAATGTTTGAAGATCGTAGAAACTGAACCTCAGTTAACCATGAATTCCATTTGAGATCAAGTCCATCACAAACAGGCAATCGCAACCAATGAGCGTTTAGAAATGGGAAAACACAACCTAAAATTTGATCTTTGTCCCACAAAAAGCGAAAGTGGTTTTAGATCATATCCATTATATTATATAACTAGTACAATATTGACATAGCGAGTAGTATCTAACCATAATAAACAAAAGAACTTTAATAAAGCTAGATTTACCCGATCCAATAATTGTTTCTCCTAGATTCTCCCCTACTCAATACCTACAGTGTTTATAGAAGCTCACTTATTATTGATTTTGAATAATTATTATCTCATTTTGTGACTATATTGTCAGTGTTTTTTTTCTTCTTATCTTTCATCATTTTATATTATATATCCCGTGTTTTTCCATTTTCAATTTGTAACTCATTTAATTTAGTTGGTTATATCTAAAAACTATTGGTCCATTATATTGAACTAGATGAGTTTTAAGTAAGTGATTGTAACTTCCATCCGGACCATAAAGTCATATCATGATGACCAAAACTAAAAATTAAAGCTAATATTTAGGTTGCAGATGAACTAGTAGCTGAATTTTCAGAACCTGTAAATGGTGTTCGAGCTCCTGACAAGGTTAATATCAACAAATCTATTTACTACTACGTACTAGATATGCTGTCCTTATTGGTAAAACATTACATGTACTCATTAGCCCCGTGTTCTACTTTTATACTTACCACAGCAACAGTATGATGAGAAAAATATTCGTCGAAGGGTATATGATGCACTTAATGTTCTCATGGCAATGGATATTATTTCTAAAGATAAGAAGGATATACATTGGATAGGTCTGCCCCGGACTAGCGTTAACGATGTACAAGAGCTAAAGGTCAGCCATCAGCTTATAACCTTATAAAAGAAAAAACCTTGGTAATAAACCAATTTGTTAAATATTTGTGTATGTATTGATTTAAGAACATTGGGTTGTCGTATTGCTCTTCTATCAACCCAAAATTGCTTATATGTAAATTGGAAAATGCTTGATTATGCATTTTTGTCTTTGGTAATTGACCCTCTATATTTTCATCATTGACAACTTACAGTCTGTATCTTAAACTTGTGTTGTAATTTGATGTTTGTTTGAAAAACAGAGTGACCAGCTTGCTTTACAAAATAGGTTTGAGAAGAAATCAGCTTATTTTCAAGATTTACAGGATCAAGTGAGGACAATTTTTCCTTTTCTAAAAGACGTTTTCAGAAAATGTATTTTCAAATTTGTGTCAGGAATGAGGACAATTCTTTTGTGCACTAAATTGGTCTCTCTTTTTTTTCTCTCTTACAAAGTATGTAGGTCTTCAGAATCTGATACAACGGAATGAGCAATTATATAATTCTGGAAATGCTCCAGCCGGTGGTGTGGCTTTGCCATTTTTACTGGTGCAGGTACATCTGTTTGACCACGTTTATGATTATCCTTTTTTTAGCTTTTTATCAAGATAGAACATAAATAATTTGAATTCCACTAAAATGTTTAAAAGGAGATGCAATTCCCAATAAGGTAGGAACAAGTTCCGTTTATGAAAATCGCGTATTGTCGGCAATATACGACAAAAATATAAAATTACTTGTTTGCACATCGTCACATATGTATACTATTGTTGAGATTGATTTTGGACCACAACGATTCCTTCCAATTTGTCATTTTGGAAGGGTGTTCTGGTCATACAATTTAGAAGGTCCAAGTGTTCGGTCAATGTTGGAGTTACTTTGTGATTGAGTATACCATATGTCATGTGCATTGCATAGCTTTTTGGTGAAGCCACTAATATAGCATGGAATATGTTATTCATTTAATCAACTCACTTGAGGTAAAAGAAGATTCATGCATGTAAGCATGTTCCATGTATGATATTTACAGTTTAGTAATGCTAGTGCCAAGTCGGCTTTTAGATGATAGGGTAAATTGCATCACACAGCAACCTACTTTGGAATTTTCACTTTGTTTGATACTTGCGAGTTACGAAATATGTAGTATGCTGTTATTTATCAAGGAAAAAGAAAAGTACAGTGCTTGAAACATAAGAAAATAGAACTATTGATCATTTTGTCTTATTGCTATTTCATAATTCTAGACTCGCCCTCATGCCACTGTAGAGGTGGAAATTTCAGAAGATATGCAAGTAGTCCATTTTGACTTCAATACGTAAGTACATTTGCTTACTTTGTTTCTTTGATTAAAATCTATGGGCTTATGGTTGAATATCCTTATTACTTGTAATCTTTGTTTACCAATGGCATAATTTCAGCACCCCTTTTGAGATACACGTCGATAATCATGTCCTCAAGGCGATGAAGCTATGCAATCGATCAAAAAGTGGGAATGACAATGCCAACAACGGACCCAGGGATGGAGGAGCTACTGCATGTTCAACCATGTTTCAGCCTCAAGTTCCCCTTCCTACTAGGACCACAACATCATCAGCTAGACCTCCAACCTCACCTTCCCTTCCTGGTATACTCAAAGCGCGTGTTAAGCATGAGCATTAGTTTTCTATAGCTCCATACAATCTTGTCATGCCCATGTGCTATGTAATCTGTATATGCGGATTATGCGCCATATTGTGTATATTGATGGTTCTAATTGCTTTTGCTACAAAGCTAACTCAAGTTCCATGGGGCCCAACACATTCTTGCACTTCTCACGTGTTGGGCCCATGGGCACAGTACATTAGACTTGAGATTTTTCTTTTTAAATTCTGGCCTACCGTTCGAAGCATGACTCGTGGTTTATAATGACGGTGGTGCACATCACCACATGTTTTTGATATCGATCAGCATCAAATCCCATCTTGATGTCTTTCGTATATTTGAACAAATGATGCGGCTGTTTGTGTTGGACTCAATCTGCGTTTCAATTCTTTTTGGTATTTTACTACTGCGTAGCACCTGAATATCCGTCCGTTTTCTAACATCCTGTATTTCCTTAGACTCAACGATTTCGGAGTTGGTTTCTAACTCTCTGGAGAAGGAAAGGTCTCGCTCTTATAAAAAGTTGGTCCGCCCATTTTATGATTTGGATTTGCTGAATATGTGAATGTGAATCCAAATCAAAACGAAATTTTTATAAAAAAAATATTCATTAAAATGTTTATTTACATAAGACATTATTGTATAACGAATACTTTTTTTATATTAAAAGCATTTTCTTAAAGAAAAACACACATTTTTATAAAGAAAAAAACTTAAATGATGTTTTTTATATATAAAAATTATTTATCTATAGAAAATGTTGCTACATATAAGGTCGTTTCTTTTATAAGTTTTTGATAAAATAATTGACAAAAAGTAAACAAAAAACATTGAAATATTTGATTTATGAATCAATTGATTTGACCAGGAGTGTGCACCTCAGAAATTGATGGGGTTGCAATTCGAAGTTCCCATTTTATGAAATGATACGTTATACACTTTTTTGTCTTCTAATATATGAGCATTTGACTAGGTGTTTAATTATGCTTTAACAGCCAAACGATATATTATTAGTTTTTTTCCCCCTTTATGTGTTTTTTTTTTAATTAACGGAATGTTTGTATAAGTTGGAGATCATAAGTTAGCATTTGAAGTTGATGGAGAAAACTGCATCGAAGAACATAAAATAATATTAGAACCTGAGCATTAGTGAATTCAATGTTTTGGTGAGAACACCGATGGAAAAGTGAGGGAGTTAATCAGGATATTGGGTTTCTATAGTGTTCTGGGCCCAAAAAAAAATACATCTCACAAAGCAGCGTTGCCTGCCACTGCCAGACGTTGCTCAAAACACCGTACAGAATACCATCGTAGAGTGGAACAACGCCGTCCGATGACATTTTCGATCTGAAAGATTAAAAGAAAAAGTCTTTCACTCCATATGTTGTCGTAATCTTGACAGGCTGATAAAATTTTATTTGACATTTATCAACTTCTTATTACAGTATCATGAGTTTTATGAAGAAAAAAAAAAGTAATTTTAATGGGATTTATAATCACATATAAATGATTGAGCAATGAGTAATTGAGGGAGCTAAATATACAATCTGAGTTGGTTAAGCTGCTGAGAGGACAAACATCATTCGATCCTCTGTTGTCTCCTACTCTCCGTTGCAATTGGAGATTTTAAGGAAGTTATAACTCAACCAAACCACGAACATCCCGAATGTAGATTACTAGGTTGTATGAGTGTGAGCCGTTTAAAGTTGTAAAAATAATAAGATGTTTATATATTCAGGAAGAGGAAAAATAATGCATGTGTAGTAATATAAAGCAATGATCTTGACATTATAATACCAATGAGGCCTCTAATACCAATTGTATGAAGATACAAATTATTATATAATAATGTAACATCGAAAGTCATAAGAGCACTGGGTGGGGAATGGTGTTCTGGACATTGTTTCTGTAGAATGTTGAAAGTGGGGATTTAGTAGTGAGGTAAAAAATTATTTACAATGTTTTGGACAGTGTTCTGGTGCATATGATTATTTGTTTTATTTGAAAAGTGAAGAAGAAAACAAAATAAAAAAAGAACGCCGACCGGTTCTAACGTTTGTTCTTGAACGGCGACTTCAAATTTGGGTGAGAACGCAGGCGAGAACACCGGGCTGGTGTGCCAGAATACTGTCGCTCGATGTTCTGGATGGAAAACTTTGTTGCCACGTTTGAGCATACCGTATGCTCTAAGTAAAACACTTGTGGATGTAAGAAACATGGGAGCCAAAAAGGCCCACGTCCATGCAAAAACTACCATACAAAGACGAACTAAAAACTTATAAAGGAGAAAAGTACAAAAACAAAAAAGTAAGAGGGTCAAAAGCGCAAAATACAAACAACCGCGACAAACCTAGGTGGGGACGTGGGGTGAAAGGATGTGAGTGGAGCCGTGGAGGGGACTCGCAGTACGCTTTGACCTTTTTACCGATATCGTCACGTATGGTCCTTACAGATACGGTAATTGACAATATCAACCAAAATTTGAAGTTGTTCTCTTTTTTTTTTTCTGGACGAGAGGTTAAGGTCTAAGGGCAACTATCTTAGTGTAGACTCTTAGCAATATTTTTATATAAAAGAATTTTGCATAGATTAGTTTATAAGTACTTTATGTTTTAATACTTGTAATTTGTTTGAGGGTGTTTTAGTAATTTTTAATGTAAGATGGTTAGGGTATAAATAAGTGACTAACTCTGACCATCACTAACTTTTGGCAAGTTATTCTCCTTCATATCAATTTCAAGTGGATTGGTTTTTCTTCTTTGTTGATTTTTCGTCCAAGTTCTTTATACAATTCATCAATACTCGATTAAATCAATTTCATGAACATTTAATTATTAATATAACTTGTAAAATATATAATGGTCTTGATTCTTATAAAGAAGAGGTTTTAGAAGAGGATGAAACAAATAAACAAGTAGGTGACAAGTGTATTCTCTTATTTCTTTACCTTTTTCATTTCTCTACCATCTTCATCTCTCCACACGTCTCATTTCTCCAATATTTTTTTGAAAATCTTTTTTCATGTTTTATTTTTTGTTGTTATTATTATTTATATTAATTTATGTTATTATTACTCCATTCGTCCTAAAATAGTTGTCTAGTTTAAACTTTGAAGTCAATCAATTTTAACTTTGACTTTAAA
The DNA here is from genome assembly GCA_963422505.1 of Pseudognaphalium luteoalbum. Taxonomy (NCBI): domain Eukaryota; kingdom Viridiplantae; phylum Streptophyta; class Magnoliopsida; order Asterales; family Asteraceae; genus Pseudognaphalium; species Pseudognaphalium luteoalbum. Next base: position 8,235,414 of record OY730195.1, on the reverse strand, counting down.
TATTTTTATTTTTGTTATATAATATTTGATAAAAATTATGCCAATAAAAATACATTTAAAATCAAATCCATTCATATATTTTGCATTAACTATTACATAATATAAACAAAAATATATAAGTTCAAAGTTGAAAAAGAAAGATTTCATAAAGTCAAAATTGGACAATAATTTTGGGATGGAGGTAGTAGTATTATTTTTCATTTTTAATCTTTTTTTTTTGCGTTTTTTTAAATTTATTATTTTCGGATTTTTTTTTGCGTTTTTCAACCTTTTCATTTATCCTTATTCACGACTTGTATATGTTTTTGTCTTTTTCGCGTTTTCAACTCTTTTTCATTATTGTTTTACCTCACATTGTTACATTTAAATATAATTATATACAAATTATTATATAAAAAATATTTATGTGATGCACCATATTTGAACCATGAATAAGATAAATTTTGATATAACAAAATTATAACTTCAATACATTGTAAACTTAAAATTGTAATGCAGCATATTTTTATAATTATGATGCACTACGATTTATACACAAATGATGTTTATAGTATATCGAAAAATCGGAGCGCTATATTTTATAACTATGATACACTATATATTATAATTCTGATCATGTTTTATATGCATTATGTACCACCTTTTTAATACAACAATGATGTTTTATAATATATTTTGAAAGTCGTTGCATGATAGTTAAACACTCGATGCATTATATTCAGAGAAAATAAGTGTATCATAGTTTATCAAGTTAGTAAACACAATAATATTTACTTTTATTGCGTCTTATTTTTTGATATATTCATCTACATCATAATAGATAATATCCGGTATATCACAAATGTTAAAATGATATAAGAAAATAAAAACTAAACAGTAAAAAATGTTTTAAAAAAGGTTAAAAACTAATTTTTAGATTTAATTGTAAAAATTGATAATTTTTTCTAAGAAAAATGTTAACAACTTTTATTTAAATAATTATTTATTTTTTTATATAAAAGTATCATACAAGTTTCTACAAGTAAATTTAAAGTTTAAAATATCTTTTTAATAATTATTTATTTTATAGAAGTAAAAGAAAAACTAAAAATAAAAATAAAAAGGCCAGGGAAATAGAAAAAAAGAGAGGATAGATATAAAGAAAGAGGAGAAAAGGATAAAAAAATGGTGAAATGAAAGAGTGGATAAATAAGATTTTTCACCTACTCAAGATTTCTCTTTATTACCTCACTTATACCCCATCTACGAGGAACCTCACGTGTATATAATAACTATCCATTTTGATTATTGATTATTTATTTATAAAAAAAATAGAAAATCGCATCTTTATCATTTCTCATTTTAATAAAATGCAAATTATAGTGTAGTCAAAACTTCAAAGGATGGTAAGAGTAGGAGTGACAATGTATCGGATATAGATCGGGTGATGCCATATTCACATCCATATTAATTTAAAACTTTCATCTGTATAAATATCCATTTAATTTTCGTTTATCCATCCATATTCATATATGTTGGATGGTTAATGAATATCCACTGGATATTCGATAAAATATTAAATTATTTCCTAATATAAAATGAAAGAAACGAATATAAGTAGCAAAAATATGTATTACACACCATAGGAAAATTCAGTCATAAGAACGTAATTATCGTCAATTGAGCATTATTTCATACAATTACAATTAAACATAGGTTTAGAAAAATGTAAATTTGTAATATATAGTTTATTGGTCAATTATACATGTGTTAATTCTAATATATCATCAGTTATGACTTCACTATAGTGTTAGAAGCAAAATTTGACTCGATAGTATAGATATATCATATATGCATTTCGATTTGCTATAAATCAATGATACAAAAATCTTCAAATATATTTAAGATATTTAAATATGCAGATTTATGAATATCCACATTATTACATTTTCTAAAACTATGATATTCGATAATACTTTAATAGTTTATGATATACGATATATGTGTGTGGATATGTAAATGTAAATGTACATGCATATATATATATATATATATATATATATATATATATATGTGTGTGTGTGTGTGTGTGTGCATGTATATAACATTTTGTGTGATAAATAGATATGGAAAATGATTGGTATGCCTAATTATCTAGGCCTAAAAACAGACCTAAAACTGTGATTGGTAGATGTGAAAATTTGATTGGATGAGATTAGGAGAGAGACAAAATTTAACCAATAAGAGAAGTAGGTCTCCTTTTTGGTCTTTCTAATTAGTCATGTTTAGCATTACTCGATATGGAAATATCTATGGATGATAAATGTCATCCACATCCGATCCACTAATCGTCCAACTCTATATTCATATTCATTATTCATCCATTTAGATCATCCATACCTATTATATAGTGGATAGATTGGGTGGATATCTACCGGATCGAATAACCATTGCTATATCTGGATAAGAGAGAACGAAAGTCTACAATTGTGCTAGTAAAGTAGCAATGAAGATATTGTATTTCATAAGGACCAAATATGATGAATTTTGAAGTATAATGGTAAAAACTGAAAAATAAAATATCTTTGCTCCAAGGAAAAGTAGGTAAGCTCTGGATGGGTTGTCAAAACTCAAAACTGGGAGATTGAACGGAGTGGGGGGACCGAATGAGTTTTGAAGGCCTTATTCCCACGTGGGACTCCATATGCGGTCACGTGATCATTAGCTAACTGGTGAGTAGTACACTCACGTGCTTGCTTTTTGTAGCGGACTACTGTTGCTAATTTTATTCTCTTTCTACGTATTCGCACCATTAATATATTTATCTTTCCAAATATACGTGTTTACGTATGGTGTAAGCTTATAACTAGAGTCGGTGACTAAACCTTATAGCTGTAGCGTATTTTATAGGCTGTGTAAACCGATGCTTACCTATAAATACTTATAAACATTGAATCTTATAATTCTTAAAAATTATTAAAGTTCTTAAACTACCTTCAATAAATAATTCCTACAGCGAACACAAGTTTCTCATGAAACAAAAAATAAAACAAGTCACAAAACTAATCACAATCAACCCATACATTTTTCAAGGGTATTATAAATACAACAAACTTTTTGATATATACACCAAAATATAGGCATATAAATGTTGTACTATACACTACGTATATACATAAAGTTATTAAATCCATCAAAAAGTTTGTTCTTGGACTTTGATAGATACAACAAAATTTTTGATACATACAACAAATATATGCATCAAATTGTTGTACAGTACAAATTAATATGCATAATATTTGATGTATGTATCAAAAAATTTGTTGTATTTAACAACACCCTTGTTGTATTTATCACTTACCATTTTTCAAGGATACAAAAAAAATTCAAAATCAAAATCAACACAATTGTTTACATAAATCATTCACTTTTATTATTTATATGTTTTCTCAGTTTGACATGGTCGCTATTATTATCGTCGTCATAATATAACATTTTTTAAAAAAATCAGTATAGTATACCGCTGCATTGTACGGCTACCTTGCTAGTTAGTATTTTATATGTGTCAAATTAAAGTGATGGTTAAATATCTTAATTGATATAAAAGACAAAAAAAACACTTGACAAATTGTCTATAAGCGGCATTTGTGTAATTTTTCATTTCATAATCAAAGATATAACCTATTTATAAAAGCTACTTTTAGGTAGTTTATTTTTTAGAGCTTATTATTTAGATAAGCTCCCAAAATTTTGTGCTATGTTATACGTACTGTGTATGTTTATGTTTATCGATCGATCATACTATTTTTTTTCTCTATTGATTAAATTGATTTATTAATTGTGTTTGTATTAAATAAAGGCGTGTGTTGATAAGAAGAAAAAAGTGGATAATGTTGATGATCAAGTTGTTGAAGATGATTATGAAGATTAATATATTAAGTAGCTACAGATTCTGATTGATGATAGTTACTTAGTTATATGAGTAATGAGTTCTAATTTCTAGCTAGCTACTTAATTACGCATGTACGTACAATTCAAACTAGCTATTAGTTTCGATCACTTCGTATTAGGGTTAATTGTTTGGTTATACATCTAACTTTGCCATTTTTACTATTGTATGTAACAAATTTTTAAAACATCTATTGTATGTAATAAACTTGTAAAAATGCTATTGTATGTAAAAAACTTTCAAAACATCTATTGTATGCAATAAACTTGTAAAAGTTCGCTATCGTATGGTGCGATAGTCAATGATCTGCTAGAGTTTGCTCGTGCCGCCACAAACCAATGTTAAAGAGCCATTTTCAGTTTGACATGTACACATGGTAACCCGCAACATACAATAGAGATTTTTTACAAGTTCATTGCATACAATAGATGTTTTTAAAGGTTGCGACATACAATAGGGATTTTTACAAGTTTATTGCATACAATATATGTTTTGAAAGTTTGTTACATACAATAGTAAAACGAGCAAAGTTAGATACATAACCAAACAACTAATCCCTTCATATTATGCTAATTTCCTATGGGTTTTCTTTCCATACCACAAAAATTACTCACCATACCACTAATAGTACAGAATATAAGAAAAAGTGATGGAATAAAGTACATAATTTAAGAAAAAATGATGAAATAAAGTAAAGAAAAGTTAATTTAAAAAAAAAGAGTGATATGAATAGTAGGAACCATTTTCTATATACGTAATGCTACCTACTATATGACGAGCAAAACACTTCATGTGTAATAGCTCACTTTGCACATCATAAAATTCGCATCTGTATATATATGATTAATACAATAAATTAAGTTTTTTTTTAGATTATATCAAACTTGAGTACGTACATGCATGGATATATAAAGTATCACTATAACAAAAATATCATTTACTAACTTTTTTCTCACACTTTTTAAAAATATGTGAAATTATGTTAAAATATTCACACTTATAAATGTTTAGAAAATTGTTACATTAATAAATGTGAAAATTACAATAATCTTTACATGTATAAGCGTACGGAAAAAATTTACAACTTATATGTATGAAGAATTCTAAATTTATCAACATTTACATGTATAAACTTCAATTTGTAACTTCCAATTTATTCACATTTCCTCTTGCGTGGGGAAATCATATGTTACAAAAAAATTTCTCACTTATAAGTGTTGACTTGTTGTAATTTTATTTGCATTTACAAATGTGAGCTTATATTTTTAATATAGGTTTGGAAATCTAACCTTTTGCAACACGTTTTACACACTTTCTAAAATCGTGAAAAATGTGATAATTTTTTTTAGTATATCAATCTATTCTATACATATATATTGCATATATATGATTAATACAATAAATTAAGTTTTTTTTAGATTACATCAAACTTGAGTACGTACATGCATGGATATATAAAGTATCACTATAACAAAAATGTCATTTACTAACTTTTTTCTCACACTTTTTAATGATTTGTGAAATTATGTTAAAATATTCACACTTATAAATGTTTAGAAAATTGTTACATTAATAAGTGTGAAAATTACAATAATCTTTACATATATAAGTGTACGGAAAAAAATTACAACTTATATGTATAAAGAATTATAAATTTATCAACATTTACATGTATAAACTTCAATTTGTAACTTCCAATTTATTCACATTTCCTCTTGCGTGAGAAAATCATATGTTACAAAAAAAAATTCTCACTATAAGTGTTGACTTATTGTAATTTTATTCGCATTTACAAATGTGAGCTTATATTCTTAATATAGGTTTGGAAATCTAACCTTTTGCAACACGTTTTACACACTTTCTAAAAGCGTGAAAAATGTGGTAATTTTTTTTAATATATCAATCTATTCTATACATATATATTGTACTAGGTGAGGTCCCGCGACAACGCGGAGTTTCGACATTTGATTATATAAATTGTGTAACTAAAAAGATAAGTCAAATGAAATTGTACCATGAACCGGATTTTTATATAAAATAATCGGCAACCAATAACATCTAGCATATACTTTATCAGTTTAGTACGATTCAGGTTTTTTATTTTTTTTTGAGTTAAGATATTAAAAATACATGTCGGTTGTAATTTATATATTATCTAATTTGTAAATATTTTAGTTATAACATTTACCCATTTTATAAAGGGGCAGATAGTTAAACATTTATTAATATAATTTGCATATAATAAGAAGGCAGTATAGAATTATTGTAACCCATAAAACAGTTTTTAAAAACTTAAATTAACTACGAATTCAGTGTAACTCAACTAACTATATTTTTTAATTCAAACATAAATTTCTATCCAAATCGTACATTGTTGTGATCATATATACACATATCTATAAGCAATAACAATAGATTTTGAATAGCGATAATAATAATCCATATTCATCAACTTGATCTTTGTAGGCGTTAATTTTTAGCAAATCAATAAAATGCTCAATAGCATATTTATTATCAAGTACATTTAAAACTTGTTATTATAAATTCAAAGATGTGTGTATGAAAAGGAAAAATAATATTTTAATATGAAAATCTAAAATTAATTTATGCCTTCAAAATTTATTGAAATTTCATGATCTTCAAGATGGTCTTTATCATTTAATAGTTTTATAGTAAAACCGAAGTTGTTTCTGGCAATGCTTTAAACACAACTTGTAAAAATATAAAATCCATGAATCACAAAAATAAAATAGAACAATATTATTATGGTTGAGTTACGATTTTAATGTATTCATGATATTACGATTGTTTGGCTAAATGGATGACTCAGTTTTTAGTTTCATAATGTTGATAAAAAAATTCATGTAATTAATCAATATAGATAAATATTTCAAATACGATTGGTTTATTTTGATATTTAAATTATAAGGACTAGAAAATAGGGAAGTATTGGAAGTGTCAATTATAATAGTTGTGGGTACACATTATAAAAATTGAAGGAAATAATTTTGACCTTAGAATTTTTGAGGATGGAACAAAACTAAGGTTCAGATTGCTCCATTGTATTCTGTTTTATATATATAAATAATAATAATATAATAATAATAATATAATATAAAGATTATCTTATTTTATGTACAATATATAATATATAATAATACATAAATATATTTTATTATCAGAAAATATCTGCGGCAGGAAAACTTAATCATCAATATCTATCAACACGATTATTATATTAAAGTTTTAATACTCGATCGTCATTTGGGAGCGCACATAGTTTGTATGGTGGTCGGGTTTTGGCATGGTACAAATTTTAAGACATAACTTACACATAACTAAAAAAAAAATATTATCTCGGAATCTTGAATATATTAGCTAGGTTGGCATTCTAAAAAAACTATAAATACTAGTAATGTTTTAACTTTTAAGGTGCGCGTGTACGTGTTTTCTCTCATATATATCAAGATTTTAGCTTTTTTTATCTGCATTTGCACCTGCACCTTAATTGGCTAGCTACATACACCTTATTTGGCAAGCTGTATACGATCTCTTTCTATCAAGGGCCGGGGTACGTTAGACTCACAGATCGAGGTGCAGATGCATCTGCAGACAAAATGCAATCTTGTATTCTAATTCTCGATTCATCGATCACATCATCAATCTTCTCACAATCACACGATATAAGTATACCATACAATTTACATGTGCGTGTGCAAAGGTGAGTACGTGTTTAAATACCTGATATATATGCTAATTAGTTGATGTTAACTTGTACATATAGATAGATCGATATAAACGAGAATAGCAAGTTAAGGGGAAAACTTTAACGTTAACGAGAAGGTACCCGGAAAAGATAAAACTTATTGCTATATATAAATATATATATATATATATATATACACTTAGTGTTTCACTGACTGGTTATTCAAAGTATGAAATGCCCTGAATAAAAAAAAAATGATGCATAAAGCATGCATGTATCAATGTTAAGCTAATATTGTCTGTTCACATTGTCGTTTTCTACTTGTCATTATCTTTATTTTGAAGTCTATATATAAAAACTTTACTTAAGAACGTATATCAGTCGACCGAAGTGACGGACGTGTGTTGAAGTTAGGGCATATATGCACTTGCATACCCATACCCTAACAATTAGTAGGAAAAAAATTCATTTATTTTTTGTAGATGGATACCCTAAAGTGCATACCCAATCAAAGGTAACTAGTACATTACCCGCGCAATGCGACGGTAAAATTTACAAAAATGATGTTATTGACTAAGACTAAGATGTAATTTTAGCATTTCTATGCCATTTTTATTGTTGGTCGATAGATTTAGGTGGAAAGTAAATGTGTGTGAACTGATTCGTTAAGTGTCGCATTAGTATAACATTATTAGAAAAATAAAAAATTAGTTACTATGATCTTTAGTTACAATTTCCAGTTTACATATTCTATTTCTTAATTATCTTAAAAATTTTGTGTGACATGTTTCCGGTTGTTATTAGTAATGCATTTGCTGTAACATTTTATCGTATGGAATTAATGATCTTGTATGGAATGAAAATGGGTGAATTTTTATGAGTGTTATTATTTAATTGATTTTCCATGAAGAGATTTCTCATCTTCCTTTAATTAAATTTAAGGTTAAAAATGATATATGCTTTATAAGGGATTATAGATTATAGATTATAGATATAGATTAGTGCATACCATCTTGATCATGACCTAGGGAGATATATGTTACACCCATTAATTCGGTAACAAATAAAAAACAATGGAATTAAAATTGGAAAAAAACACATCAAGATAAGAAAGGTAACATGTGGCCAGCCGTCTTCTTTAAACAATTGATTAAATAAACAGCATATATTGGTTTAGTACCGCGCGTATACTGATACTGATGTGTAAAGATAAATTTTGAATTTGAGAACTCTAAACATATAATTCGATGGTATCAACATAATTGTAGCTTTGATTATAATTGTAGATACGTTTATGCAAGATTTATTCTTTTTAAACTAGACGATAAATTGTTTCGGGAAAAAGGAGCTTGGTACGATTTTAGTGAAAAATAACTTTCAAGAGAACAAAAATTTAGGTTAGTACGGTAAGCAAGTGAGCAAAAATTTTCAAAACTACGAGAATTTTATGCAAAACTAGATCAAGCTTGAACTCGAACTCGATAAAAAGCTCAACTTGAGTTGCTCGATAAAAACTCGAATCGTTTGTAACCCTATGCAAAACTATTTATTGCATGCACCGGACTTATCCCGCCTTGCTCATTTGAAATCCTATGCTAGTAACATATATACTAGCATGAACATAATTACACGTACATTTTCATTCAACTAAAATGAACACGACGAAGAAAAACCCGACCCGAATGTTTAAACTGGGAAACCGAGCAAACCTGAAAAATGAAAATGCATACCCGGCCCATTGACTAATTCCTAAGTCCGACACTGTACTCGACTGGGAAAAAGCAGCTAGTGTACGTTTTAATTTCCTCTAGATTTAGTCAATTGCCTGTTAGTGTTTCAAGTACAAGCAGTGGTTGCTCTCGATCACTATTCCCGACCAATGTGCATAATATATACGTCGTAACCGGGTGTCATTAAGGAAATGGTGAAGTTGAAGTGAACCCCTTACTGAAGAGTCAACATGCTTGTTTTCATAAACTCCCTTCAACAGCGGTTAACCCGAGGTGAACGTCTTCAATGATGAAAAATGAGTATCCACTACCCGTACTAGATATATATGTCTTTTCCAGCTATATTCGATAAACGTAGTTGATCTATTTTCGTTTTCAGTTGACCTTGCGTGCTTTTCACAAACACGCATATATGGAGTACAATATATAGATTTATAACTATAAATATATATGTGGGTATATATTACACGTACTTGTACGGTTGTATCATACTCCGTAGTCCATATATACGTACCTTAAATCAACCTAGCATTATGTGAATATGTAACACGTAACAAAATTTGGAAATCATGCTCACAAGATCAAAGAGTACAACCCGGTTGTAAGTAACGGGATCCATATGTTAACCTTATACGGAGTATATAGTTTAGTAAAGCATGAACCGAGATACAATTTGACTAGTGACAGGAATAAGAACGAGTGGAGTTGATTTTTGTAACGTTAAACCACTCTTAATATGTAATTGGTCACTAAATAACTTTTTTTCGAACTATCCTTTTAATATATTAACAATGTGCATAGCTAGATCAAATTAGCGTTTCAAAGAGGGGATACGTTGAAATGTTGAGTATCGTTAGTGTGTTACTCCCTCTGTCCCATGAGAAGTGTCACATTTTGACTATTTTAAGTATTTCTTTTTCAATTTTGACCTTAAATATATTTGGATGTGTTATATAATACTATACTACTAGTAATACATTTAACACTATCTCTCCTCAAAAAAATTTAAGACTAATTAAAGTGGGTCCTACTAATTACTTATTCTCCACTAACTACATTTCTCATCAATCAAATATTAAATCTACCCACTAAAGTTTTTTTTATTAGTTAAATATCAAAGTGAACATTTATAATTGGACATCCCAATATAGTAATGTGGACATTTTTAAATGGGACGGACGGAGTACAATATGTTTTTATTCTAAAACATTCATTCGCACCTCCACTCACTGTCACCACTTTCACCGCTGCATTGCGCGGGTATTATACTAGTAATACTTGATGCAAAATTATATGAATAATATGAGTTTTACATATATTTTCATTGGTATAATTTCATCAAGTACTATATAACACAAACAAAAATATTTAAGGTCAAAGTTGAAAAAAACTTTGAAAAGTTGAACGGATGTAGTACTAATTATTGTGTGTGCAAGCAATAAATGGAAAGAACAATGTGGTATTATTGACAAGGGAGTTGATATACACAACAAAAATTTTTATTTTTATGCATAATTTTAGTGTAAGTAACAAATAAATTGTTGTATTTATTATTGTCTACAAAGAAAGTGATAAATAAGCCGTACTTGATAGGCTTGGTAATGAACTTAAAAGTTATTGTTGGAGCACTTGGCTGCTTCAATGTATCAATTTGAGGAATTAGAAGATATGTGATCGACACTTAAAAACTTCAATTAGTTAGGTTGATATATATCGATGTTCATTTAGTATTTTCCACTATATTAATTGATACCAAAATCAAGTACATTTGATACCTTATGGAATATGTTCGTCTTTCATAAACACAAGAGCAACAACAATGGATTTGAGGTTCTTCAGGGTTCAGTGTCCACCAAGGTTGGATCAGAGTTATCGTGGGGTTGGGAAGCCATAGGTCAATTTTTTGTTTAATACCTTTTTTTTTTTGCTTTGTGCATATTTCAAAAAAAAAATGTGAACTTTTATATTTTTACTACAAAAAGAATTAAAAAGGAAAAATAATTTGGGGTTCTAAGGATTTTTATTTGGTAAAAATAAGCTAAAAAGGTTAAATGAAAAGTTAATAAAAAAAGATGATACATATACTAGTACTAAAAAGGTAAAAAAAAAATACATGATTCTATTGGGGTCAAACTTAACCGATCAAAATTCAAAAGTCAAAACTTAAAAATTAAAATACATATACTTCCCCCAAATCCAAAACATAGAGTTAGGGAAATTCGTCAGTGAGTATAATAAAGTCGAACAGCAGCTGCAGAAAAGAAACGGAAGGCGAATTCAGCGCATTAGGTAACTTTCTTTGTTAATCTATACGTTGATTTGATCTACAAAGGCTTACTGATTAGGTTTTTGTTCAATGTGTTTTCAATTTGTAGTATTTTTTAGTCTGAAATTGCGAACCCTACAGTGACAGATGATCATCTGAAGACACAAAATGCGGTGCATTTCCAACTTGCTATATTTCTAATTTGTACTGCATCATCCTTTGCTTTTTAATGCCAAAAGTCTTTGTGTGTGTTCTATATTACTCTATATTTTGTTTAGATTCTTTAAACTAACCTTCTGTTTATTGAAATTACTTCATGTAATTTTTGGATGTAATTATCAATTGTTTTTAAAGGAATATATTCATATGAATTCCGCATCTTAAGTGTTGTTTTAGTAAAACCGATCACCTGCTCTTGATCAAAACTAAATAAGTAGATTAAAAACAAAAAGAAGTTGGGCTGTTATCAATGTATATGGTGTATTATGACAGAGTGTTGTTTTGGTTTTATTCTTTCGTAATTCGTAGGTGATGACGAAAGTAAGTCTTGCCATATGTATAGATTGATAATGGTCAACAGATACCCAAAATTTGACCGTTAATCTTCCTCAGGCTTGAGAGTAAGCACTGATCATTGATAGTGAACTCGTTGAGTTAGAGCAAAAGAACACGTGTTTAGGTTTCTGAAGTGTTAGAAGTCCTATACCATTTAAATGCGCGTTGTGCTTTTAGGGCAATATACTTGCTGTGCTTTCCGGGCCATTGAGGGTTGCAAATGTATAAATGCAAAAGAGAGATAAAACTGAGATCTCTTATGATCTTGATTGAATTTCCAAAATGAAATATTACAGAGTACAGACTAAGAAGCCAGCTCCTCAACTACTAATATCTTCAACTGATCCTTAACCAGCTATGAACAAAATGGTTGCTCTGTATTTTTTTCCCCATTTTCCACAAAAATGTGATACATGGACGTTTTGGACTTTGATACTTATTCAGAGCACACAGCTTCGAATGGTTTCGAAAACAAACTACATTGATCCAATGAAAAATAACATTTTAGGCGGTAAACAAAACATGGTGTTATAACACAGACAATTTTATTTTACATATTATTATAAGGTAAAATAATTATCATATACTAAGTTCTCTTGTCCAAATTATTTTATTTTCAACATGTATCATGTTGTTTTTCCATTTCTGCGGAAAGGATAGGATGATGCTTTCACTGTTCAATCTTATGATATTATCAATTGAACAAGATTTGAAACCTTAAGATATTAGAGCTCGGGGAGTGGGACGGCACTCGACCGGCGTGTAGTGTCAACGTTCAGCCTAGAACGGTGAGTGCATCTGTTCAAGCTATTTTCTTTCTTTTTCATTTTTTTTTCCCTTTTCCTGATTGGTTAAACACACTTTTCGTGGACTCATTTGAAGACCGTGTTGAACATCGAACCACTTCCCAATAATCATTCCCGTATTAAATTTCAGTATTCAATTGAACGCTTAACTAAACTCCGTACACAATGTCAACCACTCCTTGTGCTCTTATAAAACATTATGATGATGAGTAGATGACGTTTTCCCGAGATGTATCTTGTTTGATAATGAATGTTTCCATTCCCCACCATGGTTGTAGCCTTGTGGCTCGTGAGTCATTTGATCACAATCACCATCACCATCCAGCCAGTTGCTATTGCCATTGCTATTTATTGCTATTGCCACCACATGAAACCAAAGATATGTCTCACAGCTTCAATAATTATGCTTCAATTTTTTTGTGAGTGGATATATTAGTTGCCTAAAAAATCGTTTCGTGTGTTTGTATTCATTTACAGAACGGCCGTAGCCAGGTCTATTCAGCGAGTCCTACGTGAAACATGCATAACAATGTCTTTCACGAGTATCATTCATCAGTGGGATCTTAAAGTTGGGTCACAAATGACTTTGCAAGTCACTTTTGATAAAGGGTGCTTTTTACTACGTGGGATTGAATAGTCTTTTTCTTTTAGCAAAATCATAACTTTCGCTTTAAAATGTACCAGTTTGTTCAAGCGAATTAAGGGTGTCGATTGTTTGAAGTGCAAAATTTTATCATTAAAGTTAATATCATAACTGAGCTCTTTAATCCATGAATAGTTCGAGATTTATGAGGTTCTTGTGGTCCAAAACTTTCAAATTGCACAATTAACATCCAGGGTCCCTGTTTGAGTGACCAGCAATATCGATGTGATTGAAAAGTATGAGGACCATTGCTTTTCCAGTTTGAGAATTTTAAAGTTGTGATTAATGGCACATGTAACATAAATACAATCAACATAATTAATCATGCTGATAACATCAAATTTACATGGGGACCTGTTTTAAGTAAGTTACAAGCAAATAAACAAGAGAAAGTTCAACTGAGAATATTAATTACAATTTGAAAAGGGTTTATTGTTTTGTTATATGTTAATACGCTTTTTATTATTGTATGCGACATACTTTCATGGGATAAGTACCTTGAAATGCAACTAACTTGTATCTGATATTTATGGTGTGTATCCAACCTAGGTATGCTATTTTTAATGCATCAAACTTTCAAAAAATGGTGTTTTAATGTAATTTGCTGATGTGTCAAACTCTCCGGATGCCACGTGTTACCATAAACGAGCGACACATCAACAAATTACATTAAAACATCATTTTTTGAAAATTTGATGCATTAAAAATAACATACATAAGATGGGTACACACAATAGATATCGGGTACAAGTTAGTTGCATTTCTAGGTACTAACTGCTACTTTCATTTATTCTATTGTTGTATTGAACTTGTAGATATCGTTTATTGTATGTATATTTTTCTTTTTGGATAAGGTCGAAAAAGTAAAACTTTTTTATTTTGGCATTACCCAAAAAGAAAACTTCACAGACAATAAACGATATTTACAAGTTTAATACATACATAAAAATTTTCAAAGTTCGACTCAAAAAATAGTAAAAGGTATCTGGTTGAAAACCATAAGGCTCCTTTTAGGCACTTGCTAAAACTTGGAGATTCTATCAACAAATCAAATATGCAAAAATAACTAGGGTTGTAAATGAGTTCGTAACTACTCGCGAGCTACTCGAGCTCGACTCGTTAACAAGTCTAAATGAGTTTGAGCCTGAGCTTGAACATAGTTTGAAGCTCGTTTAGTAAATGAGCTCGAACTCGAACTTCTTCTATCGAGCTCGAACAAGCTTGCAAGCCTAAATGAATTTTTCAATTATATACATTAAAAATTTTATATACAATAATATTATATATAATTATATAATATAATACGGAGTAGTAATAATTTTTAAGCGTAATACTTAATATAATAATGGTAAATTGTATTATATATAAATAAAAGTTTGAGAAAAATAAATAAATATTATATTATATATTAATAATATAATAATTAATTAAATATTATTCTGGAATAAACGAATCAAGCTTGAGCCGAGATCGAGCTTGTATAATACGGAATATTAAACTAGTCGAGCTTGAGCTTTATATACTAGGTTCGAAAAGAGCCAAGCTCAAATTCGAGCTCAGTGAATATCAAACGAGCAGAGCTCCGACCTAGACGAGCTTGAACTCGGACTCGACTTGTTTACACCCGTAAAAATAACTGAAGTACGTGTGGGTGTACATATAGAGTCCGTGATGAGTTGAGAATTAACTTTCCGGGGACTGCATCTCTCTTTCCAGTTTCCACCACTACGTTATTTATGCAACCTCATTTCAGACTGATAATACATTTGTTTTTGCATTGTTTTTGTTTTCGTGAAACTTCAACCATTCTTACAGATAGCCAGTACCATGATAACAAATTTTTGGAATAATCTAAATTAAATTTTATCACTAAGAGTCGTCAAATTGGAACATAATTAATATATCTAACCCTTTTTAACCAAAACACCAAATAATACACAAGTACTATCTATAAAATTACTATACGCAATGATATGATACTAGTATAATATCCAAAAATCAAGTTTGTTGTATAGTTAAATTGTGACAATTTTAATTCACTAGCCATCTATTTGACGTTTAGAACTCGAACCTGAGCCCGAACCCCCTGAAGCCATAGTTGCGGCCTCCCCGTGTGAGAACCTTTGCAACTGTATCATTTTCGCGTAACACCCATCGGGGTAGTTCTTCAACAGGTGCGAGTGTGACCCTTGTTCGGCCACTTTCCCATCATCGATCACCGCAATCACATGAGCATTTCGTATAGTTGACAACCTGTGTGCTACAATGATCGTTGTTTTCCCAGCGCAGATACGCTCTAAAGCCTCTTGGATGCACTTTTCGGACTCTGCATCAAGTGCACTTGTAGCTTCGTCTAGTAACATTACCTCGGCTTTTCTTAAAAACGCCCTTGCAATTGCGACTCTTTGTTTTTGACCACCCGAAAGCTGGACCCCTCTTTCCCCGACAAATGTCTTGTAGCCATCAGGTAATGCTGAGATGAATTTGTGAGCATTAGCGAGTGTAGCTGCTTCGATTATGTCAGCCTCAGTTGCTGACTCGTGTCCATAAGCAATGTTTTCGTAAATAGTAGTGGCAAATAGACATGGTTCTTGTGGGACGACAGCTATGTGGCGCCTTATTGACTTTAGGTTGTACTTCCTGATGTCTTTACCATCGATCATCACACGTCCTGATGATGGTTCGTAGAATCTCTGGATCAATGACACCACGGAGCTTTTCCCGCAACCACTTGGCCCAACTAGGGCTAGAGTTTTTCCAGCCCGAGCTCGTAAACAAAGGTCACGAAAAACTAGGATGTCCGGGCGAGACGGGTAAGAAAAATCAACATGTTTGAGTTCCACTTCGCCTCGTAATCGGTCAGGGACCGGGATAGTGTCAACCTCATCAGGCTCAATCTCCGTCTTCCGGTCAAGAAGATCGAAAACAGACTTCATAGCTCGGCCACCCTTAATGAAATCTGGAGCAAGAGTCAAGGTCTCGGCTGCACCATTGGCAGAAACCATGAGAACCATGAAAACCCGAATCGTCTTTGAGAAATCGGAGATACCATGCTTTACGAGCCAAGACGCATACCAAAGGCCGAGTGCATAAGAAGCATAGAGCAAAAACTGGGCTATCCCGAACCCACTCCCAGCTATCTGACCCTTCCAAAAGCATCTACGAAGCGGCCTCTCAAGACTTAGAGTAAAAAGGTTGACAATTTTTGCCTCAGAGTTGAACGCAGCCACAGTTCTCATATTGGCCACCGCCTCCCCTGCTAACTGGGTTGCTTTCGCGTGAGCCCCTTCTAGGTCTCCTGAAAATCCTTGCATGAACATTTTCTGCAAAATACACAAAAACAGCCAAACCTTAAGCAATGAAAACTGCAATGCAGGCCGTAAAACAATGTTGCATTAATACACAGACCTGCAATACAGTTGCAGCAACCACCAGAGGGAAAACAGCTACAAGAACGAGTGCTAGCCGCCACTGAAGAACAAAACCTGCGGTGCAGGCTACCAACATGAGTGCAGAGTTCTGCATAATCACTGAAATGCGATCCCCAATTGCTGAGCGAACATTATTAGCATCGAGGGACAACCTAGCTGCAATTCTGGAGCTCTCATTCTCCTCCTGATCAAACCACGCCATTTCATTCTTCAAAACTGCAGTTAACATCTTCTCTCGAACACGTTTAGTCAAGTTTTCTCCAACAACATCCCAGAAAAAATGCTGCAATGTGTTGAAAATGAGTGCAGCCGAAGAAACCCCGATCAATAGATAACAGTATTTCCCAATTTCTTTAATCATGTACTCATGGTCCTGGTTGTAGTATACGCTGAGGACAGCACTTAAGACGTAAGCAAAAAACGCGCTGAGAGACCCACATATCACGGACCCCACTGACCCAATCAAAGCATAGGTCCATTCGGGTGAGTTCATTTTTGCAAGGCGCCAGAAGGAACTTGCTTGCACCTTAAACGGAAGCTTCTCATGACGGTAACTTGGGTATCCACCTTCAATCGACATACTAAAGTCCGATGTCGAAAAATCTGATAACCGTCGGGAGTATGGTGATCTACCATAAGACGAGTTCCGGGTAATTATAGGTGAACTCACTGAGTTTCTTGCACTAGAAGGCCTGAAAGGAAAGAAGACAACAAAAGTAAATAAATCTAGATCATAGTTGATTTTTTAAGGTCAAAGCAAACATATTCCAACACGATAATAAATTGATACAAATCATTTATACAAATTAAAATCGTATTTTCATTTTCGTTTAAATACTTTTAAACAATGTACTATATCAATCATATCCAGTTGTAGTTAAACTTTAGTGAGTTAGTCACATTTACACTGAGAAGTCAATCTATGAACAACTCCCGATCTAAGACCTAAAGTTTGACTTTTGAGGTCCAACCAGCCAGTTTATAAAGTGGATAATATAATGATTCGAATCTTGCAGCGAACTTAACATGTAAGGTTATTATACTACTACACTACGTATATTTGTATATAGTTTGATATTGATGTGTGATAGTTTCTTTCCTTGAAAGCAAAGAGAATCTTAATAAAATTTTCATAAAAAAGTCATACATTAGGGACCATTTTATATAAGAATATAAAGTACCTGGCACTACTCTTTCGAGCATTATTCAAAGCAGTTTCATGGGCTATTTCTTGCATCTTTATGAGCTTAGCATAGGCACCATTTTCACCCTTTGCAAACAGCTCATCGTGAGTTCCCATTTCTAAGACACCACCCTGCTGCAAAACCACCACGAGATCTGCCTTTCGTATGGTAGAGAGACGGTGGGCAATTACAAGTGTTGTCCTCCCAATCATGAACCGATCCAATGCTTCTTGGACCAACTTCTCAGACTCAGAATCCAAAGCACTCGTAGCTTCATCTAAAAGCAAGATTGCAGGATTCTTTAGCATAGCCCTTGCAATTGCAATTCTCTGCTTCTGCCCACCTGATAATTGTAACCCCCTCTCCCCAACCTGTAAGTATTAAGATATTATTATAATATTACTACTACTATTATAATAATAATTATTATTAATCCAAAAAGTACCATAATTTCAGGAACTAGTGGGACAGAACAGAAATTACTACTTTGACCAAGACACCACATTTCCTGTTCTAATTTTTTATGTAAGCAATGAATCATGCATTAATTCCTTCATTGGTGATGGTCAAATGGTTCCCTTAACATGCTACTGGTCAAACTAAATCTCAAAATTTGTTCTTGATTGTTGTTTACTATAACTTCATAGATCATTTTAGTGTTGTTGACTTTTTTGGTCAACCACTTCCTTCCTTGGTAGCATGAATCTGCACATGCACTGTTGACTCAACAACCATGTTGTATCATCTCCATTAATGTGTGTCCTTGAAGAAAGATTCACTTCCCCCACAGTTTGACTTTTTCAAAAAGAGCTAAGGTTTTCTATTGACTATATGGCCATTCATACATATAGTAAAATGTAATAATGTAGTAACCGAAAAGTAACCCACTTTGTCAAAAGAAAGCCACTCCCTCTTCCTATCCATCATATCTTTTACACCTTCTAGGCAAAGTGACCATATTTTACCCCCCAGCATACTCCATCTAAGTGGACCCTCACCAAAACAATTACATGAACTAAAAGCAAACATATGGGACCGTGATTAAATTGACGAAAATACCCATAGGATGCTAAAATGGCCAACTTTATACTTAAAAAGATTTACCTGAGTATCATATGCGTCAGGTAATTTAATAATGAACGAATGAGCATTGGAAACTCTAGCTGCTTCCTCGATCTCGACTATAGATGCGTCGGGACGACCCAAAAGTATGTTTTCTTGAATGGTTGTAGCAAAGAGTGCTGGCTCTTGGCTAACCAACCCAATCTGCTGCCTTAACCATTTCAAATTAAGCCCCTTGATATCATGTCCATCTAGCATTACTTTTCCTGAAAAAAGTAATACAAATGTATTACTCCCTTTGATATATCTAATAAATTTTTCTACAAATATAAGTCCTACTAGACTGCCCCAAACAATAAGGTGAACATAACTGTCAGCGTCATAAAAGAAGTGTGAAAGGCAAACATGATATTGTACAGTATGCCAAGAAAGTTGTACATAGGTATGTTGGTTGGACTGAGTTAATGAAGAGTCATTGTCACTTACCAGAAGTAGGATCATAGAACCTTTCAATGAGGGAAACCACTGTGCTTTTTCCAGAGCCACTGCTTCCAACCAAAGCAATGGTTTTCCCAGCAGGAACACTTAAACTAAAATTATTGAGAATTTTAACATCTGGTCTTGAAGGGTATGAAAAGTTGACATTTTTTAGTTCTACAAATCCCGAAACCGAGTCCAACTCCAAACCAGATTCAGCGTTCTTATCAACGCTCGGTTTATGATCGATTATTCGGAAGATTTTCGCTGCAGCTACTCTGGCTTTTGCAAATGCAGACATACTTGGGGCAGATTGTCCTAACGCACTGTAAATATTTATAATTAAATTAAAAGACTAATAGATAATCAATCAGAAAATTGCTAAGTTTAGATTTTTAGGAGAAATAGTTGAACAATGCAGATATATAGAACTTACAGTCCACCAATCATGACAGAGAACATGGTGGCAATGGCAAGTCCTCCATTGGTGTGATTGTGTCTAACAAGATACCCTCCATACCATAAAAGAAGTGCATAGCAACAAAAAACAGTGAAATAAGTTGCTCCTAATCCAAATCCTTTGGAAAATCCAGTTTTGTATCCAAGTCTCTGTGAGATCTTCAATGCAGAGGAGTAAGCTTGTAATGCCCTCGATTCACCCACATATGCCAAAACAGTCCGAATTTGTACAATTGTCTGCAAATTTTAATAAATTTAAAAACTACCCGGATAGTAAACCATAGTTTTTCCTATTAGGGAGTATAACACATTATGCCATAAATTATTACCTGTTCAACATCACTGATATGAAAATACAGAAAAAGAAACCATTTTTATCAATATAGAATTATTGTTTCCTCAATTTAGCTCAAGCTTATTTATACCAAGATAGATAGATAAAATTTTGTTTTTTTCTTGAACTCAAATACAATAACAGTAGCCATCACAACCCAAATAGTATTAGAGCAGAGAAGTAACTAATTTCTTGAATGGAATTAATATCGGTCATCCACCCAGATGACAAGAAAGCTATACTCAAAATTTATTTAAATGAGGGCAATTGCATGAACAATTGAACACTGAGTAATTTATCAGAAAGGTAAATAAACGAAAAAGTATTTGGAAACAATTCAAGAAAATAAAAAAACAGAGAAATTGATAGTGGCTGACCTGCTCAGCAATGTTTCCAGCTTGTGAAAGAGCTTCTTGACTTTTAGAAGAAAGTTTAGCTAGTGTGGTGGCGTGAATACCACCAATAACTGCAATAAGAGGCACCACAGCTAGTGTCACCAGTGCCAGTTGCCAAACTGCTGTGAATCCCACCACAAACCCAGAAACAAATGTTGCCATATAGTGTATGAAATTACCCAACTGCCATTCACACACACAACACCAAAACATACAGATAGTTAGTAGCCATAAGTGATAAGTTCCATAATATTAACCTAAAAAGGAATTGAGTTATACCTTCTCACTGATTGCATCTTGAACCATAACAGCATCACTGTTGATAGCATATACAACATCTGAAGTTCTGACTTCAGTGTCAAAGAACTGTATGTCTTGACTTAATGCTGCTTCTAAGTACTTGATCCTCATTTTTGTTGATTGTCTCTCTCCTGTCCACATCCAACATGATATTTCTGCAAAGATAAATCAAAACACCCATTTCAAATTTCCAGTCTTTTTCAAGAATCTTTAAGAAAAAAAGACTAAATTTAACTAAGAGTAAAAGGTTCAGACCTGCCCATGAAGAAGCCCATATTGCAGCTCCAACTATTAGAAAGTAGAATGCATACTGCAAAAACCCGCCAATAAAAGATAAGAACTTGAACCAAAAAGAAATAATTAATCAATATTTATAATAAATTTGGTACCTTTAAGACTTCTTGAGTCATTTTATCAATGTTATTGGCATTGGACCCAAATGAATTAACAAGATCAGCAAAGAATCTAAGGAAAATAGGTAGAGAACAACCATGAACAAAAGCACCAATTGTTCCAATACCCATCAATACATAATCTAATCCATCTGCAAATCTAAACAACTCTCCAAACCCAACTGTTGGAGCATTTTTCTTCTTCTTATCTTTTACATCTCCTCCGTCATTTTTACCATTTTGCCCTTCACCTTCTTCCATTTTCAACCCTTCTTCAGTGACTGGTTCTAAGTTGTGGTTTTGATTTGAATATGGAGTTGAAATTGGGTTTTCAGGAACAAGTTCAAGACCTTGCATTTCAGACCATCTCCACTGCTCTGTGCCTTTGTTTATTATCTCCCCTTGGGATTCTTCTTGTGATGGCATTTCCTTTATTTTACTATTTTCCTCACTTTCTCTCTCCTTTGTCTCTTTTTAATTCCCTCTCTCTCCTTGAATACAATTAAAGACTTTGGATATCAGTTTTTACTTGCTTTTTGTTGCCTAATTTAACTTTACCTTTTTTAACACCTAACAATGTTTTCAAATTCTAGTATCCAAGTGTCAACGACTAGAATGAACAGTTAGGGTCTTAAGGTGATATTATATATACCTCTATGATTGGCTCTAAATATTTATTCTAAGTTTATGAATCATTTTTTTCCTCCTCAAAATAGAGGGGTAGTAGATAATTGCTAGAGCAGTTCATAACAACATTAGTTACGTTTGGATATCAACTGGTTTATAACTAAAATTAGAGAAAGTACCCTAAATCTACAAATAAAATTTGGTTAAGGGGATCATTTAGAGCCTATTGTAGCTAGGCTGTTGTGAAGAAAATTACGTTGTGTAATTAACATTTTATAAAAATTGAACTAAATTTATACGTAGTATCCTAATGTACTTTACATAAGTTATACTCTATGGTAACATATTGATATGTATCTCTTCTCTGTAAAGTTTACATAAGTTATACTCCGGGAGTCCGTGGTAACATATTGATGTGTATCTTTTCTCTGTAAACAAAAAGTTTACATAAGTTATACTCCGTGATAACATATTGATATGTATAAGTCTGGTCACATACACTACACCAGAAATGTCAGAATGGCAACGGGGTAGGTTTGAGGCAAAGAGTAATAACCCCATCTTCAAACCCTTTAATACAAAAATCTTCAAACCTCGACGGGAATCTTATTGGAGCACCCCATTGAGGACATAGCTTCCCCAAACCCTAAGAGCACAGGGTGTGGTGTCGGTGTTCTGGGACAGTGTTCTGAAGAATGTTGAAAGTGAGGATTTTGTGGTATGGGGAAAAAAAGCTAGAACGCTGAACTCTTCAATGTCTCTATAAGAACGGTGGCAACAAAAATATGTGAGAACACCAACGAGAATGCCGGCGGGGTGTGCCAGAATACCGAAGTTCAGTGTTCTCAATGGAGAACACTGATGCCACGTATTAACACACCTTGTACTCTAACAGGGATCGGGGTACCCCACCAGGGACATCGGTTCTGTGAAACCGTTCCACATTGATAATACTCTAAATCCGATATTTTTGTTGATTTTTTTACAATATTATTATGAGAAAGTTTATATAATGGTCAGTCAACGCACCCTTTTACACTCAATGGTCCGTGTCATAAATTTTTTCTTTGACAGTGGACTCTAACCCGCTAGATAAAAACAGCGGGATCGCGGAAATCTAAATCCAATTAAATCGCACCACATGTACACCAAATCCCGCAGTCAATGAAATATCGCGGGTCAACCTAAAATTCCGCTGCCCTTTTATAATCACATTACCCGCGGTATTTATAAAAAATCCCGCAGTTTTTCTAAAAAATCCCGCAGGTGTTTCCAATTTTCTAAGTTAAAGTGTTTTCTAAGAACAAGTTTCGGACCACTTTCTCAACCACTTTATCCACCCACTATATTTTGAAGATTGCAACGACATTTTTGTTAAACCCGTGGGTATTGTGATTTTAAAAGGCCAGCATAATTTTAGGTTGACCTGCGGATATTTTATTGACCGCGGAATTTGGTGTACACGTGGTGCGATTTAATTTGATTTCGATTTCTGCGGTCTCGCTTTTTTTATTTAGCGGGTCAGAGTCTACTGTCAAGAAAAAAATTTCTAACACGGACCATGGAGGGTAAAAGGGTGCGTTTAAAACCGTTATAGAAATTTTCTCTATTAATATCATCTAGCAATACATATACTAATATTCTCTTTGTCTGAAAATAACTGAACATAATGATCAAGATATCATATATTAGTTGGTCTACATTAATAACACAAGTGTCAACTCAAAATTACCAAGTTCATAAAAAAAACGGTATTCTAAAATATAATTACTTTTTAAACCAATAAGTATAACAATCATTTAGATAGCGAGAATAATAAAAAATATATTATATTACCATAGTAACACATATACACAAATCTCTATACGTTATATTAAAGATAAAAATATATAAAAATATTATATATACTCTACTATTAAACCTTAAAAGAGTCATATCAAAAAATACAATTTTACCCCTTCCATAATGATTGAATATGAGAGTTATTATAAAAGCCTGTTATTTTTTTCCAAATCAAATCAAATTCATATATAGAAACTATTTATGTAAATGGAAACATGCATGGAAATTATTAAATGAAAACAATATATTGATATTTTTAAAATCGTAGCAACTAGGTCAAATAATGTTATGAAAATACAGAGAGAATATAAATGATTTAACTTTTAATACTCAATAATATATGAGTGTTGATTTGTACATTATCATTTATATTATGTACTAAACTAAAATGGTAAATGAAATAATAGTTATGTTTTCATATATGAAAATAAGTTGACAAACCGAAAAGACGCAACTTAGATTTTCATTGCCGACTCAATAATATATGAGTGTTTGATTTAAAATCCTACAATTTATTGCACGGAAAATAATTTGATGGTTTAGTAGTTATGTTTTAGTGATTTCAGTGTCATTGGATGCAAGATTTGTAGAAGAACAAACTGATGTATATTGTACTAAAAACCAAGTCGAATTGTTGTGTTTGTGAACCTAAAGTGTCGTGTGATGATGAAATAATCAGGAGGGGGACAAGAAAGACTAAACTCCGTCAAAAACTTCGAGTTTTCGAGTTTCTTTGACTGTTTAGTTTGACTTCACTTGACTCTGTCAAAAATTATTTTTTAATAGGAAATGATTTGTTCACTATTTATTTTTTTGTCATACATTACCATAAGTGTTTTATAGTGTTTTACAATATAAGACACAATAACATGTTTGATGGTGTATGATTAAATATGTATAGTGTATGAATCAAGACTCCCTTTTGATATTGTATTATTATTATGCTGCTAAGTGCTAACGTACAAAAAATGTTAAAAAAACTTAACGATTTCTTTTAATTAACTACTACAAACAAAAGTATTTTATAAATCATGAAAGTACGATTCACATCAGTACTGGAGTACTATTATTTCTCGATATGTAAGACTATATATAAATTTATTATATAATGTACTAAACTAAAATATTGTGTTTTCAGTTAATTGGTACGTACATAATATATAAAAACAAAATTTAGGTAATTTCAGAACATTAAGTAATAAATGCTTGAAGCCTTGAATATTGATGTGGCAGTAGAGAAGTGTAGGTTTTTTTCACTGTATCTGTAACTTTGTACCGGATATTATTAGAATTTAATTGTAATATACATTGGGCAACTTTCTACTCTATATTATATAGAGTATATATATAACATAAAATTAAAAATAGTAAATGATCCGGATTGAGGACTTCGAAGAAGAAGATTACTAATGATGTATATGTGTTGAGATATAGATAATATTTGTAAAGATTGTAGTTCCTAATATATTGTCAATTAGGCCTATAATTATAGATAATTAATTATTTCCTTTATTATTTTTTCCTGTATAAATAATTGTATTGTACAAGGGTCGATATATGAAAAAAATGAATAATTAAAAAATCTCTCTGTTTCATCTTGGTATCAGAGCTAGGTTATTTGATCAAAACCTTTCGTGAAGCAGATCTTTAAGGAAGATGGTTGGTGAAGCTGAACCTTCAAAGAACAATCATGTTCCTGTCTTAGTACATTCTGAAGGAGTATTCAATGCAGGATTTACTCTCACCGAATCCAATTATGACGTTTGGTGACAACTGATGGAGATGCACATCGCCGAAAGATAAAAACTCTCTTATATTCGAGGAAAACTCGCACCGCCTGCTGAATCTGATGATGGTTACGAGAAGTGGTATGCAGAAAATCAGAAAGTTAAAAGACGGTTGCTGATGTCTATGAAGCCTGAAATCATGAAACGCTATGTCCGATTACCCACTGCTTATGCAATCTGGACAACCTTGGGCCCTTAGCAAAAGCGTTTTATGATGGAAGTGAGGAATTGTAAATTTTCTCTTTGAATCTGAAGGCTTTTGGGGCTAAACAAAATGGAAAATCTCTCTCAGAGTATTACGGTGAACTCACCCAGATTTTCCAAGAATTAGATCATAGAGACAAAGTCGTTATGAAGGATCCCGAAGATGTTGAAGCATACTAGAAATCTGTTGAGAGACTTAGAGTGCACATTCTTCTTGCTGGACTTGACGACTTGCTTGAACAAATCCGTGGAGAAATTCTACGAAAGGAGTCAATTCCGACCCTAGAAGAATGCTATGCAGTTCTTCGTCGTGAAGCCAATCGTCAAATCACCTTCAAGGGTGAAGCTGAAAACTTAGAGAATACAGCAATGGTGGCCAGAAATCAGCCAAGAGGTAGTCGTGGAAGTGAAAGACCTACCTATAAATGTACTCAGTGTGGTGAAACTGGTCACTCGAAGGAACGTTGCTATGAAGTTATCGGTTACCCAGATTGGTGTGATCATACTAGAAGTTCTCGAAAGAAAAACATGAAAAAGGCACAACATGTTGTTGCTGTTGCTAAAACACACTCAAAAATCGAAGTAGGTACGACGTGTACCGCTACCATAGCTAATGCAAATAATGGTGGTAAGCCCTTTATTGCTTCTATACCCGTTGTTAATAATAACACATGGATAATCGACTCAGGTGCAACATATCACATGACTTTTGATTCTAAACAGATATCAATCGTTAAACCATCTTCACAAAAATTTGTTTCCACTGCTAATGGTGAAGAACTTCCAATTATTGGTGAAGGAAGTTTGAAACTGAATAAGAATATAGACTTAGACTCTATTCTCGTGGTTCCATCTTTAGGATACAACCTTTTATCTGTCTCTCAAATTACAACAACATTACATTGTGTTGTACTTTTTTGGCCTAACTTTTCTCTATTTAGGGACCTTAAGACAAGACAGACGATTGGTTGTGGTACTAGATGAGGGAATTTGTACTACTTGGACTTGAAGAAACCATCTTTGAATAAACTAAGTCAAGCGTTAACAACTCAAAGGCGTGATGGAATACAAAGTCATGAAGAAATTTGGTTGCAACATCAGAGATTAGGACATGTCTCTTTTGGATAAAAACCTATCTCACAGAACTTCGTTTTCACCATTATTGAATAAAAACCTATCTCCTTTTATGATTATTCATTCAGATGTTTGGGGGCCATCTAAAATTCATACGTTGGAAGGAGCCCGTTGGTTTGTTACATTTATTGATGATTGTACTAGGATGACATGGTTGTGGCTAATGAAATCTAAAAGTGAAGTAAACATGTTGTTTCAGAAATTTTGCAGAATGATTAAAACTCAATATAATGCACAACTTCAGGTTCTTTGAAGTGACAATGGAGGAGAGTATGTAAACACTGAAATGAAGAATTATTTAAATGCGCAAGGCATTGTTCATCAGACAACATGTGTTGATACGCCCCAACAAAATGGTGTAGCAGAACGAAAAAACATGCATTTAATTGATACGATTTGTGCTCTTTTAATCCAGACTAACATGTCATTTTGTTATTGGGGTGAAGCTTTATGTGCTGCAGTGTATTTAATTAATAGAACTCCATCAAGAGTTCTTGACTTTCAGACGCCTTTACATACTGTAAGGCTATGACATGTCCATTGGTGCCAAATCTACCTCCTAAAGTATTTGGATGTGTAGCCTTTGTCCACATCCATA
Source organism: Pseudognaphalium luteoalbum (assembly GCA_963422505.1). NCBI lineage: Eukaryota > Viridiplantae > Streptophyta > Magnoliopsida > Asterales > Asteraceae > Pseudognaphalium > Pseudognaphalium luteoalbum. The sequence continues at coordinate 8,207,554 of OY730195.1, read as the reverse complement.
AACAACGACGTCATAAATTAGCACCACGAGCTTTACGTTGTGTGTTTGTTGGGTATGGCATAAACCAAAAGGGATATAAATGCTACCACCCTCCAACCAAACAGATATTTGTTACAATGGATGTCGTATTTCATGAAGAAAGAATGTATTTTTCACTTCAGGGGGAGAATTATCAAGAAGATATCATGACACTAAATGGTGAAGTTTATGAAGTCCATGGGAGGGGACATATGGATGAACAAGAAGTTGAACCCGTGAGACCAAATGATCAATATGAAGGTGCTGATGTACAATCCGAAGAAGTTTCAGAGAATGATATAATTTCAGAAACTACACGGTTGGAAAATGATGATATGGGTGAAAACTTGATAAATGAAGAGTTACATCAAGAAGTCTCAGATGTATCACGCCAAACATCTAGTCAAGATGTGTCAAACTCGCCACTTGAACCTGTTCGAAAACTATTGCCAAAACGAACAACTAGAGGTGTTCCTAAGCCCACCTATGTACCTGAAATCTCGAGCAAAGTCAAATACCCAATGAATAACTATGTTTCATATTGTCATTTGTCAAAATCAAATGAATCATTTATAAATCAGTTATCTACTGTTGTTATTCCTAACAATGTACTGGAAGCTTTAGCGGATCCACGGTGGAGAGATGCAATGAATGATGAAATGGATTCGCTAAGAAAAAATGAAACGTGGGAGCTCATTGATCGTCCACAAGGAAAAACGCCAGTAAGGTGTCGATCGGTATTTACAGTAAAATACAAAGCTGATGGTACAATCGAGCGCTTTAAGGCAAGGTTGATGGCCAAAGGTTATACCCAAACCTATGATGTTGATTATACAGAGACGTTTGCTCCCGTGGCAAAAATTAACACGCTTCGGGTATTGTTGTCGCTGGCAGCTAACTTGGACTGGCCATTATACCAATTTGATGTTAAGAATGCCTTCCTACATGGTGAATTGTCCGAAGAAATTTATATGGAGCTTCCTCCTGGATGTATGATACCCGAAAAAGAGATTGGAAAAGTATGTAAACTTAAGAAGGCATTGTATGGGTTAAAGCAATCTCCAAGAGCATGGTTCGGAAGATTCACCAAGTCCATGATCGCTTTTGGGTACCATCAGAGTAACTCTGATCACACGTTATTTATAAAGAAGATGAACGAAAAATTACGGCTCTCATTGTATACGTTGATGATATGGTGGTAACAGGGAATGATCCTAATGAAGTCAAAGCATTAAAAGAATATCTATCAAAGGAGTTTGAAATGAAGGATTTGGGTCTCTTAAAGTATTTTCTAGGAATTGAGGTTTCGAGATCAAAAACTGGAATTTTCTCATCTCAAAGAAAATACATTCTAGACTTACTGAAGGAGACGGGAATGACATGTTGTCAACCGGCTGATACACCGATTGAAGAAGGATTGAAATTGTGTATTGAAGATGATCAAATTCCGGTTGACAAGTGACGTTATCAAAGGCTTGTTGGGAGGTTATTGTACTTGTCCCACACACGGCCAGATTTAGCGTATGCATTGAGTATTGTTAGACAGTTTATGCACAATCCTGGAGAGAAGCATATGGATGCAGATAAAAGAATATTAAGGTACTTGAAATTTGCTCCTGGAAGAGGTATTTTGTTTAAGAAAAATACAAGTGTTGAAGACATTATTGTATACAGTGATGCTGATTGGGCTGGAGCACGTGATGATATGAGATCGACATCTGCTTACTTCACATTTGTAGGAGGTAATCTTGTTACATGGAGGAGCAAGAAGCAAAATGTTGTTTCTCGATCAAGTGCCGAATCAGAGTACAGAGGAATTGCTCAAGGATTATGCAAAGCTATATGGTTATGACTCTTATTACAAGACTTGGGTTACTTATCTCAACAACCAATTCGGTTATATTGTGATAATAAAGCTGCTCGGGATATATCTCATAACCCTGTCCATCATGATAGAACAAAACACATTGAAGTTGATAAGTTCTTTATCAAGGAGAAGTTAGATGATAATACCTTGGAATTGCCTCAGATTTGATCCGAAGATCAACTGACAGACATCCTTACCAAGGCAGTTTTAAAACGCAAATTTTTGGACTCAATTGACAAGTTGGGCATATTTGATATCTATGCACCAACTTGAGGGGGAATGTTGAGATATTGATAATATTTGTAAAGATTGTAGTTCCTAATATATTGTTAGTTAGGCCTATAATTATAGATAATTAATTATTTCCTTTATTATTATTTTTTTATAAATAATTGTATTGTAAAGGGTCGATATATGAAAAAAATGAATAATTGAAAAATCTCTCTGATCCGGATTGAGGACTTCGAAGAAGAAGATTACTAATAATGTATATGTATATTGGTTTCCGGTTGCTATTTTTTAATTGGTCTTAAGGAATTAACAGCAATAATCTTCCACGGTTAAATGCCTGGATGTCTGGTTAATTTGTTAGTAGCAGACTAGCATCTGCCGTTTGGCTTGAGCAAGATCAATAAGTATATATACATATACATTTTATATAACCATTATGTATTTGTTTCATTCTTAAAGGTTTTATATCATTATTTAGATTTAAATTTAAATCGTGACGCATTGAGTGTATTAATATATAATAATAATAATACAAATAAAATGTAACTTTATGTTAGGTTTATACCCATTGATGATTGTAACATCACTTCGGGTGTGACAAACCGAAAAGACGCAACTTACGTGAAATGGTAAATGAAATTACTAGTCGGCAATGAAAAAAAGAAGAAGAAGAAAATAATTAACTGTCAAACTCGATACACGTATTCTTAACTATTTCCCTGAAAAAAAAATAAAAAATTATTGGTTTGATACTTGGACACTTTGACAGTTGGACTCATTATCCATGTTATCATCTTATTTTATCAATTTTAACAGGTCTAAATAGTCAACTTCATAATAAGTTATTTTGTTTAATGCTTAAATTAAATTTAAATTATCAAGGTCAAAGAGAAAAATGACATGAAAATTAGTTATGCTACGATAGTCGTGTCTTTTTACTTGTGAAAAACATTAGTGGTTGATAGGTGGTCGGTAGTCCTTTCAAACATATAATATAAAATTGGCTTTTCTAAAATTTTTTTTACTCTATTTTTGCAGAAAAAGGGGAAAGATAGATTGGAACAATATCTTTAAGGTTGCGTTAAGTTATAAAACACATAATTTAAATTCTCATTGTTTTTATAGAGTGGTAAAATACTTCTTATATTCTAGAAAAATGGAAAAACAATTATTATGACAAAGAAAGGTTACAGAATGTGAGAAGTTAAAAATTAGCATATTAATACTTGATGTACTTCTCATGAAGTATATTGCATATTTATCTGTTTTTATAGAGTATGAGAAGTATTTCACTATTTTACTACATGAGAAATCTAAGTATAGAAAATTATAGAAATCTAATTAACTTAGGGTGTGATGTTCTCATTAACTTAAGTATGTTTTTCTAGAATAGTAAAATACTAGCTAAAATACTTCTCATACCCTAAGTTAATTATATTAATTATGACTTCAAAACTATATAACACTTACTTATTAGTGGAAATTTCTTGCATATTCATCAGTTATATCATTTTTATTATGAATCTATAAGTTACGTATACCACTTGTCCTTAACAAGTGACAAAATGAAACTAAAAATAAATAAATATCCACTCAAATGCTCAACATGAAAAAGGGTGAAGCATGTGATGTTCAATTATGTCCTTGCATTGTCTTGCTTGTGGTTAAGTGTGCCAAGTATTCCACTTTAATTATCGATTATATATATATATATATATAACAAAATTATAGAAATCTAATTAATTATGAAATCTTTGTAGAAAAGTAACATGATGCTTTAACAATTATATTGTTAAATTTACGAAAAGCATCCCCTTTATTGCCAATATTCCATATTTTATTAGAAGAAAAAGCACATATCCTTGTCTTATCAGCTTTTTTACCTGTTTTTTAAAAATAATCTGTCTTGTGACAAAGTGGAAATAGTTTTATCAAATCAAAATCAAAATGTATATTAAAAGCAACCAAATAATAATATAAAACATATATTTAATATTGTATACTACTTATATATTTTAATAACTTGTGTACTCCATAACACAAATGGTAAAAACTTGTTAAAATGCTAGTTTTGTTGGATATTAAGATTGATTCCATAACACAAATTATCAAGTACTTATTATAAAATTAAGATATGTCGGATATTATTAAAAAGATAGTGAAATTGCATGGTCGTCATGTAATGCCTTGAATAAATAGTATCGTACAATTATTTCCTTCTAATTTACAAGTAAAATAATACGACTAATCAATAAGATGACCATTATTCCAGAGTATATGATTACAAAGGTTTAATAAAGGCATTATGTATGGTTTGATTTTATAAAAAAATATTAATTAATGATGTAATTTCGCTTCATAACCAAAACGTAGTAGATATAGAGTAGTTATATAAATTTATCTTTGTATATGATAAAGCTAATATAGTTTAATAGTTGGTTTTACATAATGTTATATCCATTGTCCACTCTTGCATACAAAACTTTGCAAGTATACTTCATTATGTATCAATTTATTGTTTTATAGTTTACAAAACATATATATATATATATATATATATATATATATATATATAAAAAAGGTTAGGTTTCGGTAATAATAATATGTTAATTTAAAAATGATGAAAATACATTCGGTTTTCATTCACATTTATTTTCTTTTGTAAGCTTTTATTTATTTTTTACTTAACAAACGTAAGTGAACCTTAATTTCTTCACATAAATTTTTTGTTGTGAACATATATTGTTTTTTCTAGTTTCACAAAAAATTCAAATGAGTAACCCTTTAATTTTATATTTTCTACTTCACATACATTTATAATTGTCGGCCTTATTTTCTGTTGTAAATAGACTTTTAATTGTTAATCTTTATTTTGTTTAGCTTCACATAAATCCAGATTGTAAACAATATTTGGTCAAAAATCTCGATTAGATCAAATGCTCATATTTGTTATTTCAAAAGGTTGTTTTGATGGACAACCCTATCCGGGATCCTTTGAATTTGATCCAACCCTTTCCCAAGGACCACAACTCGAGTAATATTCATCTCTTTCTTGTGAAATCGCAGAGAGTGGATATTTGAACTGTTTTGGTCAAAAATTACACTAAGCAATTAAGTGATCAAATTTAAAAATGTGAGGTTGGGTGCTATAAATTACTTTCAAGATAATTATGCGTTTACACGATTATCTATATGAGTAAACGATAATTTTAAATAAAGAGTTATGTTTCAAATCCTTTGATCCGTGGATCCTTGTTGAAAATATGTTTAACTGTGAAAACAAATGTTCATAAATAGGATTATGCCAATAATCTAAGTAAAATACTATGTATTTTGAAGATAATGCGAATTACACAATCAACAACTTAGTAATGTGCAAATTAAATGATGAAAATATGAAATGAATGCAATCGACACGAGGATATACGAGGAAAGCCCTTGATCAAGGTTGATCGTCGGCACAAAAATTCGGGAAGGATCAAATGATCATTGCCTTTCTTAATCTTATTAAAATAAAAGAAATCGATTACAAACTAAGAGCACAAGGATGATCGGCTACGTGATTTTTCTAAGTGTTCGTGAATGTGTTTTAGAGTAATTGAGAGCAGAGTTTAAGTGTTTTTGCAGGTGTAAATAATGATTAATCGTCCCCCTAATCGATCATCCATGCCTCATTTAAATACTAGAAACATATAACAATATTTCCGAGATCTTAGGGATCCTCCGAGGAAAGGTGAAGACCACCAACGTCTCTCTTGACTTTATTTTACACGTGCAGTGGACTCCGTCTTCACATATTTGTATCAAAGCTTCTTCACATAATCCGGAGCATATCTCATTGACGCGTTTGATCCATGACCTGGTCAATACTCAAGAAAAACAAACGTGTTATACAGCACATGATCCTGAATTAATACAGATCCAGGATCCTAAGCTATGCATATTCCATAATAAATATAGGATCCTTGCTTAGCTATTTCAACAAATAAATAATAGGCGTTTTTGTTTCACTTGATATTTATTTCTAGTATATATTTCTATATAATTAATAATTCCTTAAAAAATCAAAGATTTATATCCATTCCGATCTTATTACCCTCAACATGTTTTCATGATAAATTTAATTAGTTTAATGAACAAGTAACGGAGAGAAACTCATCAGTAGGTGATCATGAAGAAAAAACTTCATTGCATACTCTTTTCTTTCTAGATGATTAGTTTATCTTTTAACTAAATAATTTTTTAAATAAAGTTCTTTGTTTTGATTAATAATATATTTTACTCATCATTTACGTGGTTTATCAACATGCTCATTGTTGTTTTGTGTTGTTTATATAAGATAAATTGTTTGTGCAAATTAATATCGAGAATTGTTGAACATGAATCATCCCGTGCGTCGAAAGGTTAAAACTAATACGGGTTTTGATATGTCATTTCATGAAAGTTCGGTATTTGATAATATTAAGGTATTGATCACTATCACTCATTATTAATTTGTAGAATTACTTCGATGAACCAGACATCATGTTGTTTGTGTAATGTTAATGTCTACATTCCTTCTAAACTGTAATATATCAATACGCAGGTGCTTAGTTCAGTTATTTATGTATACTTGACTATATAAGTACGTATCCTCAATCTTTTTCATCTTCCTATGATTATTAGCCGTGTATCACACGGGCATAAAAACTAGTATATATATATATATATATATATATTTGCTTCCATTGATTAATAGCATAAACGTATGATTTTTTGACAGCACAAATAATTTCTCCAATTTTAATTTGAAAAAGACTATTTCATTCAGATTTAAGTTTAAACCATAAATTGGCATAATTTTGTGGACCAAATAACTTACGTAAAAAATAGGCATATCTTGGTTAATTAAATAATGGGTATTTTTGTTATGGGAGTTGATATATACAACACAAAAAGTGATACCCACACCATACTGTACAAATATTCAAGCAGACAGTACAAATATATCATTGCATAGTTGTGTTGTATATATCAAGTTATGTGTTGCATATATCAATACCCTTTTGTTATATAATAAGAATGAAATAAAGTACTTTCATCATGGAATCATAACTAGTTGGTTTAGTTGGAATCCATTTGTCTAGAATCAAAGGAAAATTGATTATATAAAAAATCAAAATCACACACTTCACACACTAACATAGCATCACGTGTTTCTTGTATTTAACTTTTTTCACTAAAATCAAGATAAGAAATTATTGCTAACAGTGCAGCCATTTTCAGACTTTTATATATGAAGACATTTAACCCTTAACAAATTATTGGTATAAAATAATTATTACTTTTAGGTGAACAATTAGTGGGACTCGATTTAAAGGACAAAATAAAGCCTTTAATATATTAGGAAGGATAAACCTTGGTCCTTGCCATGTGAACATTACGTAATAGTACGTATTATAGGGCAGAATTTCTACTCAATTTGACTACTACTCGATTGTTACCGACTACTTACCGTAACTTTTGTGTTGTTAAATAGTTTAGATTAAAAATAGGTGAACAATTGAACGTGACAAAAGGGTCTCCATGCTCCTTTTTGCTTAATTTTTGATTTTTCAATTACGTTAAATAAATGGTGAAAAATGAAAACATTTACTTAGTAAAAAGTAAATAAATAAATTATTTAAAAAAATGATATAATTGAATAATTATTATTATTAAAAAAATTTAGGAAATAAACAGATTGAGTTTGTTGTAAGAAAAAGTTGGGTTTCCATGTGTGCAGGCCTAGCGATCATTTGGATACTTTTTAAATACATGCGATACCACTTTGGATATATATATTTGGCCCATACACTTTTTTGTCATTTACATTATCTTAAAGTAAATTTATTTACAAACTTTTTATTACTTAGTTTGTTATTATTACAATTACAAATACATACAATAATAAAAGTTCCTTTACCTAAAAACTTCGAGAATTGGGTTGTTTATCGCAAACTAAAACATAAACCATCAACTAATTTATCAACTATATGTACGTACGTAGTCTAAATATGTAAGATCTCGATCATTTCGAATCTTTGGAAATGATGTGATACTAATTAAGCATCCTATATAATTCATTCAATCTATAATTATAAAATAACTATTTATCGAACCATTTACGACTATGAACTTAAAAGTTGTAAATTTGTGAGGTGATAATATATCTGTATTTTTACACCAACGGAAGATCGAGAGACAATATAGTGGTGAGACTGCAGCTGTGGCTATGGGGAACATCGATAGGAACTGTTTGTCATTGTCCAAACAATATGTTGGTTACATGTCACAATAATTATGCGGTCCATCACTCGATCTTTTTAACAAAGATATATATGACATGGATTCATATGTGAATTATCAATTCTTTTTTTCACTTTTTTGATTTTCATTCATCATATAATAGTTTCAATTCATATAGATTTGTATAATCGTATACATATTTCTTCTTGGCAATTTTATTAATATCATAGTAGTAGTACACTAGTACTCGTACTTTATAGCATTCGGCTTAAACATGTATACAACTAATTAGAGCATCTCCAATGGTATATTTTCCTAAAGTTTTTCACTATTCAAAAAAGCTTTAGAAAAAGCTTTTGAATTTTTAGTGTAAATTTTCCAAGCAAAGCTTGAGATTTAGCAAGCTATAGGTATACTAAATCCTACACCTTTTAAGTATTTTATTAACATTATAATGAACTTTTGTACTATAAAGCTTTTCTAAAGCTTTTTCTAAGTGATAGCTTTTTACAAAAAAACTTTATAAAAAAGCTTTAGAAAAAGCTTTAAAAAAATTGTCATTGGAGATCTTAGTTCTTTATTTTAAAACATGTCAGCTTCGGTATGCCTTTATTGTTTCCGATTTAAACATTAAAACGATTTTTCTTCTCCAACATTTCATAAAGTTAAATTTCATATTTTTGTTATCTTCGTATATACGAACCGTTGGGTTTTTAAGATAAAAATCGAGTTGCAATCACCAACTTGGAGTACACTAATCCATGTGGAAGCAATTTAGATTCGCTCTTACCAATATACCATTTTTATCAATTTATAAATATTACATAATCGTTAATTACATAATTAATAAATTGTAAATTGTATAATAATAAAGATAGTACATGCATATTAATTTTCGTAGAACATAGTTACATATATATATATATATTGTATATACGTAAATTGTATAATAATAAAGACCATACATGTAAATTTTCTTAGAACAATACTTTTAACACACATACACACACGTATGTATAAAAGATAACTCTAATAAAAAGGGTAAGAAACACTCTTGGCCGTTGGATTTGTACAAAAACATATCTAAAATAAAAATTGAAATGGTCTTTTTGTAATATTTGACAATTTAAATAAATGGCATCTACCCATTGTTGTAAAGGGTATAAACGACTTTTTCTTTGGTTAGTTCCAGATCAGATGCCGCAAAGCTTCTTTACCATCTTTAATTTCTAATTTTATTTCACTCATAACAAAATTTATTTGACACGTTCATTAGCCAATGTAGAACCATCAATATGGAACGACATTCATGCACACGCGCATAGGCATTGATACAATTAAATGAGATTTATTATTAATGAAAGTGATGCATAATGAACCATTTAATGATACATAACGATTAATTAATTGATGTCCAAACATGTTGATGCACAAATTGAAATACAAGTCTTGATGTACAGTTATAAACCGATTGATGCACAATACGATCGAGAAAACAGACCGCGTGACCAAATGATGTACAGTTATTGATATGATCGAGAAAACAGACCCTTGAAGCATAGAATCGAAGATGTAGCCTGAAAGTGTTTGGCCGGAAAATGAAATTAATGATTCGGTGAGGTAGCAGAAGCGTGTGCGAAGAAGAGGCAAATGAAAGTAGATTATATAGGGGTCTTTTGTTTGGACTTATTATGTCTTAAAAAGTGTTATTTGTATTATTCATTAAGCTAAAGACCATTAAGATGTTTTGATAGTTTTTTCTAATTAAGTATTAACTTAGCTGAAAAACCCCTTATTTAATAAGCTATTTACAATTGCTTAAAACTTCTAATTGGAAAAACAAATTCCCTAACCATCCATACATTAGTTTCTCGCATAAATAGATTTCATATGTTTAGTTTATGTGATAAATAACATTTCCCCCCCTTTTTAGTTTATGTATTCTAGTCTTCTTTTTATTCATGACAATATATTCATTGAAGTTATTATTGATTTATAAAACGTTGTAATGAGAACCTCTTATAATTTTCCTTTTTCTTAAGTGGAGTCGTTGTAACTTAATGTCGTATTCATCTAATTTGTGTCACGCTAAAAAATGGTTAAATATGTGTATTCAGATATTTGCACTTCTTATTTATCAAACGATCTTAATATTATGTATTCAGATTTTAGCTGCTAGCTCTTATTATTTAGAACTTGTTTTCAGATTCAGCTTTTAGTATTCAGGAATAACAAAAGACCCCATAGTGTTTGATACGTGAAAGTGCGATAGGTTTTGACAACAGGCAAAGAAAGAGAAGAACACATTTGGTTGTATTACCCGAAATACCCTTTATTAAATGTAAATTTATGGAATTTATTTATGGCTTCCTATCCTTTTTATTTTATACATCTTTTTACTTGATATAGAAACTATCTATCTATCTATAAAATATAAAATATACTTAAAGCAAAATAGCTTGGGGCAATCTCAGTCCTTATTTAATTTTTCTCATATTGATCTAACGATCAAGATTATATAATAATATACTAAATATTAATATTAAATTATTAATATTAATTATCATAAAAGAAAAAAAAATACAGCAAATTATATTAAATAGCAAATAAATAGGCACATGACTCTTAAAAAACTTCCATCACCGGCTAACAAATATACGGAGTAATAAATAACAAATATTCAATAAAATTAGATAATATCAAAAACTTAAATCACGGACGACATCTTCGGATTACTCAACACGTTTTTTGTAAATTTTCTCAACCCTATTTTTCATGAATTTGTGAGATGATTTCTTTCAAAATTAAAGTTTGACATGTTCATCAATTGATATTGATTAGGGTTTCAATTTTTGGTATCATCACCTCTCTTACTTTGTTTGATAATTTGTGAAGGTTTATATTTTCGTTAATCTATCGATTTTGTTCGTGATTTGTGCAGGTTATATTGTTTCAATATATGGTTTATAATTTTTGTATTTATTCTGGATGATCCATTTACATTATGATATTTTCTTCACGCTATTTGATTTTCATCTTTATGGACTTTGTTTTGCAGTTTGATTGTTTGAATGTTGATTTTGGATTCAATGTGTTATTATAATCCTAACGGAAAGGTTCGATTTACATTCAAGTTTGTATCGACATGTTTTTTTTACTGATTCAATGTTTATAACATTTCATTAACCTATGGTTTTCAGTATGGTGATATTTTACAGGTAACATGGCTGATCTTAATGTCATCTCCAATGTAGGTAGTTTTGCACCAAATTTGGTGTTTTAGTGTAAAAAACCCTCTCCAACCAACTTACCAAATTTGGTGCAGAATTTAGTGTACACTAAATTTTTGAAGATTTTGCACTATATTTGATGCAATACTAAACTTTGCACCAAATTTATAATGTTTCGTTTTAGACCCTATGTGTGAACTATTGTTATTATTTAAGTACAAAACTTGAAGAAACTTATTTATTTGTATGATTATTTTAAGTACCATATACTTTAGATTATATAATATGATTATTGAAACAATAAGATATAATTTTCAAACAAATTATGGTAATTTAAACATTGATTTATATAAAGAACTTATGTAATTGAAGTTTTACGAAAATAAATAAATAAACATAACATTTAAGTTAATAGTTTGGAAAGTTAATTGATCATAAAAATAATGTACTCACGTCAAATATAATGTAAAAATAGTTTAGGGGCCAATGTTTAAATGCAAAAAGTAGTTTTAGTGCAGAAATTTAGTGCATACGTTGGAGATGAAACACATTTGGTGCAAGTATATTTCTCAAAGATTCCTTTATTACACCAAATTTGGTGTAGTGTTTAGTGCATACGTTGGAGATGCTCTAAGAACAAATTGAATTAGATGCTTATGTGTTCTTTATAGGTATGACTTTAAAAATATAATTATTTATGGTTTTATCAATGGATGTTAGATACTTCAAAATTTATAATGTTTTTTACTGCAAAATTAAAATGACATTATAGTTTGTACCTTTAATTGTGCATATACAGAAAACAAGAAGCCATTGCCGGTACAATGATTGTTGTTTAACTAACTTATTAATCATTGACACCAACAGGTTAGATGTTTAAAACACTATTAAGTTTACAATAAAATTGATACTTTTTATGTTTTTAGGACTTGCATTGGAAAATTATTGAATGACACCAGTAGATTTGGTGGTGAGTAAAAATAATTTTTTCTTTATTTATTCGATATCTTTGTGCACACGTTTCTTGAAATTGAACTTTTGTAAGTGCGACCCAAAAATCGTATGCAAATATTTCATTTTTTCTGTAAGGTACAAACTAAAGTTACAATTGTGAGCTTTATGGTCGTTGTTGTTTTATTTTAATAAGCTGCTTTAGTAACAGCAAAGCAATATGTTTTTGTAAATGTTGCTCGGTTTGTTATTTTCTTTCTTCAATTTTCTTTCTGTCAAATATTATGTTGTTACGTAAATGCGGTAATATGTTTGATTTTTAATAGAATCACTTATAAGTTATAACTTCATTTGGTATGTGTGATAATATAAATAAATAAAAACACTTTACAATCACTCGTGTTGTCGCGGATCTTGTATCTAGTATACATACATATATATATATATATATTTATATATATGATAAAACAAAAAGTATTATAATTAAACAATCAAAACCTTCATTTTAATATTTGAGTGTCTTATCTTATATATATATAACAGACTCAATTTTGTAATAACTTTGCATCATCTTAATTTACATCAAATGTTTACAAGAGTTTTTAAGAACATTTGTTGATAACAAGTCGTTTTTACCCGTGCTTTGCGATGGAGATGAAAAAAGTTACGTATGATTTTAGGTGAGTATATTCTACACACATATTGAATATAAAAAATAATGTATCAAAATATATATACTTAAATACCAATCATCATACGTGAATCTTACACTTGATTAGAATAACATTAGTGTCAATCGTATATTTAAATAAATCACTCTTTGTTTACGATAACAAATACATGTCATTGGTGCATTATATCAACAACCGTATGCAAAACTAAATAACATATATAATGTTAATGTTATGTTAAAATTTAGGAAGGATAGTTTATTTTCAAGTTCCAAGTAAAAGATATTTAGCTATTTTTCCGTATGATCGTAATGCATCTATTCTATTATGTCGAAAACTCCTTTTAAATTTGTGATATGAATACTTATTTAAATAAACTTTATGTTATAACGTTGATATAAAGCTACAACCTTATGTATCAAAATTTGTTATATACTTGTACAATATGCAATTTGCTTAATTTAACGATATCTTCAAATTAAACATTATTACTTAGAGCTTATCATCAAAATACATTATTTCTCTATCTTCATGGACTAACTTATCAACTTTAAAATCATTTTTCAAATACAATTACTAAATCTTCAACCATTTCTTCATTTACGTCGTACAATCTATCACCTTAAAAATGGACAAATTGTAATGGATACCATATCATCCAACTTCAAACATTTGACAAATATAAGAAAATCACTCTCTAAAAATCAGATTAGAATTTGTTATTTATATAGATCGAACTATTTAAATTTAACTCGGGGTGTTAGTCTCGACTGATACCAAAAATAAACCTTACTAAAAGGGTAGTGTCAAATACAAAGTACTCTTATTGAACTTAAAAATTATTTGAACCATTTAAAGAATACATTATAAAAACTTTAACTTTGAATGTATTCATTAAAAACTTACATGTACTCCTAGTAATATATGAGTATCTAATATAATATTATATGATTTTGTAAAAGAAAAAGAAAAAAATTTCACTATTCATTTAAGAGTAGTATTCCACTTAGCTCCTGCTAAATGTAGTACTCTTCAATGACTTGAAAGAGGTTATAACATCCATTATCCCTATACATAATTTTGAAAGGGAATTCAAGAAATAATCGGCCTTGATCTACAATTAGCACCTTTCTTTGTCATGACATAAGATTTGGTCTTCAATTAATACTCCTGGTCTAAATCCCTGTTCACCAATCAAATCAATCGTATATATGAGATACATATTAATTATGTACCATTTTTAATGACCCCCGCAAACAAAACATGCAAGTTCATTTTGCAGTGAAACCCAACCCACAGGAAGAATTACCAACTGGGGACGTCATTGATAGGAAAGCCTATGGTTGACAGAGAATCCTATTTACAGAGGACTACACTGACAGGAAAGCCCATGATTGACAAGGAATCCTTTCTACCGGGGATTACACTGACAGGAAAGCCCACAATATGAAGCCCAATTAACAGGAAATCCAACTCATGAAGCCCAAGCCAATGGCGCAAGCCCATCAAGCTATGGTCCTTGTCTGTCATTAGGAGACAACCTTATAACGGATTCCACCTACGTTAGTGGTGGTCTCCCCAGCGGCCGACAAGGGTTTCCTCCCAGCCATATCATTGGTCCACGTCACTGCAGGGGACCCACAAGCAGGAAATATCAATCACAACCGTACGATCAAAATCACTAAGATCGCAAGTCAACCGTACGATGAACAGTACCACCCAGATGGTGACTCAACCGTACGATCAATACCAGCTAGATTGTGAATCAACCGTACGATGAACAGTACCACCCAGATAGTGACTCAACCGTACGATTAAAAACCACAAGATGATGACACGTGGCAATACTTGCCCACCAAGGTGATCAAGGTATACTATAAATACAAGGGTATGGATACTATTCATGCCCTAACACTTCCAAATATACCTTCAACACCTATACTTCAACGATCATCACCACGAGGAGATCACAGTTCATCTCCTTACCACCTATTCTTGTCACCCTTAGTTTCGTTCTATACACTCTAACGAGTCCTTACACAAGTCGCAGAGAGTAACAAATCGGCCAAATCCAACCCGCACTCAGGTATAAAAATTTATGCTTGATCACATATATAAATTGATATCCATTATACGTACTACGTTAGCTAAGCTAACACCTTGGGGTGTGTTAGATTGTAATTTTGTCGTTCTAATAAAAATGAAACCTTGGGATTGATTGGTAACATATTAATTAATCGGTCATTTTAAGTTAGGTCCGTGTTTTGGAAGAATGTGTCGAATCATTTAGAGTGACATTTCATGTACGAATCAATCACTATACATGTGTACTTGATATATATTTGATATAGACTGTGTGATAACAATGTCATGATTGATTGAATAGCATGCATATTTGAGATGTACAACATCTATGTCGGTAACCAATAATTAATCGGTCCTATGAAATATATATATATATGCTAAAAGCTAATAACGAAGTAACCAAATCTCGAAAAAAAAGTTATGGCCGGATGCATGGGAGAGTTCATTTTTACATTCCTCTTAACTTCCTTACTAATTCAACTCATAATCTTCTTCTTGATGTAGTAATAAGGAAATGCATGATGGTTATATATTATTTATGTTTGATTATAGGGTTGCATTTCTTGAAAAAAAACAAACAAACATATGATATAGCAACGGTAAATTAACGGTAAATTAAAATAGTGAAGGTGGCTTTCAGGACCGTTAATAAATAACAAATTCACGGTTTCACATGTGAACTCATGTGGACTCGAGTAACAAGATATTGAATTCATGCATGAAAGTCAAACCCCATTTCTTTTCATTTGTTTAAACTTTAAACATATATTAAAACCCAGTTTCTTGCTATATAATTAACTTATATTGGTATATATTTATTGTTAAAAACACAAAGTATTTATTTTAATCTTAACTTCTTATGTAACAATTTGGGCTTAATAAGTCTCTACAAATATAAGATTGAGGGAGGATGTTAAAAATACATTTTTATTCAATCTTACCCTTGTATATTTTTTATTGTTTATGTTGTTTGTTATATGCAGTAAGTATAAGTCCAGGGATCTAGATGTCATTTCTGATATCTTTTATGCTTAAAGAAGAATTCAGTTGGTCCAATTTGCATTATTGAAGACTTTAAGGGTGTAATATGTGTTTTTGTACATTTAGTGATATATATTAGTTTAGTTCATTTTACGTTTAATCCATATAAATCTTATGAGAACTCTTTCTGATGTTCCCTATACACAACCAAATCAGGGTTTGTAATTTCAATTGAGCGTTTGTGATCGTCACCTGATGGTTGATTGATCATCGAGTGTTTTTGAGTCTGTAGAGAGGATTTAGTCCTGTTTTTGGGTTTATAACCCGGTTTGGTTAATCTAGTATTATTCGGTTCATCTTTGGTGTTGATTTGATCTTTTCTGCGGTTGTGATTATTAGTTCTAGTTGAGATTGTGGGTTTTTAACATAGTATCAGAGCCTTGGCTCGATTCTTGATCCTTTTTTTTTCTTTCTATCTTCGTTTTCAATATCCCACTTATTTGGGTTTTTATCGTATGATCGCTGGAAGGAGTTTCTAACTCTTGGTCACATTATCTTCTGTTTGGGTTCGATCAAGGACTGAGTTAGTTCAAGAATTGTTGTTTGTTGGAGTTCATTACATATTACTATTCCGCTGCATTGTTGGCCTCAATTGTCGGGTCATCTAGAAACCCACTGTAAGATCATTCTAAATTCACTCATATCTAGAAAAAAACTCTGATGTTATAGGGCTTCATAATTGGAGAGATTGGTCTATATAGGTTGATTTTGTAATTAATTTTCATCTGATATTTGTTTAGGCGTTATCTTCTTGATATAGTTGTGATAATTGTCTAGTTGGTCCTTTTTGGTTAGTCATATTTGTTCCTTAAGTATTTGAGTTAATTGCTTGTTCTAATAATCTGATGCTAGAAAGTGTCTTGAATCATGCCATTGATCAAGTTCTCTTTAGGACTTTGTGGAATTATGTGTTAAAACTTACGTATTTCTGGTATTCTATATTCTTGATAGATAGGTGATTGTCATACTTGAATAATACCTCTGTGTATGTTATGGTCTTTTTAAAATGTCTACTATATAAGGAGGTCAGGTTTGTAACTTTGTTTTTATTTCGCCTCTTTTACTAAAAATTATACACTAACTTATCCAAAATCGTCTTTTGCAAATTTTCTGAGTTTGGGTGGCAATGTGGCATATTAAGTAGTGTTCTTCATCACGTTGATTAATAACCAGTCTATCGGTTTTTATATTCTCAATTATGTTTTGCACTGAAATTGGTGTCTCAGGTAATCTTTTCCGTTGTATTCTGGGTTGTGAGTTTTGGTTGAGTCATATTGTACACACAGTCACCCACAAACACATGAATAAATATAAATAATATGAAAATTTTGAGTTACTTGATGCTATGTGCTCTTTGTCTCTGCTCTTTTGTTATAGAAGCATGATTTGAACACTTGTTTTTGAGAAAGTTCTTTGTCACTTTGAATATGGTTATTAACTTATTATTGTGTTGTAAGTTTTTTTATGGTTTATGTACTTCTAGCATTGTCTATCAGTTGTCGGTTAAAGCTTAGAATTTTATAATTATCCTTTAACTTAGAGGGGTTTTTTCTAAAAGAAACTTAATGATAATCACATGTGGGTCTAATTTTGTTAAGTTGCTTTACTTGGTTTTGCAGCGTTCCTTGTTATTCAGAAGTTGTTGTTGAGGATTGTGTCTTCATTGCATTAAGAAATTGTAGGAGCCGTAAATTAGTTCGTGTTAAGTAACTAAAAATTGAAAGGAAAAGGTGTTTTTAGTGAGGTACTATCCGAGGATACAAATTAATCTTGGTTTAAGATAAAACGGAAGAAATGGTGTTTGAGATGTATATACTCATGCTAAGTGAAGGAGTTATTTGTCAGTATCGAGTTACGAGTATTGCAAAAGAAACTCAGTGATATAAGTTTTTCATGAAAACCTTTTAAACATTTTTCCTTAATGTTGGGCAAATTTGGATACTATTGTTACGTAGTTTATTCATTTTTAAGAATATACAACAGAAAGTTTTATATGGTTTACTGTATTTGTATTTGCTTTTTTGAAACAAACTATTGTTTAAGTTGATGCACAAGCTTGCATAATCAGTTTTTTTTTGGAAGTTACTTCATTAATAAAAAAGGGTAAATTTTATTAATAATAAGGGTAACCATACTATATTTGTTTTGTGAGAATTTTTGTTTTTGATCTTTCTTCAAGACCCTTGACAAACTTGTTACATTTAAACACATGCACCAAATTTTTGTGAAGGTACTTCAGTTTATGTCGTGGTGTTGTATACTTTTTAGAAATAAATAAAAATATAAAAAGAGAAATAGTGGCTAATTATTCTAAGGTGGTGTGTTTTTTGGCATATAGTATTTCATCATCATAAACTACAACTTGGTATTTGTTTTTTTTTAGTCAGGTATATTCTTTTGGTCGATGTTTTGTTCTTTGAATGAAAGGTTGAGTCTCATCTTATTATGACCTCGTTCATGTTGATGACTATATGGTGTTGTGATTAGTTTATAAGGTCACCGTATCCTTATCTATTTCAAGTTTTTTGTTGGCTTTTATTTGCCACTTGAACTGTCTTATGGATATGTTGTATTTGTTTTTAAAGCACGTTTGTATTACAAATATAAGATAAGTTTTGATGAAAATGTCTTAATCAAAAAAAGTATGACTTCTGATATGTCTTATCTCATCGTGTGATACATGTCGTATTCAGAATTTGTTTATATATGATATGTTTTTAGAATCTCGTGGTTCTGTATTTTTAATGAGATGTTGTACCTCATATGTCTTATCAAATTGTGAGATGTTGTGCCTCATGTCTTATTGAATTGTGAGATGTTGTGCCTCATATGTCTAGTCAAATTGTGTAATTCATGTTTTATATCTTATATATATCTGATATCAGAATACGTTTTCTGATATGTCTTGAATATTGTCTTTCTGATTATTATGTTTGTCTAATCAGATATGCTTTATGACTTTCTTATGAGGATTGTATTATTCTCGCTCTGTGTTTTGATCGGAATATAAATTTCTGATGTCTTATTTGAGTCTTATGATTCATGTCTTAGTCCGAACGTGTTTTCTGACATGTCTCCTATGATTCACTATCTTAATTAGATTATTTCTGATGCTTTCGTGTTCTATGCTTTCTGGTATGTTTTTCAATGTTCTTTACAGAAAGTTGTATGTTTGGAGAATCAAGTGATTCTCAATTTAGTTGGAATATGTTTTCCCATGTTTTCTACGGAGTAGTATTTTGCAGAATGTTGTTAGTTTTGTCTGGCAAATATGCCTTCTGATCTTATTCTATTTGATTGTGGATTTAAAGTCCACTATTCATTTAGAAGTTTTTATTTGTGATATATACAGGATGTTGTTCTTGTTTGACTTGGCAAAGTAGTGTTGGTTTACAATTGCTATAACCTATGATTATGCTCGATCTATATTGAGTGTTCACTGGACTAGGGGTGCTTAGTGTGTAAATGTTTCTAGTTTCTCGTATTCTGAGATTATTATCTGCACTCTATTTTGCTTACTCACACATATTCTATTTTATTGGAATCTTATTATCTTAAAATCTTGGTCAGTGCAATATTGTTTTGGGTCTTAAAGACTGTAAATGTTACTGATATGATTGTGTTCTTGGTATTATGAGTTTAAGTTGCATGTTTCTTGAATAAATTTGTGAAAAACTAAACTCTCTAAACTGTTTTGAATATTTTTGTTTTTCTTCTAAATTAAAGAAAAAGAAAGTCATGAAATATTTTGTCTGCACTCTGTAGTCGTATGGGAAATGGTTGATTTAGCTCCAAATATTGAGGGGGGATATGAATCTTTGTACAATATTGGGCTGAATCGTGGTTATATTTTGTGGTTTGTCGGAATATGTCAGATTGTATAATAAAAGCATTTATAGGTTGATGTTGCTCATGTTATTTTAGAATGAGCTTAACTCAGGTTTGAAAGTGGAAGTGGAACTTCGAGGACAATAGAATAAAAGAGTGATCTGTGATAACTTGGAATAAGGATGTTCAGCTCAGCCCATGAAAGTGTCTCAGGGAAGTAATCTCTCTTAGTTTGGTAGTTGTGTACCTATATTGCTTCTATAGTTTATGTTTTTTTCTAAGAAATTTTAGAACTTGAGTTTTATTGGGGGTAAAAATATAATAAACTACAGTGATCAAGTTGTTTTGACACAAATAATTCTGATTATTTGTTCGGAATTTATGTTTTTAATGCTTGTCTTGGGGTGAAAATAAAAGGTTGGACATGTTTAGCAAATATAAGTCATCTGTCATATGTCTTGTCTAGCAATTATAACCTTTATGCCATGCTCTCCATTTTCTTTTGTGTTAGAAAAGAAAAATTGAAAAAAAAAGCAAGCTATAATTCCCATTAAATTTTGATTTGCAACTATCTGGATTGAGAGACTTGTTTAGTGAACCTACAATTGTTGGATTTTTTTTATTTTTTATTTTTTAAAAAAGTTAAGATTAGGAGGATGTTAAAAACATAAAGTATTTTATTTTAATCTTAACTTCTTATGTAACAATTTGGGCTTAATAATGCTCTACAAGGATAAGATTGAGGGAGAGTGTTAAAAATACATTTTTATTCAATCTTACCCTTGTTATATTTTGTATTGTTTATGTTGTTTGTTATATGCAGAAAGTATAAATCCAGGGATCTAAATGTCATTTCTGATATCTTTTATACTTAAAGAAGAATTCAGTTGGGCCAATTTGCATTATTGAAGACTTTAAGGGTGTAATATGTGTTTTTGTACATTTAGTGATATATATTAGTTTAGTTTATTTTACGTTTAATCCATATAAATCTTATGAGAACTCTTTTTGATGTTCCCTATACACAACCAAATCAGGGTTTGTAATTTCAATTGAGCGTTTGTGATCGTCACCTGATGGTTGATTGATCATCGAGTGTTTTTGAGTCTGTAGAGAGGATTTAGTCCTGTTTTTGGGTTTATAACCCGGTTTGGTTAATCTAGTATTATTCAGTTCATGTTTGGTGTTGATTTGATCTTTTCTGCGGTTGTGATTATTAGTTCTAGTTGAGATTGTGGGTTTTTAACATTTATAAATTCGAGTTTTGACGTTCTGTTAAATCATAAATCTATTATGTTAAAAAATAAACAAACATAATTCAGGGTGGTTTACCCTCTTCTAATAACAACGACAAGTAGACTGAAACCGAGTAAAATTGCAAATGTACAGCTTATTATATTATAACAACGACAAGTAGACTGAAACCGAGTAAAATTGCAAATGTACAGCTTATTATATTATTACATGCTGCAAACTGCAAAGGTAGAATATATATATATATATATATATATATATATATATATAGGGTGTGGTTATTGTAAAAAGATATTTAAAGTAAAAAGGGTAGAAAAAAATGTTAGATTTCATATTTGATTTAAAGAAAATGGTTCATGTGGATCAATACAAAGTGAAGAAACGTATATTAAACTTGTACAAGCATATTTCGCCAAGTTGATACAATTTTATTTAAAGAATGATACATATTCTCGATATACCTTAAAAAATGATACATATTCGATTGTAGTTAGATACATTGTGATTTTGATACATAGTGGTTTGATACATAATTATATCTTCATTTAATATAATTGAATGCTATTTGTAAGGGACACGTGTCACTATATCATGTTTTCTTACCCTTTTTACTTTAAACTTCTTTTTATTTGAACCAAAACCTATATATATATATACATATATATATATATATATATATATATATATATATATATATATATATATATATATATTTATCATTTGGGGCGTGTTCCTAACATTCACCAGCTTTATTTATCTTGATGACAATTATTCTGTTCCATCTCTTTCTTCTGCAACTTCATCAATGATATTATTTTGTCTTAATTACCAGATTTTCATGAAAATGGTGATGACTGATGAGTGACTTTTATACACACTTTGAAGCCATTTTCTGTATGTAGGTCCTCCCACGGATCCTTTATGGTCATGCGTGTGAGTCCTTTGTAAAAAAAGTCAAAAACCATGGATGTGTTTGGTCTGTAACCCCAAATTGAACAAAACTAAACAAATTTAGTGCATAATTTGCTAATGTTGAAAACCATAAATGTTCTCTGATGCAGAATAACTTCATAAAATAAATCTTTATATTATAATAATACTCTTAATAAATTACTCTACTTCTCCTAAAAAATTACAATAATGATTTTATTTATGAAATGTCTAAAGAAAATACAGTATTCAATTTTCATGAACTGTTAGTCTAATTTACTTGCAATAGATGATCATTATCGATCTGACACCTTTACATTATTACTCGATGGGAAATTTTATATGTATCTACTATTTTACAATTATCATTCATATGATTAATTAAATTAAATAATTGAATATTGGAGTAGTTATCAGATTAAGTACAATTTGCTTATGATCAGAAGAAAGGTTAAAAAGCAAGCCGTGGGCTTGGACTCAATGGGCTGCCGGTAATGACAGTCAATGACTCCATTAAACGTTCCGTGGGCTTCTTGTGGGCCGTTAGTAATTATAGACTTATGTTATGTATGTTAATATGTTATCGTACTTTTACCGTAGCTAATTTTTTTTATATGTATTTAGATTTGATTTGATTCGATGTTTATCCCTAGAATTGCAACGAAGAACTAAAAGCTAAGTTTATTAGTGTTAGCAAATTGTAACTAATTTCATGTGGTTATCCTCTACAGTCTACACTTGTTCTCCGTTTTCCTTAACTTTGATTTGCACAATTATTGAAACTCGATACGTTCTTAACTTCAACTTTATGTAACTTCTTGTGCTAATTGCTGAGTATACATACACTTTAGACTTACCCAGAGGCTGGTCAAGTGTATTTGTTTAAGTTATATAATAAATAATTATGAAACTTGTAAATTATAGTGCATCGAATTAAATGATTTTGAAAACTTAACACCGGCCCATGTTATATTTGTTATGATGATGATATATGGACACAGGTAAATAAATAGTAACAAAAGAAACATCCACAGTTTAAAGAGTGTTGTGGGAGGACTGAACAGTAATGTGATGCTGAATTAAAAAAAAAACTGTGGAAGTCCTATTCAGTGCAGCCACACAGAGGCGGGCTGCTGCTAATCTGCAGAAACTTGCACTACAAAATGGGATGGGGTCACAGAATCCTAAAAGTAGACTACCAAACAACAACATAAAGTCATCAAAACCTTGATATCATTCAAAATAAGAATGAGTCATACAAACATATATATAAATATATATCGGAGTACTATTTACTTTTTTATATCTTTAATGAAAGTTTTTCCGGAGTTATAACATCTAGCTGATGATCAGCTTTACCAAGGATCTTAAAATACTATGTCTAATAGCATGAATTTATTCTTCGGGTACATGTGTTGCATACAAATTTATATATGTGGCTCAGTACGAGTACAAATTGAGACTTGGTTAAGGTTATTGGACGTTGAATAACTTTAATTCTTAACGTTTCTAATTACATACTACGTATTTGTTTAACAATTATAAATACTGCATAGGGATAAAAAAAAAGCCGATGGATAACTATTCAAGTCGGATACTTATAAGTTTCAACTCGACCTATTGTATATATTTTGAGCACAATGTACATTGTAATGATCAATGATGTGTCAAGTTTCTTATTAGTTTTTCCAATAAACGACTACAATTTAAAAGTCTTAGACCTCATTAATGGTTGGGAACATTTTAATAAAAATTTATTGGATTTATTTATATTACCATCATATCCCACAATTTATTGCCTTTTAATTAGAGTTGTAAAAAGCTAATTACACTGTATAACTTTTGGTGCCAAGCCTCACAAAACTGAGAAACAATAGGGCACAAGATCCAAGGAATCCATTAACAATCATGGTGGGGAGAAGATGGTCGGAAAAAGTGAGGGAAAATAAGACTAAAAACATATATTAAAATGATGTGATTAGTAAGAACGTATGTACAAGCTAGAAATCATTATTCTTAAAGACGAGCATATGGGTTTGAATATGAAAACATTACCACGAGTATGACAACCAAGATATGATCTTGACACATGAGTCTAATAACACAAATAAAACAGTAAAACACATGCAACACAAACCCTAATTTGGTTTATTAGGTGCAACCCCCTTTTGACATTTTTGCACTCAACAATTAAACACATTCCCAAAAGGCATTTTTCTTCCTAATTTGAATTCAAAACCTTTTGGTTAGTCTCTAGAATAAAAATCTTTTATTAGCTGGCACTAACCCATCTAATCGTTCTATTTTAAATCCCAGAAGCAGACAAATTTCTTTAGAAGGTCAATGCATTAATCTTTAATAATTAATTTTGTAGATTTTATAACTTAATTGTCCTTTTAAATAATATTTTTTTATGAGAACTCGTATATTTATGATTAGGCCTATAAACAAATCGAACGAAATATGTTTGTATTCATTAAGGTTTTATCGAACAAACACAAATGGATAAGAGATCGTATTTTATTGTTCATGTTCGTTCACTGAGAATATTAGTTTGTTGACGAACATAAATGAACCTCGTAGGACCTCGACCCGCCTACTCGGGTCTTGTATGGATATGCAGGAAGGGGTGCTCCATTGTGACTGTTACGGATGTAAGAGGTCGGGTGGTTTATTGGGCCTCCGCCGGTACTTGTGGATTCCGGGGTACAAGAAGAGGGACACCATTTGCTGCTCAAACTGCAACGGGAAATGCTATTCGTACAGTAGTGGAGCAAGTGAACGTTCACAAACATATATATAAATTAATGCATTTTGTCGTTAATATCTTAAACGAGCTCCCCCCCCCCCCCCCCCCCCCCCCCTCACACATTTATCTAAATGGAGATGTGTGAGAGTGTAGGGAAAATGTGACTAAATGTTTAACACTATTATATTTAGAATTTAGATGCGATTAAAATAAGGCGTACAAATATGTATTAATTTAATTATACTATTAGTTAACAATCGAACATTCACGAACGCTAATTAAATGAATGAGGTCTATGTTCATGGTTGTTCATATAATTAAACGAAAGTAACATTGTTTATGTTCGTTCGTATAACGAAACGAACGAACATAAACGGACTTCCCGTCTAACGATTCGTCAATTGTTCATCGAACATTTAGTTCGCTACGCTACCTATGATATATCTTTATTTTATCATATTCTAATGAAACAATGATGTTGAAGCTTTTAGGCTCTTCCCTGGCCTCCATCTCTAGCTTCTATGATGGCTTTCTTTATGTCAATTTTCTAAATCTTTGTTCCCCAAGTTGGATTTTTCTAACTTTTTTCCATTTTTCTAGTCAAGATTTTTTGTTCTTTTATGGGTATCATAGTCAGTAAAGGTTGGCTAGTTCACATGTACAAGTAATTAATTTAATCAGCATATTGTTTAATTTTTTAAGCATAATTAATGTACATAATCAAATATCTAAATTACCACAAAAGCGCGTGCTAATTAACTTTTTATTTTTATTTTTAGTGCAGTTTAAAAGGCAAGAAGACTATACTTTATCGCAATCCATGTTTTGAATAGCTTCGATATCAAAGCGTCAGCTTGAACTAATTACGTATGGTTATTAGCTCCAAGTGTTTGATTAATAGAATCGTATCAAAGTACGTCCCAAAACAAATTGATTAAGAAGTTTTTTTTTTCTGATTACATGTTTGTTATTTATGTTGATGAAATGTCGTTATTAGGTACCACTAATAATTTTATATGTTCTTAAAACTTCGCTAGAAAACCGGGATTAGGATCAACATCAAGCTAATTAAATAAACCTTTAACTCACAAAGTCTCTTGGACTTGGTAATAGACTCGGTCGAATGATATACTATATGTGAATCGATCCAATCAAAGAATATATCAATCATAAATCACTTAATGGTGTATGAAAAACATGTGATGCAATTAACATCTTATCTTCTGATTCAATCACATAAGTTTTTGCAAAATTGCTATGGTTTATAAACAGGTAATTTTACATGGTCTTAATTGGTCATGACTTGATGTTGAAATTAAACTAGTAAAGAACATAAATGCTTAAAAAATACATAAATATAAGAAACAAAGTTTACCATTTCTACTCTCTAATATATATAAAAAGAAAAAAAATAAAATTAAAGTGGGAAAACTGTATAATATTTTCACAAACCCAGTCTTCCCTAGTACTAGAGATGACCATATATGTTGAGCACCCGCAAATGATGCAGCAACTAGCTAGCTAGTAGTACATAAGCTTTTCTACTTCTTTGGTTTCATCAGCAAAATAGTTGTCAATGTTACTGCTGCAAAGATTTGTGCTAATGAGCTGCTTAATCTCTTCAAGACTAGAGTCAAATGAAGAATCCCCATAACCTTGTTCCTTTTCATAATTCACACCAAGTTCCTTATAAGAATCACTCTGCAAACTTCCCATGCTGTGATGATCATTATAAACTTGACCAACATGAGTAGTACTACCATACTCATTATAATGACAACTCCCATCTGAATTGGAACTACAGCTAGCTTGATCACCTCCAAACATTACAAGGGTAGAACTGTCTTTTACCCTTTGGTAACTTTCCACGGAACCCAAACCAAGATATCCATGATCTTGTGATTGTGAAACTAGATGAGTAGGAGCAGGTGTATTTGGACTTGAAGGGATAGATAGGGTTTGATCATGATAGCTACAAGTATTAGTATTATTAGTACTATACATATATGATGAAGGTGGTGATGGTGATGTTGATAATGGAGCATTAATATTAATATTAATATTATTATTCTGAAAGTTTGATAATGATGGGTAGCTGTAGTTTGTTGAAGTGTTGAAAGTTTGAAGATGATGAAGAGGTTTTCTAAATTCAGGCATGTAGATGAAGTTGTTCATCATCATCTTCTTCTTCAGCTTTGTGTTCCAATAGTTCTTGATATCATTGTCTGTTCTTCCTGGTAATTGTGCTGCCATTATTGACCACCTACACAATATCTT
The DNA here is from genome assembly GCA_963422505.1 of Pseudognaphalium luteoalbum. NCBI lineage: Eukaryota > Viridiplantae > Streptophyta > Magnoliopsida > Asterales > Asteraceae > Pseudognaphalium > Pseudognaphalium luteoalbum. The sequence goes on along the minus strand of OY730195.1, from coordinate 8,180,155 downwards.
TATTATATTAACATCACATAGATCTTGAAACCAGTTATTATAGATTCCAGTGACAGAGAGATTATATATAATATACCTGCTACCAATGGTAGTAAATAGTGTACAAATAACTTTATCTTCATCATCAGAGAATTCACCATGTTTAATGTTTGGTCTTAGATAGTTCAACCATCTCAACCTACAACTCTTACCACATCTTTTAAGGCCTGTGTGAATTTCAAAAACAAGAAACAAATTAGCACTCACATATTGATTACATCTAACCTCCCCATACACTGTCCTAGACGGTATTGGGCCCTAACCCGCGGAAGGCAGTATGGGATGTTACTTTAATAGTGATTAATTCAAGAAACAACACAAAGTGACTATCTTTGGCTAATTACCATTGCTAATTAAAAGCCTAAAATAGAGAAATATATGTATATACTGCATATTAATATACCTGCTTTCTGGGGAAGAGCAATCCAGTTGCCTCCAGTACCATGGGTTTGTATGTAGTCTTTAAGCTTTGTGTCTTCTTCAGGTGACCATGGCCCTTTCTTAACATTTGCTTTGTCACAACATGGAGCTCTACCCATCTTTTTTTTTTTTTTTTTTTTTTTTTTTAAATGATTGTAAATTTGAAGTGGGGAAAAGGGATTGATAGATAGTTGTGGGAGAAATGAAATGAAGGTTGGATTTATGTGCTTAAGAAGAAGACTTGTAGGTGTCCAGAAATCAACTGTCTTGTTCTATTCAAAGGGAGGGCAAATACAAGTCAATCGACAATCACTTTATAAATCCACAAAGTTCAAAAAGTTATTATCTACTACTTCTGTACGGTTTACATTATGAAATGTTCCAAAGTGATTATCCACTATTAACCTCAACCAATCGAAAAGTACTTTAGTAGATATATATGAAATCTTATATACCGGCTAACACGGTAAAAAATATATTTTGAAAAAATTGTGTGCATTTTTATAATGGACAATTAAAGTGGAACAGAAATAGGATTACTTATCACTCTAAAATACACTAATAATGTAACAAATACACATCCATACTATTATTACAATGATCAAATTTGATCAACTCTTTAAATTTGATACCTGTAATAATAAACATATACTCCGTATAATGAACTTCTCATTTTCAAATCACATAATAAACACTCTACATAGACAACGTACTTATTACACGTACAAATTCAAAATATATGCATGCATGCTTTTAGCACGCACGGGTAAGAAACGAGTTAAATCGAGTTTACTAGCTCATTTTGTCATGAACAATTTGATTATACTTTCCAAATATGATATAGACATATAGTTGATACACAAGAATATATATAGTTTAATTCTTTCCTGAGTTACCCGTTTAATCTGACACTTACTGTAAGAGATACACTATAAGTTATGACCCAAATTTACTAGCTTAATTACCGACATCTAAATTAATTGAAACGGTCATGAGCCTTAAAATAAACATAAAAAAACGTAACTTATGAGATTAGATTTAAGGATATCAAGAAATAATGATTTTTAAAGTAGTCATGACCGATTCTCTGTAAATCAGTACGTTTATTTTGTTATGCTTATTCGAAGAAGTTAATTATCACAGTAATTTATTAATTATTAGGGGAATGTTTAAATGAGAACCATTGTAAAAGTGATAACTTTGAGAATTATAAGGAATATGTAATTGTTCACGTGTAATTCACTTTATACACATGTGAACATTAATATTTGTTAAAATGAGAAACAAAAAGACGTCAAAAATGTAAAATTACGTATAAAAACTCGTAAAAATACATATGTTCACAACTAAACAGTTTACATGTGAACGTATAGGTTGAAGTTAGTTATAATAAGTTTTTACATTAAATTTTTTGAATTTCAAGTTTTTATTGATTCTTATTAACATTTTTATATATATATTGACATTATCATATGTGAACAAGTTCTATATTTTTTAGTGGTTCTCATTTGAACCATTATTATTATTATTATTATATAAATATAATATATCCTAATCCATATGATTAAAATATACCCACAAGCAAGAGCTATAGCCTTTTTTACGTGAGGTGTCTTTTTTAGTGCTACTTTTCTCAACCATCCAAAGTCTTTGCCCTAATAATAGAATACAATTCATGTATGAAAATGATGGCCCCTTTTTATTCCAAAAAAAGCTCTCATGGTCATTTAAATATCTTATTTCACAATGAATTTATTTATATCTTAATTTAAATTTGTGTTTCATTATTAATGGTAAAGCCAAGTCAATGTGAGTACATTATAATGTTCTCCCTTCCTATATATGTGCGCAAATCCATGGCTAGGTATAAAAAGTGTTACTACTTGTTAATAGAGTAAATTGTAACAATGATTAAATGGTCTAGTGGTAAGCAAAATCCATAACCTCCTTGAGGTCATGGGTTCGAAAGTTGTTATGATATTATTTATCATAAAAGTACATATCACTAATGAAGCGTATTTCTCACAATGTCAAGGCTTATATTCACGTGAGGTCCGACTCAAATGTTGTCGTACATGTGATGGAGGTGATTTGCCCGACGATGTTGGACCTTTTGGGGATTTGGTCGTGCTCCACTGAAATATGCAGCGGCTTCAGTGGGTAACCCAAATACCCATAGAGTAAATTGCATAAATGGTTCATGTGGTTTACACAAATTCTCACGATTAGTCTCTGTATTTTGTTTATTGAATGGACAAACCCAAAATTTAAAAGTTTTTACACGATTAGTCCCTCATCCACCTAAAATGACTAAAGTACCTTTGGTGGTACTATCTATTTTGCTCGACCACTTGAGGGTATTTTAGATAGTTGAGGGACTAAACGTGCAACAACTTTTAAATTTTTTAACTGTCCACGTAGCAAACAACGTATAAAGACTAACGATGATTATGTGAGTAAACTATATGGACCATTCATGCATCATCTCTTATCTATACTATATTATTACCATACTATAAAGAGTTTGAAGTGTAGTCTTAAAAGGGGAAATAGTAAATAATTATTCTGCCCATTTAATTATCATACTCAACTCTTAGACACTTAAATTATATTCAATTTATTATACAAATTAATATTTAATAATTATAATTTGGTTACAAATGTAATCCCATAAATATGTTATCTTTTTATAACTTATATAAATATTAATGAATATATACATGTATGTCAAGATTGTTTTAATATAAGTATTTATGAAAATCATATATTATTGACAAATTGTAAACCACTTTTATTTTCTATACCTTTTATACTAATATTATATAATTTGTCATCAAGTTTTAAACTATTAAAAAAAAGATACTTAAAATTTATCTATATACATTTAAATATGTTATTCAACACTTAAACATTTATAGTTAATTTTTTAAATATTTAGAAATTTAGTATACTGATGATATATAAAGGATTTGACCATATGATTTGAATAAAGTATAAATTACTATATTAGTTTATATAATTGTAAATACATAACTGAAAGCATTTTATAACTATATATATATATATATATATATTTGTATATGAAAATTTTATTTGACTTTCAATTATATTAATTAGAGATTGCGATGTAGGTCGAGTTAGATTTGCATGTCTAAAGTTCATAATCTAAGCCTGAAAATAATTTGATAAATGGGTTAGCGAGTCAAAAGTAACCAACCTGGATACGACATGCATTGTGTTGGTTGGATGGTTAACCCGTTTACCTCTATTTTAACCCAAACCCATTAAAATAAACTAAACGAGTTGGCGGGTTGAGACTTGAAAATACAACACTACCTCATTCATTTATGTATAAAATTTAACGCTTTGTCGACCGCATGAATAATTTGAAATATAATCCATATAAAATAATCTATAAATTAAATTGGTATAGTATTAGTGTTTTGTCCTTATAAAGTACTACATATCGTTAAATATACCTAATGTGAGCAAATTTTTTTGAGACCGCTGCATTATACGGGTTAAATGCTAGTACGTACTTATCGATGAAATTAGTATTATGTATTATGACGTCATATATATTCATTCAATTTTAAAGTGAAAACAGTGAATTGGTTCACCGCTATGAAGAAAATTGGTTCACCGGCGCCATGTTTTATACTAGTATTTGGCACTTTTATATCCTTTACGATGCCTCCTAGTTTGATTTTACTCTTCTAACCTTTTGAAAGTAAACTATAATCCAAATTAACCCGATGATTATTATTATTATTATTATTATTATTATTATTATTATTATTAATAATAATAATAATAATAATAATAATAATAATAATAATAATAATAATAATAATAATAATAATAATAATAATAATAATAATAATAATAATAATAATAATAATAACTAATTAAATCATTGAGCTGAAACTATATATTAGACTTGCACCAATAATTATTAACTCTTGACTTCACATTAGATCAGATAGCCATTTACAAATTCAACCACACATTTAAAATCTATTAGCCATTTCTTGTAGGATTAGCAGCCAATTTACCAGCTTTCACTTAATTGGGAGTCCAAACATCAACCACGGGTTTAGAAGTTAGATCTTGTTCAAGACAATATATCGCCGGCCTGTTTGAAAGTGGATCATTGGCCATGCATTGCACGAGTCTTTCATTTTGAGAAACCGCCCCAAATTCATATGAACATAGGTTGTGTCTATTATTTACTTAGGGACTTATTGATTTGATTTTTCGTTTTTCTATTATGATCTGTACGTTGACTTATTTATGTTTTCTTCAAAAAAGAAATGTAAAGAAAGATAGAAATCGACTCTTCAAGTGGAGATGAAGAAATATATATGGAAAAAGGTAAGTGATGACTATAGCGTATTATAAAGTATAATTATAATTATATTATATTGGGTTCAATTATATGGACAAACTACAGTATATATACATTTATTGTATCTTCTCTTGACTCAATTAAAATGAAAGTTGACTATATTATTGGATTAAAAAAGTAATTTATTATGTGGTCATCAATGTGATATATGAAAGAGCTAAATATAATAAAATTAACAACTTGCATGCATGAGGGCGTTTTGGTCGATCGGTCACCCATGGCCATTTGAATTTTATAAAAACTAAAAACAATTAAACAACGTGAAGATCTGTATGAAGATCAACGTACATCAATTTGTCAACCAATTAATGTGTAGCTATACGAACGTATTGAAAAACCATCTATTCATAGTTATAGTTATTAGAGGTGACGATATAAATAATTATATCATCGATTAGTCTAGAAGTAAGTTGTAGGTTCAAATCTCGTAAGAAGCAATGCAAATATAATATGTATGATATGATTGTATACTTGCAATACATGAGATCGAATTGTGAAAGGTTTGCTAACATGACTTAATTGTAGTGGAAAAAGAATCCATATATGGATGGAGTAGTTGAAAATGTTGGTTAAAATAAGTAACAAAATTCAAAGGCTATTAGTGGTTAATGTTGCTTTACCTAACAACATATAATTATGTCACTTCACTGCTTTCTGTGCCCAATCATTATCATCCGTTTTCAATTTAAACCTGTTTTAGGTTGACATGTGTTTGATTTAAGCAATGATTGGCATGTACATACAACTCATGTCACCTACTATCATAACCACCCGATAGCTTGCAAAATTAAGCAACTATAGTTTCAGGAGGCTTGGTAGAGTTTAGACATTGAACAATCAACACTTTTTAAAAAAACTTCAAATGATTATATATATATACTTGACAGTTAAGAACTTTTTATAACATACAATTAAAGTATGTGCATCATAAGCATTTTTTGGAGTTTAATTATCCGATTTTGATGTCGGCTATTTGAAAATGGAGAAATACTTTTATTCACGATTCCCTAGAGCAAAGCTAAAATTCGAGAATATGACGTATTCATTTGACACCAAAGGTTTTATTTATTGTGGATTTCTATTAGGTCAAATTCGAAACCATCTAACGGTTGGTCCAACTATGTTTGATTTGGGTTCGTACTGCGTTTAATTTTAGTCGGGTATGCTTGTATCTCAGTCTAGATGTGGGGTAATGTTTCCGGTGGGCTATTTCATGGTGTTTTTATGTTTTGCTTCTGTCATTCTTCTTTAGAGCATTGACTTTGGGTGTGTTTGGCAACACAATTGTTAAAGATTCTAGAGAATTATAGTAGATTGAGATTTTAATTTCAAGAATCTTCATCCCTTACAATCCTACAAAGAGACAAAAATTAGAACTTCTAAAAAAAAGAATCTCCTAAAACACAATCCCTTAAAAGTAGCTTTTTGGAAGAAACTTCATCTCCTACTTATCAAATTACAATATTACCCTTTATTACTCCATCTCTTACTTAAATTTATATAATATCATGTCTATTTAAGTCAATATACATTAATAAGCTTCATCTCCATCTTATTTGTCAAACACTTCTAAGAAATAAAATCTACAGCTCCAACCTTTAATAAAAGTTTTAGCTTCAGCTTCTATAGTCCATCTCCATCTCCATCTCCATCTTTGTTTATGTAATTGTATTTTCTTCCCCATATTTGAGGTATTTATTATTAATTTCCGTACTGTTGTTATTTTTATAAAAAAAAAAAAAAAAAAAGGTATCTGAATCATAATAGCTAGCTAAAATGTTACTGTAATAATTAACTTAAAATTTCTATTATATACTTGGACTTATTGTAGACGTGTGAATATGTTGTTAGTTAAGTGCCAGAGTAAATATCTAGAAACTCTGTTTTTGAACTCGTAGTGTTAACTGTTTAGTGTATAACCGTTAGACTATAGATTTGAAAAGTTTGGTGATTAAATTAAATACATAGCCTTGACCAAAATGATCTACTCCGTACTAGTTATTTATTTCCCATAAGGCTACAAAATTCAAATAACTACGGAATCTTTTATCTAAAAACTAATCAAATGTTTAGGTGCAATGGAAGTTTCAAAATTTCAACGCGACAGCATATTGAATAAAAATTATTCAACGGCCATTATCTTAATTTATTTCATACCAATAATTTTTTTGTTAAAGGTTTGTAGGGACATATAACTCCATTTTTACAGGGAATTTTGTCATTTTAATTGGTTTTTGCATCGTCCTTTTGTCATCGACAACGACATTTAAAAAATTAATAGGAGTATTAAGTATAGTAATAGTTCTTGTGAGCAATGAACGTTACGTTATATTAATAATAATAATAGTAATAATAATAATAATAATAATAATAATAAAAACTTATGTTTTTCATGATATCCCGGACTACATTATCGACTTGTTTTCACAGCGTATAAAGTATTAAACAATTACATATTTTGTAAGTGATACTGGTTCAATGGTTATTGTAACTTATGCCACCATCTTGTGAAATGTTTGTTTAAAGGATCGATATTCGATTGAAGAAGCCAACGTGTGATTGCAAGTCCTTTCTTTCTTTCCAATGTTAATCATATTGTAATTGTATTTGTCCATTGCTTATTTAATCAATTAATTATAATATTGTAGGGGTTATATATTTCATTGTGTCAAACAATTTATTAAGTTTTAATTATATAATAACATCAATTTTGAGTAACCTACGAAGTTTGGTTTGGGTCAACGAAAAAAGCTAATAACATTAAAAGGAAATTGATAACGAAAACTCTAAGGACTTCTATTAAAACGTTAACATGTGCATAAAAATATATATTTTGAAATAATATGTTTTATGTCCCTTGAATTTTAGTTAAGGTACAAAAAGTTTGTGCACGTAAACATCTTAACAAAAACCTATAATAATAATAATAATAATAATAGTAATAGTAGTAATAGTAATATTAGTAATAGTAATAGTAATAGTAATATTAGTAATAGTAATAATAAAAGTAATAATAATAATAATAATAATAATAATAATAATAATAATAATAAATTAGCAATTTATTTTAGCAAGTTAAAATTTTTTGAGCTGTTATCTCATGTTGTATAAATTTTTTGATATATTTTGATATTATATTTTATAATTGTAATTCATAACGTTTTCAAGCATTTGTACATTTTGGTTTTGGCATACATCACAAATATATAGATTGTCCATTTGTCCAATTAAATTTTATCATTTGGGTTCTAAGTGGTTGGCCCAAACATCAAAGTTGGGCTATAAATTAGCCTGGTAAGTGGTAAGTAGAGGAGTTTAGAGATTTTTAAGACTTAAGTAGACCCCATTTAGTTATACTGATTGGGCTTGGCGATAGAACTTGGGCTGCTATAAGTTCATACAATTTACGATTCTTATTTTCAATCCCAATTCTCTTTAAGCTATGAAATTATTTAAGCAAAATTCTAATTTCAGTTACAATGTGCCTAAAACACTTAATGTAAAAGTTTTGTATCACTGAAATTCGTTTATAATTTTTCTTCTTTCATTTTACAAAAGATGTTATATGTAAATTAGAAAAAAATGATATATTAAATCAAAAATTCCATTTTCTTATGACAAAATAACTTACGATTATGTATAGGGGATATTATGTATAATAATAATAATAATTTTCACTCTATATTTATGTTTAATAGTCATCATATCTGATTAGTTATTTTAGCCCATTAGATCCGTGCCAACAGACGTTGGCTTCCCCCTCAGTTTGCAGCCGACGGAACCGACACTTTAGGCACGGTCCATCGGTTGCCAAGCGTCGGTTTGAACCATCGATATGGCGACGGAAGAAAGAGAGTGGGCCCCTTTACTTTTTGTTTTCAAAGTTTTTAGTCTCTGTTTTTTTTTTCTTGTTTCATTGCAGATGAAGACGGGAACCAACGATGGGGACGATGATGATGAATGATGAATGAAAATTTTTAGGGTTTATAAAGTAAATAGGTTTGGGCTTTTAAATGGGCTTTCTTTTATAAACTAACGGGGTTTTAATTTTGTATCTATTTTAATGTTTTTTTTTAAAAAAAATAATGTAATGTTTTTATTTTCAGTTAATGTAATGTTTAATTTTTGTCATAAATATATAAAGTAAATAATGTGTGTGGTCATAAAAAGTGAAGCGATTCACTGTTGGCACTGTAATGTCAGTATTCTGTTAGTTTTACTGCTGACGTGATGATGATTTGGTAAAACCTGACGTGTCAGTAGGCGTCACCAGGGGCGGAGGTAGAGGGGGGCATGGGGGGCAGCTGCCCCCCAAGAAGTCTCAAATCGTGTAAAAAATAAATTTTTTTGAGGGTATTTACGATATTTCAGAAATTTTGCCTCTCAAAACATGAATAATTAATTAAAAAAAAAAATTTTGCACCCCTAATTTTAAATCCTAACTTCGCCCTGAACGTCACTATTGGGAGGAGTCCTTTGCAACTATACGTCACTCAACAATTTCATAGATATATGCCAAAAGAAGATAATTAAAAAACAATAGTCCCAAACGCTAATTATGCTATTTTAATCTATTAAAAAGACTATTAGTTTAAGTTACTAAGCAGTTGCTTTCAATTCAATGCTTTGACAACAAAATTGATTCACGAATTAAAAACGTGTGAAGATATATATAACAAGATAAAGCACAAGCATTTAATGTCACGTTCCCAATGATTTGGATGTATCTATCTACCTATTATATAAAAGATAACTCTAAATTACTATTTCACCTCTCAAAAAATTACACATCATCATCAAACAGTGTAACAATATTCCAAATTTCAAAACTAGAATATTATGTAAAAGTTATTATATAGTTGAGTACCCAACCCATACCTTCCAATCCCATGCTCAATATCAATTTTATCATTTAGTTTCTCCTTAGACCGCTCACTACGGAGCATCAGTTTGGACCGACGGAACCGGTGTCAATGGCACAGACCGTCGGTTGCAGGCCGTCGGTTTGAAACTTCGGTTTGACGACGAAAAAAGAGAAGCGTCAGTGAGGGTAAGGTGGGGCCATGTCGCTTTTCTTTCGATTTCGTTTTTATATATTCCAAAGTTTTCTTCTCCATTTTTGTGTTCAAGAAATAAAAAAATAGGAAGAATGGAGGAGGTTGCAGAGGACGAGAGGAAGAAGATAAAATGAAGATAGGCTTTTAGGTTTTGAAACTAATTGACTCATCTTTTAAATTGGAATGGGCCTTAAAAGATAGGCTTTTAGGTTTTGAAACTAATTGACTATCTTTTAAATTGGAAATGGGCCTCTTTGTGGTTTATGTTTGCTTATTTCAATTGAATTAAAACATTGAAAATGGGCTCAATAAATAACTTGTTCTAATCGAATTACATAAGTTAAATATATAATTGTAATATAAATTTTTAATGAATATGTTTTATTTAAGTTTATTTTTAAATAAATAAAGAAATTAGTATGTGAGTCCCAAAAAAGAGAAATGATGTTCACTGTAGGCAGTGGAGTGTCAGTTTGTGTCAGTTTTGAAAAAAGCTGACGTGGCGCTGATGTGGCTCCAACTGATGCGTCAGTTGATGTTCACGATAGTGAGGGGTCTTACCTTCACTAAAACTTTGACCATCCAAGTTATTTGAAGCCAACATTGCTCTCTAATCCCTGGAGAAAGAACGCAAGTAGCCACGGTATACCATCAACTTATTCATTATCTTTCTTAACTTAACAAGCATGTACGTACCTAAATAAATTGTGTTTACTTTTATTTCAACTAGTCTGTAGTTTTAATTGTTGGTTTGTGTCATGTCTCTAGCTAGGTTTCGTTGGTTTTCGTCAGGAATTTGAGGAGGTTGGTGTCGGTGCTCTATAGATCTTTAAAGAAGAAGATGTTGACCCCTTGTTATGCATAAAACAGGAGTACATATATGGAGTATATATCTAGCGTTTAACCTATACAACTTCGATCATACCTAACTTTTGAGTAACGATTATTTATAATATTTATTCAACAATTTCATTTTTTGTATTTCTATGTTTATATAGTTTTCCTCCGCTTCTCCTTTCAACAACGGGAGGAACTTTCTACACAACTTTGTTCTAAATGTGACGTGTTTTTGTCTCAGGTATATTATTTTTTGTAAAAAGATTCCGAAACTTGTTAAATCTTGTCGATAAAACTAAAACAAAAAAATGTTTGAGCAAACCTTCTTTTGAGTGAGAACTAACTTGTTATTTTTTGTTGTTTAATTAATTAAGTTGAAATGAATGAGAACTAACATCGTGTTTTTTATTTCGTTATCAGTTCAATGAGTTATAAGACTTTTGAAGTGCTCAAATATACATCTTATGACTCAAGACATCATTGTGAGTTAAGTTTGAGGGGTTTCATGTATTTTAGTGGTGCTCTTATATAATTTATTCTTTATTTTAACAAGCAGGTACTTGTATATATTATTGAAACGGACGCATTTTTATTTGTTTCTATTATATTGTTTGAAGAATCGGTTCAAGGTGGAGCTAGATCAAAAGCTCCAAGAAATATTCTTGACTTACACTCAGATCCAGTTAATTACTATTTACTATTAAGTACGATACATAATTATTCAAATGTGGTTTGTGGTGAATGGTGATGACTTAAAGAAAAATAATAAGATAATATAAGTATTTAATAAAAAAACAAGATTTGACAGATACGATACATATTTCAAAAACACATATTATTTTCCCCAACGTTAACATACTGTATAATAATCTGATCACAACTTGTGATTCACAAGTATGTCTTTTATAACTTTCTAATAGATCTACTTTTAGTTACTTTTTAACTAATTAACTTATCTAGGTATTGTAATCAATATTTTCTCCTACATACTTGACTTCAAGAATTTGGTCAATGCATGATGAAACTTATGGAGGAGGAAAGGCTAGCTAGGAGTGGTGGCATGGCTAAAAGGGATGGGCATGTGGCATGTACATAAAGCAATTAAACATGTCATAGTTGAGTAGTTGAATTTGAGCATTCATCTCTTTACTTCATTGAGTTGTACTATGGTAGTATGGTGTAATATTACCTAATCACAACAAAATATTTTCTTGTAAGGTAGATATAGTATAAAAACACCAGAGAATGATGATAGATACGATGACATGATATGTCTCGACTACCATTTCTTAATTTCTACTCATACCGTCTCAACCACACTACATTTTCAAGTATTTAGTGGTCGTATAGATCCTCCTATCTTGGAACCTTTTTATATATAATGTGGATTTGCCTAATGACATGTTATGTAAATGGTTCCAAATCAAACCCGTTTTCCTTCGATGCAAGGTTGTCTATTAAAGGAAATAGAGTTTCATGCACTGCAACAAAGATAGTATCATATATCCACATTTTTTCACACTTTAAAAAAATTGTGAAATTATGTTAAATTATTTACACTTATAATTGTGTAGAAAATTGTTACATCAATAAGTGTGAGGAAAAAAGTTTGCAGAAATTACAACTTATTGATACTTAAAAATGTAGAAAAAGAATTTAAAACCCAATTTATCCACACTTTCTCTTGTGTGGGAAAATCATGTGTTACAATTTTTTTTCACACTTTTAAGTGTTGATAAGTTGTAATTTCTATACACTTTTAAATGTGAGTTTTTCTTTCTTACATATATAAGTGTGGAAAATTTTATTTTCTTCAAAAAGTTTTACACACTTTCTAAAAACGTCGAAAATTACTTTTTGATAAAATGACATTTTTTTCTTCATAGTGATGTAAGTATAATGCACAGTTTGCCTTTTATGTTCCATAGGTGCGTATATTTTATTTTAGTAAAAGATTAAATGTTCATCCCATGCTGCATGCGAGAATGTAAAAAGCTAGCTCATCAGTTTTTAAACTCAAATATTTCTTTTCGATGATCATGTTAATTGTCGTGGGCTGTGCACAGCCTGTGAAATTACCTAGTAAATCATATACGCAAATGACCTTGTAGTTGTAACTCTTTTTTTTAAGAGACAAAGGACAATGACACTGTAATTACATGTAAAATGACAATAAGTTCCCAAAGTATGTTTAGAGTACTTTGGGGGGTCGAAGATATAAATAAGTAAATAACTAAGCATTTACGGTCCCCAAAGTATGTTACTGTACGTTTAGAGTACACATTCTTTCCCCTTGGCTTATAACAATAAGTTCTTTCACCGTAAAAAAAAAGTAAAAAGAAAAACAAAAATAAATGGTTAGGCACAAACAAAAGCATTATAAAACAAGAAGATGAAATTAAAAACTTGTGCTTACTTCTATTAGATGCTAACGCCCTCAACAACCATGTATTACAAGTCAACATTGTTGTGACAACCATACTTCAAGTCAACACCATCTTACCAACTAATAAAATCTACATATATTCCAACAACCAATAATGACTTTTATGTCAGTTAAGATATTTACATAAAGCTAGAACTACAAAATGTAACATGTATTATGATGTACGTATATAGTGTATGGTTATGATTAAGTTGGTATCGTATATATAGAACAATAAGTACGTAATGCAATTATCAATTGAGGAGACATGATTGGTACGTATCCAAGTAGTTGGAGTTAAGGAATAATATAAAGTCAATATTGATTGATTGATGCTAACATAAAACAAAATTCAAGAAACATGCAATATTCCTACGTCTACGTGCAAACATGTGAGCAACAAATGTGAGAGAACCGATATCATGCACTGATGTACGACACTCAACATCACATATATATTTATTTACTCCGTATAAAACTAGTGTTTTGTAAGAACTTGCATTGATACTTATAGTTCAGATAAAATCATAAAACCCTCGATCAATTTGGTCGGTCGAGTTGTGTGACAAACTCATCAACTAAGAGATTGTAACTTCATATTCTATTGGGGTCAATTATGTATATATATATGTGAGAACGCGTATAATATGTTTTGTAAGTCGTGTAAATTTGTTGTCCTAGAAAAGGATTGTACATACATGTATGAAAACTTAACAATATTATTGTAAACTATCATAATATCCGTGCTATGTAGCAGAATATACTATTGTATTGTAAATAGTGATTTAAGATAGTTACATAATTACCCGTAACAATTGGTTGATAGTGTTACTTACTTATATGTAGAATTTAAAATTCGAAATACAATTGATAAAAAGTGAAAATTTTGAAGTTTATATAGTTCTATTGTTAAATGAAAATTACACAAACTATAAAAGGAATTGTTAAGTTTTACTTCTTAATACTTATGAAATAGCAATATGCTCTAATTTATAAGTAGTTATAACCACAGGGTATCAGTGTATCACAATGTGTATCTACTCAGAAGACGATTGGCGAATAATTTAGCAAACTTGTTGTTTTTTCTTCAATCGAGGAAACAAAAAGAAGACGGGAAGGTTTAAAAAATTAATCATTAAAAACACATTTTGTAGTTTTGTCGGTTCTTTAGGTTTGTCGGTGATTTGCTACTTGTAGGTTTGTAGTGTTCGTCGGTTATTTGACTTATTTCATTTCGAGAGATATAACAAATTTGTTGCAGTCACCTTTCTATTCTTCAATTGTTATGTTGTACCTTATTGACCGTTTATAATTAGTTGTCTAAACACAAGTTAAAATTTAATATTTAATCTGAGATAGTATTACCTACATCTCATTGCAAGTGTTCAATTATTTTGACTTTTTGAAATCTTTCTTTTTTAACTTTGACCTTAAATATTTTTGTTTATGTTATATAATACCCGATTAAAACTATATCAATGAAAATACATTTAAAACTTAATCCATTCATATATTTTGCATCAAGTGTTATATAACACAAATAAAAATATTTAAGGTCAAAGTTGTAAAAGAATGACTTTCAAAGGTTAAAACTGGACACTTATAATGGGGTTTTGATGTTCCAATTGAACACTTTCCGTTTTTGATTATTCTCAAAGGAGTATACGCTAACATATTGTTGACATATATAGTGATTTATATCATATTATTTTTATTAAGAGAATTTCTAACTTGTGCCCTGTGGCGAATATACTTCTCGAAAATTAAAAAAGTTGAAAATATTCTTTTTAAAAAATGAAAAAGGTATTAAGATTCTTCTTGAAAAATGCATTTCTCATTTTTTAAGAAGAATATTCATGTCTTAACATATGTCCTTAGAGCACACGTTAGACAAACCCTTTTATTAAAACCCCTTTATTAAAAGTACTTTAAGTTATATACTTACTCATTGGGTAGTATACTAGTATATGTTTTATCTGTTGGGATTTTAGATCTGATGTGAAACATGAAACAAATGGAAGCACATGGCAAGCCAAACAGGAATTTGAAATTGTGTGATTGAATGTTGTCCCATGATCTTCCATGTGACCGGATAATTACATCCCACCCACTACTTCACATGTCTCTAATTTCTTCAACTTCTACTATTTTTATTGTCTATATTTATCATTTCCTTTTCAATATAACTCTGTTTCTTGGGTTGGAAGCTCAAACTACTCCATTGTTGCATTGCAACACCTATAATGCTATTATCATTACCAGGCGTGTTGGGGTTGCCGTTCTAGTATCAATGAAGAAAATGTTTGAAGTTCATTGTACCATGTAATACGGTGAATAATATTGCTACACCATTTAACATGCATATATTCAGACGTGAAATATTTCAATACTAATCGGCAAGAAGCTGAAGTAATAATATGAATATTATATACCAGATCAGAAACAATAATGTACGGTTCAATAAAAAAATCATATAAACTACCTACCGTTTTTCATAATATACTCAAATTAACGTTCTTGAATTACATACAATATTACAAAGTATCAGACATAAGAAATATGATATTTGTGACACTTCTTTGTGAAGCACTTAACTGTCTAAGCAAAGTCAAGGAAGTTGGGCAACGATTTAATAGGCCACAAACAAAGACATTTTTAAAACACAATGCGGCTCTTTTTTACGAAAAATAAATTGGATGCATTAATTATTTTAGCATCTCCTTATAGATCTTTATACCCAAGGAGCTATAAAGATAGCATACCCTTAAATATCTTTTTTTTGCCTCATATACGAATTTATTTACGGTAGTTTGTAGCGGCGGATTTAAGGTTTAGAGTGATCTGTAGTGTAACACCTGTCAAATTAAGACTAGTAATTAGTGTCTAACTCTCTGTTAATACATGTAATTAATTGGTTTAGGCTAATTAGTGTATCGAAACATATATATTGTTGAATATATACGAATATGTGATTTGAGTAAATCGTACAAGTTTCAAGTTGAATGTAATTCGGTTCAAATAAATACGGACGTTGCTAAACATTTTTATTAAATAAGGTAACATTATTTAATAGCACTATTATACTCAAAATATTAGGTTAATAATATTTCGCATCATACAAACAAAGTCTACACGATTAAAACATTAAACGCGCAAACGACCAAAATAAAGTTAAGTTGTATTTTATAACACCATTATTAAGTGTTATTGATAAAACATTCGTATTTTAAAACTTATATTTAAACGCGTGTAAAACTACTTAAACGATCGAAAAACGAACACTGCACGGAGCGCAAATACACGGGGTTAAAAAGTGGAGACCCACACTTCGGTGGACCCCCACCCCAACCGGCCCCTCCCTTCCCCTCTCTTTCCCCCCTCTTTCCCTCTTTTTTCTTCATTTTACCATACCACCTTCTCTCTCTTTCTTCTTTTTCTCTCAAAAGCAAACACCACCACCATCACCTTAAATCACCAAATAACAACCTCAAATGTCATCGAATCGTCAAGCCCATTTGAAGAAAAGTGACCACCTCGCAACGATCTACATTTCCATCTTTCCGAAACTCTCACGAGTTAACTTGTAATTTTCCGAAAAAAACTCAAAACCTTTCGATTTCAAGTGTTTTCAAGTTATAGTTGTTTCTTTAAGCTTAAAATGTCCAAATATGAGTTGGGTAAAAGAATCGGACCAAACGGTCGCCGGAAAACATGTTTTTGGCTCAAATTCCGGCCAACAGCTCGTTGTGTCGCAGAATCGGATCATACCTGCGACACAGACCCTTATGTCGCTAAACCCCCACTTATGTCGCATATAGCGACACAAGTGACTATGTCGCAAACCCTTCGGATGTCGCATTTAGCGACACAAAACATTATGTCGCAAAAACTATTTCCGTCGCACACAACGACACAACATTTTATGTCGCATAAATTGCGGATGTCGCACTTAGCGACACAAGCCCTTATGTCGCAGATATGATCTGCGACACAATAGACTATGTCGCACCTAGAGACACAAGCCTTATGTCGCACGTAGTGTCGCATGAAACAGAACCAAGAAAACACAGATTTTATTAAGTGTCGAGACTTAAAATTTTATCACTTGATTTCACCCAAATTCAAGTCCAGGTGCGTTTTTCACCAAAGCAATATAATAGAAATAAAAAATTTTCGAGCCAAGTTGGCATCTCGACCCCAACCAGGGGCCAACCCCTTGGACCCCGCCAGGGGTTGCCACCCCTGGGACCCCGCTAAACAGGGGCACTGCCCCCGGACCCCTGTCACCTAAAGTTTATAAATACCTTTAAGTATAACACCGTTCGAAAATCAAAATAATAATGTGAGATTATTATTACAAACAAATCATCAACGGGTCGTACACATTTTCAAACACTTAAACAATCAACCAAATTGTAATCATTTGGACATTCTAGTTGTACAAACAACTACAAGGTAGTCTTATTAGATGCCTTCACATGTTTATAACCATCGCGTGTCATGGACACCCTTAGGTTACAAGTCTTTGGACTTCAATTCTTGGCTAATCGATTTCAGTTTGTTAAGATAAACTCTTCAGGCTCAGGTGAGTCTCATGGCCCCTCTTTTTACTGTTTTACTAGGGGTGTGATACATTGCTGTGTTTTTAACACATGAACGCGAGTACATATTTCCATATACTACATGAGTTGTTTTCAACTAATCAAACCAAAGTCCTCCGTCAGTATAGTCTGGTAATACGAAAGTAGCGTGGATATTAGTATATGGTACCATATAGGATTGACCCACCTCGTCTGGGTTAGTCGCGCTAACCTCTGCAACGGACATACTAATATTTGGGAAGACGAGTGTAGATTAGGCACTCGTCGAGGCACCTCGCTCGGAATTCTCTATATGGGACCCGACCCTCGAGTTAAGCTCAGACTATGCGCTCATGGTTGTATACACTATTATTATCATTTGCTGGATGCAAATCAACATTTAAATCTTGCGGTTCACACATTATTATTTGATATCTAAACCTGTGAGCTCACCAGCATTAGCTGACTCATTTTAGCATGTATCACAGGTACTCAGTAGTAGATTTGAACTGCCCATCAGGATGCATATTAGCTCGAGTCTCCATGCAAACCTCAGAGATTTCATTGCATTATTAGATTTTGTATAACTAATTATGTACTTAAATATCTCATATTACGAACACGAGCTATGTATGAGTTCAAACTGTTGTAAACCTTTTAATATTAATATATTTTGTTAAAACGACGCATATAGAGTCGTTTGCTATATATATCTGTGTGCTTTGATTATTGATTAGTAACACCCGAATTATGCTTCCGCAAAACATTAAATTTGGGGGTGTTACATGTAGTAATGATATTTTGATTTTCAAAACCCATAGCACAAACAAATAATAAAACTAAAAATGTTATTTTTCAAAGAAAATTACACTTTATATTGCGAATAGACCCGTAACAACTACTACTCATACCTTTTACATGTCTCTGCCCATAATTGTTTAAGCACTGACTTAAACATTATAGTAAGTATCTTTGATATGTTGGATATATAATAATAATAATAATAATAATAATAATAATAATAATAATAATATTATTATTATTATTATTATTATTATTATTATTATTATTATTATTATTATTATTATTATTATTAATTAATTAATTAATTAATATTAGTATTAGTATATTCAGATAAATCATGAGATAAATAAAGCAATTAAAACAGAGGAGATTATTAACTTGAAATATCTAAACAACTTTGATTTTTCATTTTAGTTGTGCTTAATCAATTATGTTATGTAGGCTCTGTCCTCTGTAAATGTAAAGTCATCTCGTCCTTTTCGTATTGTAGTACGGAGTATTTTGAGATCAATATGGCATGAGGTTCAAATTAAATGTGTGTCAAAGTTATATCTCACAAACACATTAATCTATAAGAGTCAATTAAGTTAAAGTTGACTAAATTTGGAAAAGTATATAAACTATTAAAACTATATTATTACTGTACTTTGTAATAATAAATGTCCAAAAAAATCTTGAATTTTTTTAGCTTTTTATATCAACAACATTTGAAAAATGGGCTAAAAACGTTGGCACCCGAATACTATGCAGCTTGTTTTATAGTGAACCCACTTTTAACCTTTAACATAACAACCTCGTTTGTATTTCTCCATTTACAATTATGTTTTTTGAAACAAATGATAGGTCGTAGCTCTAAGTAAATTGCCTTAAAAAACATGTAATATGTAAATTACATATTTACATTATAATCATGCGTATGGTAAGTTATTATACAGTATATGGCATAAATAAAATAATCTGAAAGTAACCTTTCTAAAAGTTGCTCATATGGTGTTGGAGTGGATGTTGGTGAAGTAGAACGGTTTACAAACTCTGTAAATTGTGAGCACGGTTCTCTTCCCTTTATTTACTTGGAAATCTCAGTCGGTAAAAGTATGCGTGCATCTGATGGGTGGAAGGTGGTTATTGATCGTTTTCTGAACTGTTATCATCTTGAAAGTCTAGGTTACTTTCGATTGGAGGTCGCTTAACGCTTGGTAAATCATTACTTGAAAGTATAGTTGTATATTACTTATCTCTTGTTAGCTAGAGCTCCCAAAAAATTTGTAGATTTGCTAGAGACAATTAGATGTAGGTTCTTTTGGGGAGTTAAAAGAAGGTGATAAAAGGGCTGATTTGGGTTAAGTGGAACAATGTTCTTCAAAATCAATCAAAGGGAGGATTGGGAGTTGGTAGTATCATGTCAAAGAATCTGAGTTTGTTAGCAAAATGGAGATGTAGGTTTTTAAATGAGAGTAACACTTTATGGGTCTCAGTTATTAAAGAATTCTATGGTGATTCAAACGGATTTGAGGTGAACAAAGGTACGGGCTAGGATTAAAAGTTGGTATTTGGTATAGTATCATCGGAGTCTATAATAAAATTGTATCCGTCGGACTGTCTTTTAGTAATTCTTTTCTTAAAAGGTGAACAGTGGTGAGAATACGTCTATTTGGGAAGATGTTTGGTGTAATTAAGATGACCGGTTAATGGATCGTTTCCCCGTCTCTATGCGCTCGGATTTAAAAAAGATGTTGCATAAGTGAGAAATGGGTTTCTCAAAATGGGTCATCGGGGATTGGACTTGGAATCAGTTCCGAGAGGTAGAACATTATATACAATTAACAATTTAATCTCTTTTCTTGGAACTTTTTCTGTGTATGCAGGTAATTCATATACTTGGAAGTGAAAATTGTCATCTTTTGAAGAATTTACAGTGAAAGAGCTCTCCTATTTAGTTCAAGATCGTTTGTTAATCGGTAGTCATTCTGATTGGGTGCAAGTTTGGAACTCATGAAAAGTCAATCTTCTTTCATGGTGGGATGCTCTCAATCGTCTTCCAACTAAGGATACTCTTTAATATTGAGACTTTTTGTTGAACTCTATGTCATGTGCTTGATGTGATATGGAGCCCGAATTTATTGGTCGTTGTCTTATTGATTGCTTGAAGGTGTACCTGGTTTGGAGGAAGGTTTTGAGCTAGCGGGGAATTCATTATCAGTTTTCTTTGTCGATTCAGATTTTGCTCTTGGTAATGTCAATTTTTTGGGAAATAAAATCATTGAGAGAATTTCATGGTGTTTGCATTATTACTCTATGGGATTGGATGAATAGAGCTACTCATAATGATCATGATCCTATTAGATTGATTTGAAATGAAGATATATTCCATTTTATTCAAAGAATCTTGAGGTATTAGTTTCTTGTGAGGTAGCTAATATGCTCTGCAGCTTCATTAGTTCTTGGTGCAAATTGTTACCTATTTATGCTTTTTCTGTCCGAGACCTATATTGCATAGGAGGCGAAGCAAATGAACGGATCAAGCCTTATATCAAAGCGATTGTTCTCACAGCATGTTGGTGTTTGTGGAAAGCAAGGAATGAAGCGTCCTTTAGAGGTGTGATTTCACCATGATTGCGAGTCAAGGAAGAAATGCAAAGACTTTCATTCTTATGGATCAAAGGAAGAGCTAAAAGGAATGATCTATCTTGGGAGAATTGGTGTCATTTTAAATTGTAATGGTCATTAGCTTTGTGTATCTCGTCTTGTTGAGTATTTAATTGGTGTTTTAATGTTCCGGAACTGTATGGGATACTTTCAAAAACGTTCTAGAGTGAAAATCGGTGGCGCGGCCTCTAATTTCGGGGATTTTTTCCTGGGTTTCCAGGTTTTTTTTAACTCTTTAAGTATCCCCCAGTTAAGTTCCGGACAATAATAGGGTTCTTGTTGTCATGTCTCTTATTGTAGTATACTTTGGTGGCTTATAGCGTCTTGCTATTAGCCTTTGTTTGATATAATATTCTGTCTTTCAAAAAAAATAAAAAATTCAAAGCTGAATCTGAACCGGTCTTTATGAATTTTCGAGTCTATAAATGTTATTGTAGGTTGATATTCTTCTAGGTGCTCTCGAGGTTTATATTCTTTTTGATGCTTTTGTTTGTTCATATTTCTTTTTATTGGGCGTTTTATATATTTGAGCCCTTTATACTTCTTGCACATTAGGCTCTTCTATTTGATAATAACTTTTATTTTTTTTAAAAAAAAAAAATTGAATTGTGCACATTTTATTTGTAATATATACTTTCGGATTAAAAGTTACATGTGATTATAAGGCTGCTCCCATCCATTTTATCATCACTTCTGTCACCTTAGTGTCACATCAGCTATCCTTTAATTGATTCACAACTGATTTGTAACTGATTACACACTGCCATTAATAATTAATCACTTCATTTTTCAAACCTTATATTTACCAATATTATACACTGTAAAAAAAAGTAGCCGGCTCTACATTTATTAAACCGATTACAAATCGGTTTTCCGATTAAGATTGGAAGTGATGCAAAACTGATTAAAAGATGATACCGAATTAGTAATCGGTTGGTATATCGGATGTGAACCGATTACCCAGATGGGAGCAGCCTAAAATTTTTTTACCTAAGGTTGGTCGATAAATTTAGGTTCGATTCGAGGTAAAAAAAGGATGGGCATTGGTGGATAAATAGGGTTGGTGAAAGGGACCCACAGGGTTTGGTGGGGGGTCCACCTCCAGAGAGTTGGTGGTTTCTCGCTGTACATGTACGCGCACCCCTTGGCACCTATAAATTACCCCTCACTCACTCCATACCAAATCGTCTCTCTTTCATATACTCTCCCCCCATCATTCTCTCTCTTTTTTTCTGGATCTCAAGATTTGATCCCTTTCTTCACCGCCGTTAAAAAGGTACCAACCGTTTCTTCAAACCATATAATAATAATGATAATATATTACTATAATAACTCTATGACTGATGATTCCGTTTTACAGATCTGTTTAGTTTTACAGTTTGTGTCGTTACTTATGATGATTCCTTTAGTCCATGCATTTTTTCAGTTAGATCTGAATTATCTGCTTCGATCTGGTGTCCTGAAGCTCTTAATGTTAAAAAATACTCGATGGATTAGTGCTATTGTTTAGAAATACATGAAATTTATACTGCTATGTTACAGATCTTGTCGTTACTCGGTCATGCCCAACTGTTTTATGCTCGTTAGTATTTAATTCAGTACTTTTGTCGAAACTAGGGTTTAGGATCTGTAGAGCAGCTGACTTTAATTAAAGTCAAACACCGAAAATTGTAGATTGCTTGATAGTTTTGTGATCTTGTTTAGAAAAAGAACGTGAAAGTTAACTGCTAGATGACAGATCTCGTCGTTCCTGCCTAACTAATTTATGTTCCTTGATATTTAATACTCCAATATTATTATGTCTAAAGTAGGGTTCAGGATCCATATAATAGTTGTACTTTATATAAAGTCAAAGTCCAACACTTAAACTTGTATATTGATACTCCTATAGTTTAAAAGACAGTTAAATTAAAACAAGCAGACTATGAGTATGAGTTACAACATTGTCTTCTTTATAATTATTAAGATGGATTTACTGATCTATAAGTTAATTAAGCATATAAAGGTTTAGAATTCTACTAACAACCGAACTGTAGCGAACTAAGTAAAGATCATGATGGATCTGTAGCATTGCTTATTGGCACAGAAGATGTAATTGAATTTTGCAAAGCCATTGTATTTTAGGTGCTACTTTTGGCCCAATTATGTGGCATTATCCTATGTTTTAGTTATGTTGTTATGACATTCTGGTTTTCTTGCTGATGTAATTTGATTACCTTTCCATTATTGTTAAAATTATTGAATAATGTACTAATGAAACCTTTTGGGTATTGATTGTGTCTGTTTAGAGATGGAGACCTTCCTATTTACATCCGAATCTGTCAATGAGGGACACCCTGACAAACTCTGCGACCAAGTCTCAGACGCTATCCTCGATGCTTGCCTAGAACAAGATCCCGACAGCAAGGTTGCCTGTGAAACTTGCACTAAGACTAACATGGTCATGGTCTTTGGTGAGATCACCACCAAGGCTACCGTAGACTACGAGAAGATTGTCCGTGACACTTGCAGAGAAATTGGATTTGTATCTGCTGATGTCGGTCTTGATGCTGATAACTGCAAGGTCTTGGTCAACATCGAGCAACAGAGTCCCGACATTGCCCAGGGTGTTCACGGACATCTTACCAAGAAGCCAGAGGAAATCGGTGCCGGTGACCAAGGTCACATGTTTGGGTATGCTACTGATGAAACACCAGAGCTTATGCCTCTTACCCATGTCCTTGCAACCAAGCTTGGTGCTAAGCTCACTGAAGTGAGGAAGAACAACACTTGCCCATGGCTCAGGCCTGACGGTAAGACCCAAGTGACTGTTGAGTACCACAATGACAACGGTGCTATGGTTCCTACCAGGGTTCACACCGTTCTTATCTCCACCCAGCACGATGAGACAGTGACAAACGACCAAATTGCTGCTGATCTTAAGGAGCATGTGATTAAGCCTGTCATCCCAGCTCAGTACCTTGATGACAACACCATCTTCCATTTGAACCCATCAGGCAGATTCGTGATTGGTGGTCCTCATGGAGATGCAGGTCTTACCGGCAGGAAGATCATCATTGACACCTACGGAGGATGGGGAGCTCACGGAGGTGGTGCTTTCTCTGGGAAAGATCCCACCAAGGTGGACAGGAGTGGTGCTTACATCGTTAGGCAAGCAGCCAAGAGTATTGTGGCCTCAGGACTTGCACGCAGATGCATCGTTCAGGTCTCTTATGCTATTGGTGTGGCTGAGCCACTATCAGTGTTTGTTGACACATACAAGACCGGAACAATCCCAGACAAGGATATCCTTGTCCTTATCAAGGAGAACTTCGACTTCAGGCCAGGGATGATGGCTATCAATCTTGACCTTAAGAGAGGTGGCAACTTCAGGTACCAGAAGACCGCTGCCTATGGTCATTTTGGCCGTGAAGACCCTGACTTCACCTGGGAGACCGTCAAGGTTCTCAAGCCCAAAGCTTGAATGTAACAGATTCACGAGAATGATTCTTTTGCCTTTTGTATCGGCCCACGGAGAATAAACAAGCTTTCACTCCACAAGTTGGCATGCTGTTTTCCTGAAGCCGTAAGGTGGACAACACTTGAAAACATACGTAGGACTTGTTACAAGCTTTTGATTGTTTGGTCAAATGTTGTGTTTGTTTGTTTTTCGTTTTTATATTTTGTTGCTGGGAAACATTTAGGATTTCTACATTTTCAGTATTTCATGGAGAAGCCTATGTTATATGTACTTTATGAACAAATTTAATCTACTTAAGTTTTTGAATTATGAAGTTGCCATCAATTTATTACATTACTGTCAATAACATTGTACTACAAATTAAATGATCTATCAAGGTCTTGATAGATGGTTCATCAGGAGTGCAACCAGAGATGATCGTGCAGCCTGTCTTCACCAGCGCCATACATCTTGTCAACCCTTTCACTGTCTAAAGAACTGAAACGTAGGGGTGTATCGGATATTGTTTCTGGGCATTCATATATATCAGCATATATGAAACCAAGCTTGGGTCGTTGTTGAACGAAGGCAGGATCTGACCACAAACATGTTAATTGCATTGGCCAAATTAACATTCACAAAGTAGCTCCACTAATCTTCTGGGACTTTGGATTTTAGTGTTTAAGATCCGATTACACATGAAATAAATAATAATTACTTTTAGATGATGCTCACCTAAAAACTGACAAATACTACAGACTAGTCTACTACTACCTTTTAAAGGCATGATAATAAACAAAGTAATAATTGAATTTTGCCTTTTGAGATGCACTAAATCCATATGACCTTCTTATTTTAGGTTGTCCAAAAATACAGCATCGTTTATGAATATTTTCAATCCTATTATGAACTTAAGATCTGTTTTACCTATATTAGTGGCATTTATGATTTTTGTCTTTTGAAATTGGATTTTACACATTTCCTTCATTAATAGTCAAAATACTTTTAGACATGGATTTACTATACTAGTGGTAAGTTGGCAACTATGTTCTTGATCCATGTCATCCAGGAATATATGTAAATTGTAATTGTGATGTAGGAAAATGATAAATAAACCTTTTAGTCCATGCTGCAAAAACTAATCAAAGCCCTATCCTAATTAAGCCTACTTGATGTTCTCCAACAATTTAACAATTAACAATCGACAGAGTAATAACCCATAACCACCCCCCCCCCCAAACTAAGCGGCAAAAACAACACAGCGTGTAAAAACATTGCCGTTATGTTAGATGGCACTTGAAGAAAAAGGAACTTCTGTTTTTCTGTGAAATCGAGGAGCAAGACACCCCAAGTTTCCCTACAAGTTGGATAATTTTATATACGAATATAAGCATGTGCCCAATATATTTAAGTTCACTACAACACTAAAGATGGCTTATCTCTTCAATACTAAACTAGTTTCGACAGGCTGAAAAAATTACCATCTTAAACTATCAAGATATGCATACCCTCATAGACCCAACAATATGAACATCAAAGCCGACTACTTGTGTTACATTCGAGTTAGCTCAAAGCTTTCCATTCCTCCCATATATAAATGTTGGCCTTAGTAACTAGATGCAACTAGACAAGTCATTTTTCATTTGGGTTTTTCATCGAACAACTTGTGTACACGATAGAAGGAATGATTGGAGTATAGAGTGAAACTATGTTTATGACCCGTGAAAATACGGGATTGATAAACTAGTTTTATGACCCGTGAAAATACGGGATTGATAAAAAGGTTAATTTTAATATTATTATTATGTAAATTCTATCTATATGGTTATAATGTGTTCGTAATTTGTACATATAATTTTTAATTGTTATGTCTTGTACTCTTGTTGGAAAGGTAGGGTAATGCATTCATTTAATTTTATTAATAAAACTTGTGACAAAGAGGCATGAACTGATCCAGTTCAGATCTTAACATTATAACTCATGTCAAAGAGGCATGAACCTGAACATTTGCAGAAACTTGATATATCACTAAGTAAATAATATAAAATAACATTAAAATTATAAAGATGACAAAAAGCAATTCCTAACAAAATACTTCATAACAATAAAAGTAGTTCAGCAACATAACATTAAAGATAAATATGGTTTTAAAAAACAATTGGGAAAGGCCAAAACCATAAACATTGCGTAGTAAACCGAATACCAAAACAAAACAATTTTCAACATAAAAGTTCAAATGACAAAGACAGACATTCTTAAAACATAAAAAAGACGAATCTGCTCCAAGTGTACTTTTTCAAGGCTTCTCAATCTTAACTGCAACAACAACCTTTTTCTTGCTAGATTAGTTTTCAACAACAACGTCAATTGGACGTTTCAGGGGACTTGTAGCAGTTTCGTTGTCAGCCTCTAATGAATTGGACGAATCGCCGGTAAACGAAACAACATCCTTGAAACAAATCAGAACACACCTATAGTGAGAATACTTTATCATTTAAAAAAATTTAATAGGATAGTGAAAGTAGTAGGTCAAAAGTATAACCTTATTCTGAAAGAATCCATTAGCAGAATCTGAAGGCTTCCTAGAATCACCTTGGTCATTATCCTGAATATTTATTTATCATAAATTTGTTAAACAATTTTGTATTTGAAGTATGATAGTGGATATATTAAGCTTAAATAACGGATTATCTGGATCAGTGTTCACAAAATCGGACGTCAAGTTGGGGTCATTAGACACTTTCAGAACTGTGTAAACTTGATAACCAATGTCAACATTATATTTTGAAACATCAACCTTGAAGAGAAACCTTTTATCCAGCAGATTCTCAAAATCATCAGGAAAAGTGTCCTCATCACCACTCTGAATCTAAGAATTCGGCAAAATTAATTTATGTTGATAAAAACAATAAAATTTATTTTGCAAATTCAATATTTGTATGCTTAGTTGTGTTTGACGAATCTCCCATGCCTACTTGAATAGTAGTTTACTAACATCACGATCAAACATGACAAACGATGTGCTACCAAACCCATCTTGAACTCTCACTTGTACTTTAAAACTCGGAATGAAAAAATATATAGATCAGTCAAGATGTGAAGGCATTACTTGACTAAAAGTGGTGAAATATATCATTTATGAGATTTGGAGTCAGTGGTATTTGATGAAATGGTAAAGCTAAAGTTATAATAGGATGATGTTGCCCTTTAATATTCTCATTCAATGGAGATGGCTTGCATCGGGCATGCTATGCTTGGGAAATGACAAAAACAGTAAAAGTTATCTTTTTACTATTACCTTCTTTCATGCCAGACTTTGGTAGACCAAAAAGTAAATGTAAACAAAAAAAAAGCACTATTTGAGTTTTAATTGTGTAAAAATGTTTGCCGGAATTTTTTATTTCGTTTTCAATAATTATCCCAACATTAAAATTGCTTCATGTTGTGCCAAGTCAGCTTCATGATGTCAGCGCATCCCCATTTGGTAGATAGAAATAGAAGTAGACATACCAGGAAGCGCCAAAATTGATCACCGCCTGCAATTAGATTTTAAGAAAAAAATAAACAAATTGGTGAGCTTGATAACAAAAATCTATGAAAGGAATCAAAAGGTTAAGAGATTAGTTAATAAGCATAATGTGGATTTGGAAGTTTTGATATGGTGAAATATATCTTTGAGGTTTTCATCACTAGCAGCACTGATTAGGTTACCATGAGGATTGATTTCCTTTTTGTGTCCCTGTTGGTTTCAACACCTCATTATTCTTCATATTTCCAGAGCTTATTCCCCTGAAGCGACTTTGTTATCCCAGTATAGAATTTTAAGTGGTTTGTTATGATCCTTTATATTAGAAGTCACGTGACATGCACATTTTAGAAGATTAACAAAATAATGAGAGGTAGTTAGTAAGTTAGTAGTATATATAGAATAGTCATTGTAACAATGTCAGTTAGTTAATCATTTTGCGGAGAAAATCCAAATTCCCTCTCTAGTTCTTGTAAACCCTAGGATTGATACTAAAATCAATCAGTTGCAATCAATTTCAAGTTTCTTTCATATGGTCATTGAAGTTCCTAATTGTTTGTTGTGTAATTCTTCATTTTCTTAATTGAATTTCTAGAATTACTGTATCAAATGGAATCAGAGCCCTATCCTAGCAATTTGTACGAACGGTTTCTATTCAATTTCTTAGAATAATCGTGGATATTCGTATCAATTTGATTTCTATTTGTATACTTGAATCACGAACCCCATCCACATCCCAAAGAACACTAGCCTGTTGTGGACGAAGAAACGTATCTGCAGCAATTAAATCAAGATTGAATAACCAATTGCAGAATTGAAGAGAAATTTGGCAACTATAAGAAGCGATCATCATATTTTGTTCGTAGGAATGCTACAATTGGCTAAAGTGAACCAAGGTAATGATCCAAATAATCAATTTTCTTGTTATAATTTGAACAAGAGGAATTGCAATTCTCATATTGTGAATGGTTTGAGGCCATTGTTGGCTGGTGAGTGTAGGTGAGTGTATTCAGGAAGAAAATTTTGGGGTAAATATGGATAAAAATAGAAGTTGTTATGAGAGTAATATGAATACATATATGGTGTTTGATGAAATGCCAAGTAGAGTCAATCTCAAACAAAATGGCACTATTCAAGAATATTATGAGGCATTTAACTCTTTGATTAATAAGATAGTTGGTTTGAATGAAATGCAAATAGTTAACTACTTTGTTGCAGGTTTGCAGTTAGAAATTAGAAAAAGAGTCAAAATTTTCAAACCTTGCAATCTTTATGATGCTTATTGTTTGGCTATAATGCAAGAAACAACTAACAACCTTATCAAGAAACAATTCAGTCCACCATTGATGAACTTTCAAAATGTTGAAGATGTGAGTCGTATAGAAAATAATAATAAGTTGGTAGTTCATGATGAATTGGAGGAAGGAGTAGAGATGATAGTGATTGAAGAAGCTGGAAGTGATGCCTCTAGTGATAAACCAGGATCAAATAATGTTATAGGAAAAAATGAGAGTGGTGAAACAGAATCGTCTAGGGTCACATATCAGTTTGGTGGTCTAAAGCCGCAAATAGATTTTTGTTTGAGCCAATTAAGACCTGAGATGACTAAAAATAAGGACTCAAACATTATTAAGGGTGTTGAATCATTATTCAAAGAAAAGGTTGTTGAAATGCTAAAACTCAAGGTGAAGGACCACATGATATTTGATGGTGTTGGTTACATTGAAGTTGGTGAGAAGAATTTTGAAATCATGAAGCAGGGCAGTTTTGCCAAAATAATTGTCAATACAATTTCAAAAAGAGCTATGAAGGAAGGTCCACAGTACTGGTTAAACCCAATGGGAAGCAATGACAATGCATCCACACTCGTAACAAACTTGAGATATGGTACTGCAACTAGTGGGATGATTGAAAATGATTATATCTTTGATTTTTAACTTGATGGCGATGGATTTGAAGACAATGGAAGGGAAAAGGCTGCTGGAAAATTAGAGTTTGTGTTCGATAGGGAAGATGTCTGGCATAATTTTGTTGAAAATGGCCATATTTCTTCTAATGGATCTTTCATCAAAGACAAAATAATCTGATAACCTTATGATGATTTGACTGTTGAGACTTTTGAGTGGAAACCCGGTTGGTCAACACGAGAATGGAAGAACATCCAGCAAGGTTTAGACAAAGATTATAACAAAGAAGTATCAGTTTTCATAGATTTTGTTGACATTGATGCTATACGCATAGCCATTCAAGCACTTTTGCAATCCACTGCATCAAAAACAATCTGGTTTGGAGGTATTTCAGCTTGTGGACATGGTATGGATAAGAGTTTGATTCAAGGAAAGCAAGTTGCAAATGAGTTAAAGGAAGCTATTGGACAGGTTCATACCAAATTCAACCTTGAATCAATAGCAGCATGTATAGATGATGGTTCAAAAGTTGCAATAAGTGATGCTGGTCGAAAGTATGATGAAAAAGAAGCTGCAAAAAGTGATAATATTAGCAAGTCTAGGTGTCTAAATGACTTTGTTACTCGTGCTAAATCTGTGACCACATCACTACCTATGCAAGAAGAGGTAGAAAGTGAACTTGCTCAACCTTCAATTATTGGGACAGAAGCCAGTGAGTTTGGTGACATTCTGAGGGACAATGTACAAATCAAAAGGAAGGCGTTGATGCATTTGTGGCCCAAATGGAAGTCTAAATTGATGTTTTCCAACAATTCTGTTGCAGTGGTTACCAACTTAGATACGAATGGAAGCTACTACTTGCTACAGTATATGATTGGGTTAGCTATGTGGTGTTGTTAGCATTAAAACAAGTTTCAAGCTTTCAAAAGGATTCTTGAGGGCAAGAATCTTTTAAGGGGATGGATTATTATGATCCTTTTTATTAGAAGTCACGTGACATGCACGTTTTAGGAGATTAACAGAATAATGAGATCGAGCTAGTTAGTGAGTTAGTAGTATATATAGAATAGTCATTATAACAATGTCAGTTAGTTAATCATTTTATGGAGAAAATCCAAATTCCCTCTCTAGTTCTTGTAAACCCTAGGATTGATACTAAAATCAATCGGTTGCAATCAATTTCGAGTTTCATTATGTTCATTGAAGTTCCTAATTGTTTGTTGTGTAATTCTTCATTTTCTTGATTGAATTTCTATAATTACTGTATCATGGTTCAAATTAGATGTAAACAAAAATAGACCTATTCATTTTATTAACTTTTTCTTTATTAATTGGCATTTTATGAAACAATCTTGGTGTATTTTGTCTTATGCTTGTTATGATCAATGTACGGAGTATATAACATATCAAGTTTCTTTTTTCTTTTCTTCTTTACAAAAATAAATATAAATAGTTACGAAAAGATCAGCCCCATCCAGATCTTGGCCGGAAGTAAACAAGATAATAGGATTACTACAATTTGACATTGAGTTTAATATAATTAGTAAATGGGTCAATACGGATTACAATTTATTTAATTACCATCATATCGTAATCCTGATGTACAGTACTAGATTTGATTCAATTTATTGATATTCCTACACAGTAGCATAAATGACAATCAATAAACGCCACCACCAATAATCACCGACAGCGATGAAACAAATGGCAACAGAATTGGCCATGGCATTCATAAAGAATGCCCATAGTGGACAGCTGGCAGTGATCAATCAGGAGACAGACCTGATAGACTTGAGCATTGGGCAGCTAAAATTGTACGTATTCTTAGATTTCATCTCTGGAAAGAGCTAACAAATGCCATGTAACTTCACATTAATATTTGCTTAATGTCTTAAACCCTGACAACAGCTTCACGGAAGTGTTTCCTGATCCTGCAAGCAAACTAACACTTTATGCTAAACAATCTCCTGGTTTAAAAGGTTTCTAATCTGGAAGGCTTATGCAACACTAAACCATAAGTTACTTAGGTCAGGAATCTTATCGTACAAAGCAAAAGAAAAACTTTAAACCCACTATTATGCCACATTATCATGTACCTCATCAAACAGTCGGTTTGATAATTTTTAATGGGTGGTGGATACTTACCCTCTATATCACATATATGATCAAACATGAGGTTCATTAACTTAGATGTCATATCTAAGATATACAGATCAGAACAATGCTACTTATTGTCTCCTATGTATAACATTAAAAGGTTTCAATCCAGACCGATATACAATTTGCAGCCTCCTACTTTCTTTCTTTTTTTGGTGTGTCTGTATGTGTGTATTAATTGTTAGTTTGTTACACAATCTTAAAATTTATTAATTTTCTCATGGCCAGCTAATAACCTAGTGGACTGAACTTTATAACACAGAAACTGACTTAGCCCGGATGCTAATAAGGATGCTAATAATCAAAACCACATGAATCATAACTCTATATAGATCAATAAAATCTCATAATGCAATTCTGCATAAGTATTAAGTTTGGGCATCTAGGTACCTTTTGGCCCCCAGGACATTTTCCACCATGCTCTACAGTCCAGAATGTTTCCTATCTCTGAACACTTTGGCATTTAGACATTTCTTTTGATTTCCACAGCATTTTCCACCATACTCAAGAATATTCTCTAACTTCTCATATTGAGTATGAATCCTAAGAGATCACATAGTTGTAACCGTTTATCGAAGATATTCATAGATATACTACACCCAAAAGTTGTTTTGTTATAATAGTAAGTACCCTGGTTGAAAGTTGGATCCGCAACAGGCTGGAGGTGGGGGGTAAAGGCTTGACACCAGATGGAGTTGGGATAAAGACTAATCGATTAAGGATATTGAGCACCTCTCATCACTTCAAGTGGTGGCCATTTTTGAAAACACTCCAACCTACAAAATGAAGCTCCTAGGAAATGTAAGGATCCTCAACAGTTCAATGGTAAGCTACACACAGGAAAATATATAACACATCAGGAAAACCATAAGGACGACTTTTTAAAACATAAAGAAAAAACAAAAGAAAACCATAAGATATATCATATATTCAAGAAAACAAAATATTAACAACAGATAAAAAGAGAATGTGATATATACCCAGTTGATCCAGCACATGAGCATACCTCATGAACAGTCCAAAATCAAATGAATCCTCATAAAATGTAGCCAATCTAGATTACTTTGGAAAGAAACATTGCTGACCTACCTGCACAAGAATAAAAATTAGATCCTGAAGTTTTTCAATCCACAAAAGGCAGCAATGAGAAGGGAATGTGCAAAGGATTAATGCTTACAGCAGTAGGATCGCTCTACTTGGTTTAGCCATCAGCAATATGCAGATGGTTCCAATAGCATGGGAAAATTTTCAGTATAGAGATCACTATATTAGTTTTATGTCATTTTACAGTTTGATGTAAGTTGGAAAAACTTTCTAAGCACTTCCTTCGAAGCATTATCCAACTTTTTTTCAGTCAACAACTTCACAAGGTTTGTTGAAGTGTGTGCATCTGCAGTAAAACCAGCATCAAGCATTCTTCTAACCAATTGAACTGCCATTTCTGTTTCATTACATCGAAGAAATCCCTGAATAATTATATTGAAAGTAAAACCATCTGGCATGCAACCTCCAATCATCATTTCCCGGATTAAGAAATTTGCATCACTGAGTATTTTTTGGGTAATGTTTGAATCGTTGAGTTTACAATTCTTAAATAATCCATTCATCAAAATATTATAAGTACGAATATTAGGCCTCAAACCTTTAGAAGGTAGATCCCGAAAGATTGCCTGACCACAATCAACTTTCCCAAATCTACACATTCCATCAATGAGAATATTCCAAAGAACAATATTTGGAGTCAATCCGACACCTTCCATGTCCTCGAACACTGCTAGAGCCTCATCAAATCTTTCATTTTTAAATAACGAATCTATCAAAGTAGAGTAAGTAACTATATTTGGAACTAGATCATGAGTTTGAATGCCATTAAGAAGCAGTTGAGCATCCTTGTGTCTGCCAACATGACACCAACCGTTAATGAGAGTGTTATAAGTCACAATAGTTGGAGTAACTCCTTTTCTAGACATTTCCCTAAATAGACTCATTGCTTCATCTATCATTCTTCTCTTGCAATAACCGTTAATCAGGATATTATATGTATAAAAACTGGGCTGCAAGCCCGAGGAAGGGATTTGCCTAAAAAGTTCTTCACCGTAATCAACTTTTCCAGCTTTGCACACACCGTCAATGAGGATATTGTACATATGAATATTTGGAACTACTCTAACCTCTTTAATAGTCCTAAACAACGCAATTGCCTCATCATATTTCCTATTCTTAAACAAAAAATCCATCAATGTTGAGTACATAATAACATCCGGAACCAGACCATAATCCCGAAGTTCATCAAAACACACTAGCGCATCCTTGAGTCTACCTACTTGACACAAACCATTAATAAGAGTGGTATACGTTACAACATCAGGAATTATTCTCTTCTCTGACATTTCTATACAAAGACTCAAAGCTGCATCTATTCTTTTGCTCTTACAATACCCATTAATTAAAATATTGTAGCTAACAACATCAACAACAGACCAATACGAGTCCATAACAATAAGCATTTTATGCGCTTCTCTAACCTTTCCATCTTTACAAAGTGAATGAACTAAAATGTTAAACGTCACAACATTCCATGAAACGTTTTTCGCCATCATTTCATACAACAAAGCTTGTGCCGCTCCATATAAACCTAAATTACATAAACCTCGAATCAAACTTCTAAACGTCATGACATCCGGAACAATACCTTTTGCAATCATATCATAATAGATATCGACCGCATCGATAACGTTATTATCCTTACAAAGGCCATTGATTATGACATTGTAATGAGTAACACCTAGCTTACAGCTTTTGCTATGTTCCATATCTCTAAGCATAAGTAATGCAGTCTGTGTATCACCTGATTTACAGAGCCTGTTCATGGTTACTATATCAGTTTGAAACCCTAACATTCGATTACATTGATGAATTGGGGCAATTGATGTACTCTCAACCGTCCGATTAAACGGAAGTAATGAATCTCTTATTAAATTTCGAGAAGGAAACTGAATTTGAGGATTTGAAGGATTCAATAATAAGAAAAATGGAAAAGAGAAGTCATTAGGAAGTAACTTACCATTTCGATGAAGAACAAAAGCAGATTTCCTCATCGACCTGCAAAACCCTAATTTGTGACGTCAATAAACCCTAGAATTATTCAAATCTAACCAGTTGTGTCAGGTTCGTTTGGGCGCGGGTAATTTAGTGTATTTTTAATCCAAACCATTTTTTTAATTGGGTATAGTAATCGATATATATGATATACAATCAACTATTTCATATCGTATATTTTTATATACTGGAGTATAATATCTTGGTTCAGGTAATAAATTGGATAAGTTAATAGGTCCATTTAGGCTATGTTTGACTACGAGCTTTTCATAACTTTTAGGAGCTTTAGCTTTTAATTTTAAAAATAAAAGCTTCAAAAATAATAAAGGTCTTGTTAGGTATGTAGTAGCTGTAGCTTTTAATTTACATAAAAAGCTCCAAATTGAAAAGATAGTGTGTAGTAGTTGTAGCTTTTAATTTAAATGAAAAGCTTCTTTTAAGTCATTTTATACTTCAAATTTACAGCTACAGCTAGTTTGCTAAATAATTTTACAGAAAAAAGTTACAGCTTACAGCTTGAATTTACACCTACAAATTCACCTACAGCCTACAACTACAACCAACAGCTACAGCTACAGCCTACAGCTAGTCGATTTCATGATACTATTACTTATTTATATGATTTATATAAATAGAGATTAAAAAAAATTAACGGAATAAAATACAGAAACAACACAATTTGATGTACCTTTCTAAAAAAAAATATTTAAGCTCATTATTGTGACTTTAAACTATTTTCTTAACAAAAACAACTAACGTTTCTTTACTTAAAAATGGATGAGAGACTAATATAGTAAGCTATTCATATATATTTGATGATAATATTATAGATAGGTAAAGTCGTAAAGATGAAACGAATGTTCATATTTTTGTAACATAAGAACAAACATTGAGAGAAACGAGCAACAAATAGATGATTGTGATTTGATCTTAGAAAACAACACTTGAGATTGAACCTCTTTAATCCAAAAGGCGGGTGATAGAATGAAAAAGAGTCTCAAACATGCACGGAAAATTAGGGATTAAGATAATACTAAATTAAATTTTAGTGTCATAAGTTACATCGACAATTAATAATTTCCTCAAAAAGGTATTGAACGAGAACCTTTTTTCCTTGAATATACTAGTATTGACTAATACGGAGTAATAAATTTTGGGGGCCTAGAGATTTGGAAGCTCCGTGGGATCGCAATACTCAGAATACCCTTAAGGACGACCCTGAGTAAGTTTTAAATCAACCAAAGCATCCCATTCTTGGTCCAACTCAACAACATTTGTTGCAGTGAGAATGATCACATTATGACACTTGATCTACAATGACAAGCAACCAAAATGACAATTATAAACTACTCATCAACAAAAGTAAAATACATAAAACGTACTTATGCATGGAAGAAAATATAACTTCTCAAGATCAATGTCTTTTTGGGTACGGTAGGTAGCATAAACTTATGTCAAACTTCAAACGCATACCAATGGAACATGAAGCTTTTCATGTTGCAGCAATTCTGTAATGCCTTCAGGAAGCTGTGCCATCTGGAAAATGATAAGTATACATATTTAAACCACCTATGCGTTTAAAGTGCTTTAAAAAGTTTCTA
This sequence comes from Pseudognaphalium luteoalbum, assembly GCA_963422505.1. Classification (NCBI taxonomy): domain Eukaryota; kingdom Viridiplantae; phylum Streptophyta; class Magnoliopsida; order Asterales; family Asteraceae; genus Pseudognaphalium; species Pseudognaphalium luteoalbum. Next base: position 8,143,210 of record OY730195.1, on the reverse strand, counting down.
AGCAGAGTAATTTTTGTCAATGTGGAGCTCCCTATCTTCCCGGCTGTAACTGTAATGATTAATCCAAAGACTTAAATGCCCTTAGAAATAAGACAATCTTGTCAACTCAAAACGATATTATCAAGTTTCGTAAGAATGATGAGGAGAAAATAATCATTTTCAGTTTAAACCCGGTTGTGGCAGTTTTCACTCCCCATCCCAAAATGAAAGGACCAATACTTCGTGGAAAAAAGAAGTACAGAGTATTAAACTTATATGCACATACATGAGTTACTTATATCCTAGTCATAATGTAACGATCATTTCATCCTGCCAGAAAAGCAACATTGATCTTACGTGTGCATTTATAGGAGAAGCTAACAACCACCTTTTTAGTCATTACTACGGGATAAATATGTAAGTTCACATTTAAATCTAGAAATTAGGCATTAATTATCATGTTTGGTGCGATTAAGGGGAGTGTTAGGCAGTTAACTAAATTGCCTCTAATGTACCCTATAGCAACAGAACCTGAACTTGCATAAATTTTTATCATAATTAGTTCCCTTGCACATACTTATTATATATAAATTATATTTTTATGATGTTATATAGTTTTTGACATTAAGTTACCTCGTTGCGGTTGCCCGCGCACTTCTCCCCAAACAGGTGGCAAAGATATTCCTCGTATTCTTCATCTGGAGCCTGTATTTACAATCTAAAATTATGACCCTAAACAAGATACTGCTATAAACATCTATCGAAACATTTATGCATGCAAAAAAATAGCAAAATAAAATATATGATATAAATTAAATCCTTTTTTGTTGTATTATTTGCAGAATGATCAATTGTGGTCATGAAAGCACCCAATATTTTAAGCATCACAACAAAGCATAAAATATACAGATTGAAGATTTGCCGCACCAAACGAACTCCAAATGCTTTGGCAACACCTCCAGCAGTAACATCAGAATGTAACGGGCCAACCCCTCCATATATGAGCACCTGTAACAACCATTACCAAGTGGGTAACATCAGAAAGGGTTGGCAAAAGGACCAACTTTATTTAATGAACCAAATTCAAAACCATGTTTGGTTTCATATCTTCGAGGCATTAAATTACGCTGGATTTCATTTGAAAATAATTAAGCAAATAAGTCTGACATTCCTTGTTGTCTATAAAATCTCTGATTTCGTTACACTATTATTATAGTTACTATTATCATCATCGTCGTCATCATCATTTTGTTTCCATAGAGATTGAAATCTTTTTATTATTAATTTTATAGGTACTGATATGGTTTTGGTGTTATATAACAACTATTGCTGATTATATATATTTTTCTAGAATAGAATTATTGTTGGTTATTATATTAATATTGTTATCGTTACTATTATGATAAGATGGGAAGAAAATAGAGATGTATCCCTAAGTCACACAACTAAAATCACCTACCATGTCACTCATAGACTTCCGCTTTTCAACTTCTTCAGCTACAGAATCAGCCTGTACATCATAACCAAAGAACAAATACAGGGTCAATAAAACTTACTATCCTCTTTGTTCGTAAGTTCTCCATTTGTGTATATATTAGTCATCTCTGAACCAGAAGGACAATAAATTCACTAAAAAATCTAGATGAAATAAATTTAATGTTTCCCCAGTAACTAAAATGGTTTACCTCACTCCTTACAGTAGCAATTTGTGAGACCATCCAACCAATTGAATGAAGCTTTCTACACAATGAAGGTCCTAATTGATCCTCAATAATTCCATGACTGAGCTATGCAACAAAGAATAAAAAACATGTAAAGGCATAGCATAATAGTAAATTAAAGACCATAAAAAAATAAGAAGAATTGTTACAAATGAAAATACATCTGAAGAAACTTGATACCACTTAGGAACCATACATATTACTCCCATCCCGAACAGGTCAAGTCATATCATATATTAGCTACAAGAAGAACAGGTCAAGTCATATCATATATTAGCTACAAGAAGAACAGTTCAAATGGTTCAGACAAACCAAACAGGTTGAAGTCTCCCAAAGTCTATTTTTTAGCATACATACAACCTCATAAATCTTTTTGGTCATAGGTTTAGATTATTGTAAATATAGTATTGTATTGAAATCATATATAACGCCTTAACATCAAAATATGGAAAAAAAGATGTAAGGGGGTCAACCACCCCAACCAAGGCCCATTTTGACCCACTACTAAAAACACGTTTTGACATGTTACCCAGCCAGTTCAACCTGCCCATCATGCCACCTCTATCGTATTGTATTAACCATATATAAAGCTGTGCGTAAGAACTGTTGTATATTGAGTTCCTCAACTAGAGCAAGAACTTACAGAATTTCATCACCCACGGCTACAATGGAGGCTGTGAGGACATTGTTATGATGTGGTTCCTCACATTTCTGGCCATTACTAGCTACAGGTACATGACTGGCAACTGAAGATGGCTTTCTTGCTCTACCTGCTCTTTCCAATCTTCCATCAGAAAGCATATATGCAGGTCTGAACTTTTGTTTGCCAACTTCAGAATCATTTATGCATAATAATGCATTTGGAACTGTGTCATTGATGCTTCCTATTGATGTGTATCTGCAAGGATGGAACTTACGATGATGTTCAAAACTGATCAATACAGCTGAATATGTGACACCACATTCAGTACCCTAAAATGACAATCATTGACTTCACATAGAGTTCAATGAATATTTTTGACTAATAACCAAAATAAAACTAAATACACATTATTAATAGCACAAAACTTAAAATACTTTTGATCAGAAGTAAAACTATGACAAATTGTACGAACAATAAATTACCCTTGATCGTATAGACTGCAGTACTGAACCTTGCAAGTCAATAGAAAAGCCCAGACGTCCCTGTTGGAGAAGTTTACAGAAATCAGAGCTTCTCAAAATTGACATGAGAACAATGAAAATGTTACTGATTTTGTAATAATAACAACTGAGATACATTCATATTGTAATGCAGAGAACAAAATCCAAAACAAAGTAACCATGGTTATACTATTGTTTAAACATGAACACTGTAACAATAGAATGGTAAATGTAGTCATAGTACAACATATTCATATTGATCTAGAACACGTGAAAAAAGATGAATTATTTTTTATGAGCCGAGCAAGCTCGGGCCAACTTGGTTCAAATACACCCCTGTTACTACTATCACAATAAATCTGTAAAATTGATTCTTCACTCTAAACTACGAACAATACCTATACGACCAGTCTAAGATTGGATTCACTCTCATGAAAGGCGGCCATCCTGGTGAGCTTGGAGAGAATTGTTCTTGACCAACCTGCAGAAAATGGTTAACTTTTACCAGTCTTTTGTTAATAAATCAACAATAACAGATGATAAGTGACAATTCGAACAAAAGAGCTTTTAAATTCCTGTAAAAATCAATAAGGCAGTGAGAACTGTGAAACAGATTCATGAAGAATGATTGCTTACTGCAGTAGGATCACCGATTCGGACACCAAGAAAAATTGCTCTGGTTGGTTTTTCCTTTAAAAGTGCCTCCAAACCCGACTTGAAATCTTCGCGAATGATATCTAGCTGCACACCATAACTGAAATATCAAGGACAAGGTAATGTTAACAATCATAAGCTAGAAGTTCAAGCACTTACAGAAGATGTTTTTTTTGTGTGTGGACGGCAATAATATTATTAACAAAAAAACTAGCAAGATGCTAGCAGATACAGACACCAAGAAGACATCATTACTATAATGTAATTTATGGTTCCATATCAAATTATCAACAATAAATTCAACTTCGTTGTATATGATGTTCCAAAACAATGCAGTATTATGTCATCTTTTAATCAAATTTACCGTTTGCCACGCCCCACAGTTAACCAATACAAGCTATACACCACTGATACATAAATGGATACTTCATTGATGTTTGTTTCCTAATTTTTATTTTCAATTATATTAAAAATAAATATCTATGTATATGCATGTATGCACCACCAAAGTTATAAAAATTTTCAAGAGCACCAAATCCATGCAATCGATTAAAATTCCATCAAGACATCGCTAGCATTCAGTTGCTCAACAAATATTTTTTTGCTATTTAAGAGTTTTTTTAACTATCTGACTAATATGAAGCTTTGCATTAAGTAAAGGATTGGAGTTGGTAATATATGATCAAAACAAACTTTGGCTAAAGTAGTACAACCTAAGCAATATAAGAAATAGATAATATCCCACCTTGCAGCTGTTTCATAAGTGAATGAATTGATTTCTGGGAAGGTAGAAGGGGTTTCAAAATATATTGTCCTTATTGGAAGACTTAATTCACGATCAGATAGATCTCCATTTGATTGCCCATGTTCCACTTGATGCAAAAAGTATCCGGCCCTAAGCAAGTGCAACAGAACCTACAAATGGGCTAATTACTACAGTTTAATGAAAGAATAGAAGCTAAATTTTAAAGTCTCACATGAGCACAACTACTTACAGTTGAATCTTTTCCTCCATTGAAGCTGAATGCAACCTCTTCGATACTGATAAGGGAAAACAATAACAAGAGAACCCTGAGACTCACATTTCAACTTACCGCATCCGAGTGTCATAAGTTTGATGCATATTTATGGTAACACAGATATAGATATTATTAAGATTTAAAACCATTCGATGAAATCAACTCCATAAAAAAATATTGAACTATCACTGGTTGTCATTTCAAACACAAATCGATACCAAGCTATAATACAAACTCCACCAAAAGATATCAAACCTTTATCGTGTACTCAATACCATTTCCGCGATCAAACACAATTCACCACACCCAACAAGAAATATCCATATAACAGAAATTAATACAGAGACCATATAACCAATACAAACTGATGTGCCTGCCTACATTTATCGATAAATATAGCATCACACATCTATAAGAACCAAATCATAAAAAGTGGCAAATAACATATAATCACAAAACACAAATACCTCGAAAGTCGATTAATAAGAATTATAATTATATTTTCCTTGAAAAAACAAACATCAATCCATCCATGGCATATCAAACAAATATTACGTATCATTAAACATACAAAAAAACAAGTTACCTGCAATCATTCATTTCTACATGTAAAATCTGAATCCTTGAAAAACTTAACAGTAATAAAGAACTGTGACGACTTTTCATCAAATCAAATCATTGTTTTTATCACAGAAAAAGAAATAAAAGGAATAATTGAATTGAATTGAGCTGAGCTGAGAGTAGTTACGTACGAGTAGAGGGAAAGAGCACGCTGAATAACGTAAATGGCGTTGCTGTACTTGGTTTTGAGTCGACGATCATCGCTGTCTGTAATTGCTTGATCGATCTCCATCTACCTTCTAGTAATTCAAATTAAGATCACACCGGTCCAAAATTAGGGGGATTTAGGTGCAAATGTATGTGAATTTATCAAGTGGCAAAGAAACGAGGGTTTTAATACGAGTAAATAAATGGAATGGATATTCCTTCCCTCTTGGCTGTGCCCAAATACTGTTATGGACCGTTACGTCATTAATTCTCGATTTCGGGGACATGATCGGATTTTATTTTATTTTGTTAGGGGCTGATTTTGTTTTCACATTGTTGTTTCGGGGAAGAAATGGAGTTAGATTTTGTGGTACGGTGATACTAGTAGGGGTGTTCATAATTATCCGAGGACTGGAAAATCGAATTGAATATTGTTGAACCGTAACAAATTTTATGTTAATCAAATTGAAATTTTTTTACTTTTCGATTTCGGTTAATCGAACCGGTATTTTTTCGGTTCTCCGATTTTGATTTCGGTTCACGATATTATCAAAACCGGTTAACCGAAAAAACAAACGCAACCAACTGCTTCTTCTTCCTCTTTAACAACACTTTATCCTTTTTAATTTTTATATAGTATATATACAATTTTTTATATATTATAAGATAATAAGATAATGTAAACATCAATTGGCGAACTTTATACCATACGCTATTATATTTGAATTTTCATGATTATTACATTTTGTATGATATGAAAACATGAAATTGTTCGTTATCTTGAACGTACCGAATCCTTGATTTACTTAATTAAAAAGTTAAATTTTAACTTTAAGATTTGAAATATTAAATATACTATAGTTTGTGATTTTTTATTTTTTCTGTCAACAATTACATACATGGAATAACTGAAACCCGCGAATAAACATGAAAAACCGATGGGTAATACTAATTGGGTACAAAGCGGGGGTATTAGACCAGATATGCATACAAATATTCTAAACAGATATGGGTACAAATACACTAAAACCCGTCAGGAACCTGACTCATTGGCATCAATAATCTAAGCATTGTGAATTAGAAATTGATAAAATAATTCAAAAAATGCAGTGGTATGGATACAAATATACTAAAACCCGTCAAAATTTGACTTGTTAACATCCATAACTTAAGCATCGTAAATTATAATTGATAAAAGAATTAAAACAACAATGGTGGTATAGATACAAACTAGCCGATAACCCGCGCAATGCGGCAGAAATATATTTGAAATTCGTGAAAAAAAGGTGGTGAAAGAGCAGTTGAAAAATTGATATAAAATATACGGCTTAAATCAAACAAATAATAATAATAATACGAAGTAATATGATGAAAACCACTATAACAAATTAAAAAAACACTGCATGTCTAAGATGTGTGCATTATAAATGTCATATTCATATGATTACGTAAAAAAATTATATAACAAATAAATGAAAATAAATTTAAACTTCAATTAGCAAAATCCAAACGCACATGAATAGATTGGTATATTTTTCATGAGCGAAGTGCATTTATATAGTATTAATTTTACTAAGTTTTTTTTGTGTAGTGATTTTGTAATTGATTGAGTAGTGAATGTTTTGATGTAATTGGTTTTGTAGAGTTATTGTATAGTTGACTTGTCAAAATAGAAAGAATCATTTGTGTTAACATTATTTTTTTATTTAAGATTAAATAGAAGGGTATTATGGGGATTTCCCATATGACATAAGGTCAACACATGGGAATGCTTAATAAAGGGGTAGAGATAGAAAGAATCATTTGTGTTAACATTATTTTTTTATTTAAGATTAAATAGAAGGGTATTATGGGGATTTCCCATATGACATAAGGTCAACACATGAGAATGCTTAATAAAGGGGTAGAGATATACTAAAACCCATCAAAAGTTGACCCGTTGGCATCCATAATCAAAAAATCGTACATTAGAAATCGATAAAATAAATTTTCGATCATATAAGAATTTGAATCACTGTGCGATGAAATGAAGTCATTAATTTTTTAGAATTAAAAATAACTTATTGAGGTTTTTTAAATAATATTATATGAATAGTTTGAATTATGAAAGAAATAATAAAATAATTATTAGATTAAAATTCTCATAAAAAATTTGAAGGATTATTTACAATTGAAGAAAAAGTAGTGGATTTATATTGTAAATATTGAAAGGTGTATATTGTTAATATAAAAAGGGTATATTTGTCTTTTATTCAAATAAAAGTAGGATTAATGATGTCATACAATTAATTAAGAGTTATATATTAATTGTTAATCTTCATCTAATGGTCATTATTCTTTTAGGATTTTTCTTTTAATATATAAGAAGATAGATAGATAGATTATTATTATTAATCAAAATGTATGTATGATTCACCCGAGTTTGTTATAATTTTATTTGATGGATAAAATAGATATAGATTTGATCTGATTGCAATTTGCAAATCATTAGGTATTTTTTTTTATTTAATAAAATTTTGTATATATTTTTAAAGTAACTTTTTAAATAAATACATAGATCTACTATCAAAATTCATAAATCATATTATCATTTTTTAATAGAAAACCTACAATCTAACACACGATCATATATAATTACTACAAATATTTACAACTCACTACCTCATACTTGAGGCTTGAACCTCTAACATATCGGTTTAAATAAGGCTGGACTAATAAGAATTAAATATAAATAAAATCATGTTATCATATAATACTTTACTTCGAGACTCACTTTTTGTTTAGAAGTTAAATTAACAGAAGTAGTTGTGGAATGGTTCTTAGTTTTTGCAAATTTCTTTGATTAGTCCTGCATATCCATTTTTTCATTAGTTAATATCAATATTAATATTATTATGATTATCTCTATCTCTATCTCTATCTCTATTAATTATTATAGTTAGGTAGACATCTTAACACTAGCTCCCCTTAAATTAATTCTAACCCTTCAATACATTAATCACCCTAATCTATAGTCACTGATCTAATCTACAAAATTTGTCCATGTAATAATTATCAATAGCCTTAGTAATCTTACAATATTACCCCTGATTAAATTCCACCAAATAATCCCATTAAATTTCCAAATATAACTCTTGACTACTTCATACAAAATTTATGTAACAATTAATTATGTTTGACTTTGTATTTTGTAAACACACAAAATTAGGGATTCATAATGGTGAGAGTTAATTAAATCACAATTCTATCACATAAAAACACACACATTATTTAATTATTCTAGTTAATTGAATTAATTAAAAAATAAATTTATTTCACAATCGCATATCTTTATAAGTGGCAAAATGAATGGGTCGAATCGGGTCACAGGTCTAGATGAGTTTGGGTTTAAATGGGTCTGGGTCTAGATGGGTAATTTAAAAGGATGAGTCTAAACGGATATGGGTCAAATGGGTCTCAGGTCGGGTCGACCCGTCAGGTTTCACCAAACTTTTTTTTTAATTTGAGTGAAAATAGAAAAAAAAAATGAGGTTGAAAAAAAGAATTACCCGCTAGCCCGTCTATACCCGTTGATTAATTGTTACACAATATGAAGTTATATTGAAAAACCCATTTAGACCCATCCAAAAAATGAAAAATGAGATCCAACAAACTCATCCCCTCCTAAATATGAACCAAATTAACCTATAATTAATCAATGGGTCTAAACTCTAAAGTTGTCACCTCTACGTAAATCTTTTTTTTTTCTTTTCACTAGGAAATTCAAATTCTCAACAAGCATTTAATGATAGAAAAAATAACATTAAATGATTTTATAATTATACTGTATCAGACTGCTAAATATATAAATATTAAAATCATCATATACGTAATACTATATAATATAGATACATATACATCTGTCATATATATCTCTAATCTATAAATATGTAACCATCGAATAAAAATATAAGTAAGCTATCATTATTTTTATTATATACGTTGCACATTTATTTTTTTTTAATTATATAATTGTAGGTATAAATTTTATAAACCTTGCATGTTTATTCGATAATGTAACATAATGGGCCGATTTAATACATTAATGCACAATTATATAAGCTTTCACTTATATTTTATAAGAATTCTATTTCTTTTTATATAGTTAGTATATTAGTATACGCGAATTCAAATGACAAATAACAAAAAGCATTTATTCTTTATAAGCTAATCGTCACTTACCACATTTTTAAAGGAAATCCGAAATCAAAATCCCGTAGTTATTGTAGATAATCCTTTACATGGCTATCTTTTAAATTTTCGTTTGTTGATATGAAAGATATTCATCCAAATTCTTAGCCTATATTAAAAAGTTGATATTAAACATTTTTATCACCTTAGGTGGTACGACAGATGAGTAAATGGGTTAGGATGACCATAATTATTTAAAAGAAATAGGTAAAACGAGTAAACCTATCAAATATGTATAGTTTTCATGGTATCGAGATAAACTAAAAGATTTTAATGCTTAAAGCAATCTCAATTGTAAAAGACTCCATTACCTAAAATGAGTAAACCTGACAAATATATATAATTGAAATGTATCAAGATAAGCTAAAAGATTTTAATGCTTAAAGCAATCTCAATTGTAAGAGACTCTCTTAATTGTAAGAGACTCTCTTACCTGACCATGTACTCTATACTATGCGAATAACAAATTTACTAAACTACACATAGAATCGTATGTTTTTCGGAAATGAGATATATCATTTCAAAATATTTGAATTCAGACTCCTATTAAATCGCGGGTTATAAACTAATTAATTATTATTATATTGTTATTACTATTAAGAATTAATATCATATATCCCCCTCCTAACCTTCAAAATAACATATTTACCCATCTAAATAACATAATATCACATATACCCAATATAAGCTTTAAAATTCTCATATTTACCCATTTCACTAATCTCATCAAATCTAAAATTTCAAAACCCTTAAATGAAAATCTAATGACTCTTATACCGTTTTTAAGTTACTTACTTTGATTTTCAATGTCAAAGTCACGATTTCAAGGATATCAGTTCATTTTACGTTGATTAATAACGCCATTTTATAAGAGTCCCTCCAAAATGGTTTTTCAACATTTTCCAAGGTTCATATTATTTCAATTAAATATTCACCTCCATTCATTCGGTATATTTGTGATACATTAAGCATCGATTGAAATTCTTTTCTTGTTAAATTGTCAATCATTCTAATGAAATGCTATTATGTATAATATTATGAATCATTCTAATACAATAATTGGTTATTTTAATCATGGTACAATATGAATGGTGAGTGATTTTAGTATTGATTTGTTAAACTTTGGGTGAAAAAAAGGGAAAAGTATAAAGAATGTGTGATGTCTTTGTATTTTGCAAGAAGACTAATCGGATAATATATAGTTCAATTATTTTTAGCTTTATTTTGTAAATTGAGAGGTGATGAAAACGGAAGCCGTGTCGATGGATCACAAGAGCTTAAGTAATATAGCCGGAGGTTTTGAAGGGAGAGTACAAGGATATAATGGTCATTTATAATTTTGATGTAAAAGTTTTAAGTTATTAATAATAAGTAATTTGATGAAATGGGTAAATATGAGAATTTTAAAGTTTATATTGGGTTATATGATATTATGGTATTTAGATGGGTAAATATGTTATTTTGAAGGTTAGGAGGGGGATATATGATATAATCCCTATTATTAAAGTAAACCTGATATCTCTCAAAAACAAATTTCTACAAAGATGTCCTTGAATTACAATAACACCCTAGAATATATACTAGGATAATTACAACCTCTATTTATTGTTCATTTATTTGTTCATCTTGAAAAAAATGGAAATGCTCATTACCAACGCAAACAACCAATTGTTTCATTTTGTTTTGAAAAAAACAACTTGTTTTGAAATAAAAATAGGAATGTACAAAAATGATAATATTGGCTGTTCTAGAAAAATAAATATAGTATTTAAAGGAATATATTTTGAAACTTTTTACCAATAGTTGGTGTATAAAGATTACTATGATAAATAAATGAATAGATATAAAATATTATGGTGTGTTGATTAGGTGAATACTTATATACATGTATGATGTATCTTGGTCAAAATTATTGAGCCCCTAGAACCAATGTTTTTAAAACCGGTTCAACCAGTCTGGTACGACTGGTTGAATCGGAAAAATTGAGGTTTTCGGTCGGGATGGAACCAGTTCTGGGTCTGGTTTGACTGGTCAACGGACCGGCGGTACAATCCGGTTTTGACTGATTTTTGTTTTTTTAGATGGGTGGATTTTCACCAGTTTTGGGCCACCAGTTGAACTGGAACAGGATGGCCCTCTGGTCCGAGTCAAAAACCGAGTTTCAAAACATTGCCTGGAACATGCACGTTGAATTTGTTTGTTTTTATTTTAATTTTCGAAAAACTATTGCATTAGAAACAAACCATACAAAAAGGGAGAAAAAAAACAATCATGTCCCCAAGAAAGGGACTGGACAATAGAAAACATAAAAGAAAAAAGAAAAAAACTTTAAAGAAACTCGAACGTCTTCGAGGATGAGAAAACGCCAATTAATCAGAAATTACAACTCTGGGATCAGAAACCCAAATCGACCAATCAAACTTAAAACGCTTGATTTGGTTCGAGATGCATAGATCAGCAAGGGATTGAATCTTGAAGAACACATCTTCGTTTACTATTGCATTCTCTCATCTCCAAAGCTATGAATGATTTTGTTCTTCCAGTTCCAAACTACCCATAAAGCCACCCAACCAATGTTTTGAAAACCGGTTGCAATGGGCCGGTACAATCGGAAAAAATAGAATTTCTGACCGGTTGAAAATCAGTTTTGGGCTAAGTTTGATTGGTCAAGGAATTGGCGGTTTTTCCGGTTCAACTAGGAACCGGACCGGACCAGTTGGACTGGATTTTGATTTTTTTTAAATGTGTTTTTGACCGGTTGAGCTGGTCCGCTCCAACCGGAACCGAACCTCTCTCCGGCCTGATTCAATTTCTGGTTTTAAAAACATTGCACCCAACACGTGCCTATGGATCTCGAAAATGTTGAATTTGATTATTATTATTATTTTGGCTTTTTTGATCAAAATTGCTTTGTGGCGGTGATTAAGCAGAAATTAGAAAACTAGACAATTTATAAATAAGTATTTTACTTCTGTATGAAAAGAGAATGAAAAGATTTATTTATTTATTATTATAATTTTTTTATTTTGATACAATGCCTTTTAGTATTCTAATCTTATTTAAGAGACTATAAGGTTATTGATATTTGCAAGAATTAGAAATCTAATATGATTAAATGGCAACATATCAAATAGGTGTAGTTAGCATTATATAACAGATCAAAAATTCAAGTTGAATTTTTGATCAAAATTGCTTTGTGGCGGTGATTAAGCAGAAATTAGAAAACTAGACAATTTATAAATAAGTATTTTACTTCTGTATGAAAAGAGAATGAAAAGATTTATTTATTTATTATTATAATTTTTTTATTTTGATACAATGCCTTTTAGTATTCTAATCTTATTTAAGAGGCTATAAGGTTATTGATATTTGCAAGAATTAGAAATCTAATATGATTAAATGGCAACATATCAAATAGGTGTAGTTAGCATTATATAACAGATCAAAAATTCAAGTTGGCAAAAGATGTGATCATCAGCATCACATAACACAATAGTCAATAAAGCCAACATGCCACTTGCCACAAAATGTTGCACCACACTTGTTTTTGTTAGTAAATATATATGAATCATATCATACACTATATAATATATAGTCAGATCAAATTTGATTATCTGACTTTTGGTATCTGTTTGAATTTAATTTTTCAAGTTCCAACATAAGAGTGAGAACAGTGTTTTAGCAATGCTCTTCGTCCCAAAATGTAGGTGTCCCACAATCTAGTTGTAAGAACCATCCTCAACCCAAATATCAACCAAAAGATCCACAACATCCTGCAAAAACCAATCGTCATTTAACGTAAACATGCTTGTCAGAAGAGGCACATACAGAACATGAAGAACTTACAGCTAGTGGAATCGGCTCAGGGAATGGTTCACCGGATGAAAGCAAATCTTCAAAACTTGTCATCCAACTGTAACAGACGATAGAAAACCAACTTACTAGACAAACTTAAGTAAATATCTTATCTTCATTTGTGCCTTTTCTATTCGCATGAAAAAGTGGGACCCACAATTAACTATAGGATATTAGGATCTAGAAAGTTGAAAGTAAAAAGAAAGGTCAAACCTTAGAATTGGTTGTCTAAACTTGCCGTGTGATGTTTGAGATCCATCACCAACCCAAGCTCTTCTCATCTCATGCCAAGCTAACGCAGCTGCACATTACACAAAAACGTAAAAGTTTTCACATATTGAATCAGCTCACTTTCGTTTTCAGCAGGAAAGTAGATCCCATGAGTAAAGGTGATCGCCGATCAGAACATGAAGTAGGATGGCCAGATGACATATAAGTGAATTTCATACAGTGAACTATAAAATTATTATGTACGATACTACATGTAGATTCGACTTATGAACTGTAGTTAAAGTGTTAAACAAATAGAATATTAAAATGAGTGGTTTGAAGGATGAACCATGGTTAACAAAGAGAGGATTTGAAACATCCCTTTTCATGGACTTCTTTTCCTCCTTGATATTGTTAATACCCCTCGAGTTCTTATTACTGTTAGGACGAGAATTGCTTTCATCAATCTCCATTTTTTATGTTTAAAGGGCTCTTAATTACCACCCAAAGAGCAACAACAACAATCTGCATTGATGGAAGATAAAGAAAGCATAGTCAGAAAAGTTATTGAATGTTACACAGCAACTTTATATTTACAAGTTATTATTGTATGTACCACAACCTTATCATGCAATTTGTTCATTACTCGACCTTCTTGCAAGTCAACTCCTTGTAGCATCTAAACAATTTATGCCTTGTTTGCAGGTTTTAAAGTAAAATTCATTCACAATCTTGTCCAAAGCCCTTACTTGCAAGTTGCAATTTGAAGTTATGAAATGGTCCTCTAGGGGTTCACTTAAATAGGGAATCTACGTTCTCTAATAAATTGGTTTACTAATTAAACAAAGTGAATATAACCAAAATGAGAAAGTAAAAGATATTGCTGACTTCCCATCGTTATACGAACTGCAATCCTTTTCTCTCAGGAAGAAAAAAACTATAAAGTCCAAAAGGAAAAGTTGGTCCCTATCAAAAACTTTCCCATCTAATTTCATAAAGATCATTATGAAGTCATGAAGACAGCAACATTCTTGGACCCGTGAATTAATTAACTAGTCTTGTGCATTACATGGTATAAAAACTACTCTCAAATGACTCCCTCATGACGCAAACAAGATTCCTCAATGCGGTTTTGAAGTTTCTACGAAGCATGGAAACTATAACAGAGTTCTTAAAAAAGTTGGGATCCTAGAACAATCATCTCAAGAATAACAAACTACGGTTAAAATTCTTTTTTTTTTTTATCAGAAGCTATTTTTCAATATAAGATTGTGGGGTTTCACAATCATTCAGCAGCAGAAATCAAAGAGTAAACAACATCTCCACAAGCTTAGGTGCTCAACCACTTGAAACACATACACATTGTCCAATCATCTAAGCAATTCAGCTATACGTGAAATTAAATTCATTATACCAATGCAGCATTAGTAGATCTAATGACTAGTTGACTACTATCCTTAATAAAACTTAACAAATGACACAAACTTGATCCTATGAATAGTAAATAAACCACATTCACGTACGAAGTCAACCTCAGGTCAGTTCTTGAAACCCTAGCACGTGTAATATTTGAAAACCATAAACCCCGATACAGTCAAAGTTTGACTTTTGAAGTCAATTAACATATTCTTTCACTTAAAATCTAACAATTACTGTATAATCCTTTGCACATACATCTGTAAAAACCATATTCAACAGTATATAGTTTGCTAAACTAGCGTGTGAATCGGATATATATAAAGGCAGCATTTGTGAAACATAAAGATCGAATCTTTACCTCGTTTTCAAGCTTCAATTGTGAGAATGTGATTAATTTCTTCCACTTATTGAAAACCAACGAAAAAGTTTCAAAAAGGTTGTGGAGGGTTCAGGATTTTGCAGTCGTGTCGGGAAGACGATGTTAAATAAATTAGGGCCACAAACCAGTCTCCCGATCGCTTTATTTCGGCTAGAAACATAACGTGGTTAAAAAAAAAAAAAAAAAAAAACTATTTATATACACCAATTGTAAAATAGTTGTACCCTTTTAGGGCTCGCTCCCGAGTTGTTTTTTCAGAGGAAGAGAAGAGAAGCTGGAAGAAGTAAGAATCACATTGTGTTCTAGAGTTTTGTTTACGGAGAGAAGAGAAGAAAAATGAGAGAAGGATTTGAGCTTCTTTTCTCTCCAAACTTTCTCTCCAAAAGTGAGAAGAAATGGAAGGATGAAAGATCAAACAAGTTATAAAATGTGACTTGCTTCCATTTCTCTTCAACTCAGGAACACAAATCCGTATAAATTTTATTTCTCTTATTTTCAACTCGGGAACACATAAATATTATTTATCCTCTTTTCTTTTCTATCATTTTTTACTCCTTTCTCTTCTCTTCTTTCACTCAAAAACTCAGGAGCAGGGCCTTAGGGTTTGTGATGCAGTGACTGTAACATCCTCTCTATGAGCCTGATAATTTCTTCTTTAAATTGATTATTTAAATGTGTTATAAATTATTTGATATTATTGTTTGATTGTGAATAGTAAAATATTACATGTTTTAAACTGTTACAATTGACGGTAAAATAAAGTAATTGTTATCGCAAATGGTTTTTAGGTTCCAGACAATAGATTAAGAAGGGCATGGTTTTAAGTGGATACGGAGTCGAGTAAAAGTTGGACCGACTTATTTATAACTTTCCTAAAAATGAAAGTTCTTCACTTTCCTTCTAAAACCTAAAAGCTAAGAACCTACAAACTTAAACAAACTAAAACCCTAGAATTTGAAATCATCACATAAACTTGAAATCAGATTATAGTTATGGTATTGAGCTGAAATCATCTTCTTTATCTCATGACCATCAAAGTTATTAAGTTGATTTTAAATTGTTCATAACTTGTTTGAGTTAATTTGATGTATGAATGATTTTGGTGATATGTAGATGTATTAATAAAGTTGATGATTGGTGTTACTAGTAGTTGTGGTTACTAATTGTTATAGCATAGATGCAAGAACTGAGTTTTATGAGTTTGTGTTTAAATTTCGGGTTATGGGGTTTTGCTGGGCGAAAGTGACGATACAGGGCAAGGTACCCGACGGGTAGTACCCATACCCGGCGGGTAGTAAACCAAATGAGGGGACCCAACTGGTAAATCGGGAACCCGGCAGCTCATACAGGCTTTAAAACTCGATATGTTTCTGTTACCATGAAACTTTAAATCACCCGGATGGTTCGGGTTGGACCCGGTTGGTAGACCTAGTACCCGACGGGTACTTAGGCTACCCGGCGGGTTGTGAGATGATTTTGTAACCATTTGTAGTAACTTCACATATGTGTTAATTGTTATGCATTAGCAATCTTATACTTAATTGTTGAAGTATATAAGAATATAAGTTATGATTTATGAATAATATGACTAACTTATATTTGATTGTTATTCTCAGATCAGCAGAGGACTCAGCGAGATAAGACAGCTGAGTAAGTGAACTGAGACCATCAGGTGAGTGGATTTGAGACTCGCGGTTTGATTTGATTGTGACAGTTTGATTTCAATTGGTAATTGTAGTATTACTATTGATAGCATGTTAACGTGAGAAAATATGCGATTGTGATTTGATTGTGTGATTACTTGGGCCACTGGGCTAGTATGTATAATTAAGAGGTCAACTTGATTGAAGGTTGAACTTAATTACTTTTGTTGATCAACATAGGGTTGTGTACATGTGTTGATGAAGATTAATAATAAGTTAACGGTTAACCACTCTTTTGGCCTGCAGTTGGTTTAAGTATTCTGAGAGGGCCACCCTGCACGGGGTCCTTAGGAACCACCGTTTCTCTTGAGACTATTTGTTTACATTATTGATTGTGAACATACTTGTTATCTTAAGTCGAATTGTAGTTGATTATTCATTCACTTAGATTCGTGCTAATCTTAATCCCTGTACTTCCTGCAGGTTATGTTTGATAGAATGGCGAGCAGGAAGTTATGTTTTGAGGAAATGCTTGACACGCTCTTAACTCTTATATATATATTTTGATAATGTAACGATATAATACCTAGTGCTTTGAATACTTAATAGTAAATAGAATTGGAACTGTTAGGTAATATGTTTGTTAATGTTAATGTTTAAAGTTAGAAAATTTTATGTACATTTTCAGTAATGTATAGAAATGATGAAATTTTAAATCTATAATAATGGTTTTGTTAACCAAGGGGTGTTATAGTGACGGAGCTTGAGCACGTTTCTTGGAGGTGCCAAAACAGTCAATGGTCTAAAATGTATACACAACAACCTGTAACAACCCACACGTATCCATGTATATAGCTATATATTTATATATAGGGTAAGCTGCAAATCAGTATCAGACATTCACTTTTGTACCGAGTTTGGTAATCAACCGATTTTATTACTAGTAGAGGTAGCGAACTTTCAAATTTTGTGTCGAGTTAGTTAACATGTATTATGCGGCATATTACCGTAATACCATGTAAAACAGTCTTAATAATGTCACGTAATATATATTACTTAACTCGACATAAAATTTAAAAGTCCGATATGTACATTAGTAATAAATGAGTTCGTTACCTAACTCAATACAAAAGTAAAAGTTCGTTACCGAGCTTTAACACTTATCTAAAATAGACATGAAATTAAATTAAATGATAAATAATAATAAAATTATATAATCAAACTCACACTATGTTAACTCCATACGGTAACACCTATCAAATTGTGTCTGGTACAAACAAGGGTAGTTAAAGCCCGCGCTTCGCTGTGGGTATTTAAAAAGTGTCATATTACTAAAGATACTGTAAAACCTAAAACATTTTATTATTGTATGTAATATTATCGTGCGACTCTAACCAAATCACATATGTAATATAATATCATCTTTTAGATATGATTTACTGTCATCAAGTTACCGACATAAAATATGTAGAATATAATGACTAGGAAATAAGCTTTATATCATTGTATAGAAAAACAGCTCAACACATCTTAGAATACAAAAAATTTGAACAGTAACTACTACAATTGATTAGAATAATTTGCGAAGGATCCAAAAGCTCCAAAAGTCATCGATTTGGGAATATAAGATTCATATGGAAAAGAGTCGTAAATAATATGTGAGTAAAAGTGTGTACATTTTCCCCTACTATTTTTAAATAAACTTATTCATAAGTAACTAATTTTTTTAATAGTGTATAAATTTAAAAAATATCATTTTCTTTAATGTTTGAATAAAATATAAAATTAGAAACCTAACAGATTGTATACAACTTTGAATATATTATTGAAAATGAAATTGTGTTAATAATTAATAATTATGTTCGTTTATTGTTAAGAAATGGATCAGAGGAGATGTAATAGTTAGAGGAGCAGCAAAAGCAGGACTGATTTTCACCATTCATTTTAAAATCTGACGCTTCAGATGATGCCACATCATGCGGGTGAATATTTTGCAAATTCTTTTGGGTGGAGGGACTAATATGCAATTTAAATTAAATTAGTTTTTTATGCAGGGACTTTTATGCAATTTACATAAAATGATGAGAGAGGGGGTAAACATACGGGCAACCATTTTTTGACCATTCATTTCTCATTCTTTCTTCAAAAAAACACACACATAACACAAAAACTCTTTACACACATACACACACACACCACCACCACCATCTTTCACCGCCTCCTCCGCCGCCACCACTTACCACTTCCACCGCCGGCCACCGCCTTCACTATCACTACCACCTTCACCTCCAACACCACCGCCACTACCACCTTCTCCGCCACCAACCGCGACCACCACCTTCACCACCAACCGCGACCACCACCTTCTCCGCCACCAACCCCGACCATCACCTTCTCCACCACCAGGTTCACGGCCACCACCACCACATTCATCTTCACCTTCCACTGTCCGTATTCACCACCGTCACCTTCAATGTTACAGTCAACCGCCACCTTCACCGTCACCATCCTCCACCACCTTCATAGTCATTGTCCATTACCATCATCACCATCTAATTCTAGAATTGTAGATCTAGATCTACTTTCAGATCTAGATCTGAAAAATAGATCTAGATCTACTAAAAACAACTGCTGCATTTTACGTTTCTACTACTGCATTTTACGTATATGTTACTGCATTTTAGATCTACTATGAAGATCTGGAAAAAATATTGCATTTTACGTTTTGAGCATGCATTTTACGTTTCATCTACCGCTATTTACGTTTGTTTGGCTTCTTTATGCATGTTACTTTGTTTACTGCATTTTATGTTTTTTTTACCGCATTTTACGATTTTTCAGCATTTTGTTGCAATGCACCTGTTTACTGCATTTTATGTTTTTCACTGCATTTTATTGTAAGTTGGCTTATGTTGTTATTCATTTTGTAGATAAAATGAGTTAAGAAGATTGCAATGAAGAAACGACCAAATCGAAGTAGGTTAAGCTTGAAGTTGAAAAGAAGAAATCATCTTCTGAAAGTTACCATGTTGAAAATAAAGAATTTGTATATTTTTAAGTATGAAAATGATTTGTTAGTGAATTTAAGAAGTTTACGATATGATGTTTGTTTTGTAAGAAACGATGAAATGTAAGTGAAATTCGAACTGCATTTTATTTTCGGGCAGATCTTTTAATTTTTTCGAAATTGCAAAATGGTCTTTGACGGCATGACAGGTGGGGACCGTGTCTGACACTTGTCAGCTTTGGATTAGCTGAAATCCTACTCTTTCTGCCCCTTATAGAGCCTCTGCTCCTCTCAACCCCACCCTTATTGTTATTATATATATAATATAATGATTAGTTGAAAGCACCGAATCTCAAAACAAACAAAAAACAATTTTTTTTTAAAGAATAGGTCTCGATCACTAGACCTTCCGGTTAGAAACTTCCACCAAAACCAGCTGAGCCACAAATCCCTTCTGTTTAGTTTTGCTACACCTTTAATATATAGCCATAGAATTTAATACAAAATGACTATCCCACCCCTTATGAACAGTAGAAAACGACATGTTGTATAACATAAAACAGGACCGACCACTTCGGCTGTTAGTATATTTAGTAATTTCGATATTGTAATTAGTTAACCAATTACTTATATTTTTAAAGTTAAATACTCCGTTCGAAGCAAGGGGTTATGTGGACACATTTTGCTAGAGGAAATTTAGTCACAGGGAAATATATTTATAGTTTTCTAGCCGAATTACTTGTAACATATATTTACCCTTAACTTATAAAGAAATTTACAAATATACCATCAAACTTTGGGGAGGCCATGGCCCTCCTCTGCCCTTTAAATTCTCCGTCCCTGTTGTGACGGTAGAAGATGTAGAAGCTTATAAAATCTAGTAGTTGTATTATTTTTTAAGCTGAAAACTAAGATGTGTTTCGACGGGTTTCTAGGAGATTTTTTTACAAAGCGCTAAGTATAAGTTTTGTTTGACAACACAAAAAATTGAGCTTCCTGAAAAAAATAAGCATAAAAAGTCCTTAAACCAAAGTTTTTGGAAGTGCCTTTTGTATAGAAGCCTATACTGAAACTCCAGCCACAAACTCCAACTTCAACCTCAATTCCAATCCCCAACTCCAACTCGTTGTTGCCAAACACACCTTAAAAATTATCTGGAGGTTTAGAGCTTATAGATGTTAATTGACATAAAAGAAAAAATAAATACATGATAAATATTTTATAAGGGTTATTTGTGTGATTTTTTATTTTATAAGATAGTAGTTTATTCTTAAAAGCTAATCTTATTTTTTCCCCCTTTTTCAAGAGCTTGTGAGCTCTTAAATTTTTATCCCAAACAAACTTGAGCTTATAGAAAAAATAAGTTTAATCCACCATAAACTTCAATAAGCTTGTTTGTCAAAATGTGTAACTTATATCATTAATGTGTTCCCCATTCTAATGTTAGTAGTTCTTATAAGAGATAAGTATCTGGGAATGTATCCAACTTGTCTCAAGTGTCTGTTATATGTATGATACTTACGTGAGATGTATTTAATGCATTCAACTTTCAAAAACGGTTTATCGTATGTATTTTGATGATGTGTCGTTCATTTAAGATGCCACGTGGCATCCTTAGAAGATGACACGTCATCAAAATACATACAATAAACCGTTTTTAAAAGTTGGATGCATTAAATACACCTCCTATAACTATGATACATACAATAGATATTCGGGACACATTGAATGCATTATCAGATATTTAACCCTTCTTATAAAGCAATCTACGACTGCATGTTACAATCAACAACATATTATTAAAATCTTTTAAGTCTAATTTTGTTATGAGTTATGAGAAATGGATTAGATCTGAAGACAGGTTTTAAAAACCTTAGTAGATACATGAATATGATACCAACTTAGCTGTAAAATGCAAAGTTGCACTTATATCTATGATTATTCATTTATTCTACCTTTCGTTAAGTATGAAAGTGTTTCATGACACATATTTGCTTTTACTTCTTCTTGGTACATTGCAAATTATACTAATGTACTCCAATTTTCTAGATTTTTGTAAGTGACATGAAACATTAACAATCTAATAATCTATATGAAGAAAATTGTAAATGTTACCAACACAGTAACACAATCTTTTGCAATTAAAATGAAAATTGTGTCACATTGACTAATGATGATATAACTATATCTACTTATACAGTTATACTATATATATCATCCAAATTGGTAGCTATTTCTACATCAATTATGCATCCATTCAAAATTAGGGGTGTGCAAATTTCGGATAAGACTGAAAATACTCGAAAATCGAATCGGACCATAACCGAACCAGATATAACCGAGAATATTTGGTCAGGTCCTCGGTCCTTCAATTTGTACATTTTTAGGTCTTGAATGAGTCCGTACCGAACCTGAAAAAATGAAAAAAGAACCGAAAATTAATTTATAGATTCCTAAAAATATAGTTACATGACTAAGTGTTATGCCTTAATTATTTTATCTTTTGAATTGATATCTTAGATATTATGAAAAATTTATAAGTTAATTGTAAACGGTCAAATTTGTATCTTTGTTATTTGTGTGTGTCAATATATATATGTGTAATATAGTAGTGTGAAGATACATTGTATTCATAGAGGTGAATTGATCACGTGATTATGTATCTCAAAGTTATTGTATATGTCAAATGTGTTAATGTTGTATATTGCATTGCAAACGATTAAATATAATGAATTTCAGTATTTGGTAGACATATTTTCGGTTCGGTTTTATGACGTAAACCGAATGGACCAAAGTGGAACCGAACCATATGTAGTTGGTCCGATCTCCGATCCTTGCTTTCCTAATTGTGCGGTTCTCGGGTTGTTCGGTCCTAGCCCGGTTCGATCCGCTTTTGGACCATGAACAGTCCTATTCAAAATAATACAATTTCATTTAACGTACTGAAAACAAGACTAAAACTACACCCCATTAAACATGACTAAAATTAGATTGGTACAAAATTAAACCAATTTATATAAACTCAAAATCAGTAATCACTATCTAAGACAATCAAAACTTACTAATAATCATCACCACCACCATTTTGTACATAAACATTCATTGTGCAAAACATTCAAAAATATGTAAAAACAAGGATCTATGTGCACTTCAATTATTTTATTTATCAACTCCGCCCCTGCATTTACTTTCTACAATCTACTTCTCTCTTAAATTATCAATAAAAATAAATAATACTAGTATCTATGTGTATTTCAATAACTTAACTCTTTCGACGTATGTATCTATTTAAAATATTTTTAGCAAATGTTTTAATTTTGTACACTTATAATTGTTTGTAAATTATAAACAAAATAAGGATATATTCAACGTGATCTCGAATACTAGACGAATGACAATTAATTATCTCGAAATAGTCGGTTCTTTTATTTCCTTTTTTCCTTTTTAGAAAAATAAAAGAACCCCACTTTATTTTTTCATATGAAATTATGAATAATTGACATTACATGTACTACTTTCGTTCCAAATTAAATATACCACATACTATGCTGTATTTACTCAAAATAAGTTTACAGATTCCATTACAACCATTAAGAAAAGATTTTAGTGTGTAAACATAAGATGTTATTGATAGATACTCACTATCTAAAATTGTGTGTATTTTGAAAGGAGACATGTATTTCGGGATGGAGACTTATAAATAGCAATGAAAAACAAAGATATATAGATTCGTTGTGTTTTAATATATTCAAATATATCCTTGATTTATGGTAACAACTAGAGGAAGCTTTTGTTCGAATCGTGTAAACTAAATTTGTAGATACTGTTTAAATTAGTTAAAGGTTATCATTGTAATAAGACTTATTTCATTTAAATTAAGAATTAACTGCAAAAAAAATCTATATATATATAAAATTATAAATAAATTGACATTAATATTTTTAAATAAAAGTTGTGAATCACACAGTCTTAAATATTCATTAGCAAATCACCATAGATAGAATAGAACAAGGTACACTTAATTAAATAAACTTAAAACATAGACTTCAATAGTATAGTTTATCTTTCATAATCTTACTAGTTAAACCTCTTACAATTTTAGAGCAATATTAAAAGTATATCTAATTTAGTCCACTACCAATTTTTTTCGTTAATCTGAAATTTCTTTGAACCGGTATCCTTTTGGCCCGACAAACTCATGCAATAATTCAATGACTAATAAAAGTATTATAAATCCAACTTTAAAACAAACCGACCTTAGCTCAGTTGGTAGAGCGGAGGACTGTAGTGTGATCATAGCTATCCTTAGGTCGCTGGTTCGAATCCGGCAGGTCGGATCTTTTTTTCGAACTGCAGTGAACATAATTAATTATTATTATTAATAATCTATATAATTTTTTTGGGATCAAAGGCTTGCTTAATTTAATAAACCTAGCACTGGTACTCGGCTTTATTTCAAACGATCTGGAATCATCCAACAGATACTCTGTGCCAACTTTTATGGATTCTTCAACTTTTGACTTCAATTGATCATGCGTGTATGTGTTCTCTCAACTTCAACTTACAATTTTACCTTATATGCAAATAGTAGATATAACTGCCTTCGTGTATCTATTATTAGCCTCTGCTATTCCTTTTTTATTTGCAGTATTGCTATTATTTAATCTAACACCATTTGTATCTTATGTGATGTTAAGCATTGTGTTAAGTGTTAACTGACTGAATATGTACTGCCACCTTTGATTTCAGAAATATAATAATTTGATAGCTGAAATGCTGAATACAAGGACATTATAATGCTGTTAGAATTCGAAGATATCATTTAGTTTTACGCACTTCAGGTGTATTTGAAGTGTTGTACGAGTTTATGTAATGGCTTCTGGATTGATACTAAGGAGGAAGAGGTTTACCTTTAGTTCCCTGAAGCAACCTGCATACTTTATACACTCACCTGCTGATGTTGGGAAAGGAACTTCATGTTTTGTAACAAGAAATGAATCTAAAGCTTTTTCGGTGAGAGAATACACTGCGCATAATGCATTCATCGTTCCTTCTAGTAGCTTCTGGAATGTTCAGACATCATTTGTTCATCCAATGGGAGCAAAATCAGTCCAATATATATCTACAGCTACAGATAGGAATGACCAGCAACCCCAAAAGCAAGTAAAGGAGGCTTCACCTGAAGATTGTGATGATGCAGTTGAAGATTTGAGTGTCGTAAAGGCCAAAGCTAAATCTAAACAGCTTCAAGAATCTGAAAAAGACGTTAAATCCGTCGTAAATAAAATGAGGGGTGCGCTTTTATGGATTGGTCAATTTCTGAAAGCCATTGCTTCTATGAGCAGGTTGAAGCTTCAAACTTGCTCGATAATCAATATTTCGTGTTTTTCCGTTTTTGCACTATTTAGTCAAAACTTATATTTACGTACATTTCATTGATACAGGAAGGATTGGGTCATAAAGTTGCATCACTGGAAGGATGAAATAAAGCATACACTTCAACACTATTGGTTGGGTATGAGATTGCTTTGGGCTGATGTTAGGATTAGCTCGAGATTGCTCTTGAAACTTAGCAGTGGAAAAAGTCTTAGTAGGAGGGAAAGACAACAACTTACACGAACTACTGCTGATATATTCAGGCTAGTTCCTTTTGCAGTTTTTATTATTGTGCCATTTATGGAGTTCTTGCTACCAGTGTTCCTGAAATTGTTTCCAAATATGCTGCCATCTACATTCCAGGACAAAATGAAAAAGCAGGTAATGACGGTAGTGATGTTTGCATTTTCTATGAATTTATGAAGTACAATGATTATGAGAAAATATAACTCTTGTGTGAAAGGTTTTATTATTTGCTTACACTTTGTCAATGTAAATCTGATTTGATGGCGATAAATTAGTATTATCAGACCTGAGAACATCAGCAGGGAATTTTGTCATGTTTTGTTTTGAGATTTGGGATTCGTTTTGCATCTACTAATCCTTTATACTGTTTCTTCTGATATAATTATGTCAATTAGGAGGCTTTGAAGAAGAGATTGAATGCACGGATGGAGTATGCAAAGTTTCTTCAAGAAACAGTGCAAGAAATGGCTAGAGAAGTTCAAAACTCACGAAGTGGGGACATAAAGAGAACAGCAAAAGATCTCGATGAATTTATGAACAAGGTAACTTTGGTTTAAGTGTTCTTAGTCTTCTTTATTTCATTGCATGAAGAGAGAATGTTATCAGAACAAGGACGCTGGAATTATGGGGTCTCTATCCAAATATAGATATAATCCAAATCTTATTGATTTGGCTGTTTGATCACCCGTGCATATGGATGCGCATCATATGACCCACATATTAATGAAAATATGATAGGCTGATCACTAATGGCTTCCTTTAAATTAAGTGGCAATTGTGATAATGTGCAACTGTTGCAAATTGTTTAAATTGTGGTGAAGTAAAATTCATCAGGATCAACCAAAATAGCATGCTTTTACTTACTAGTTATTACTCTTATAAAGACAATATTAAGTTGTATATGTGTTATTGACAAATATTCAGGTCAGGCATGGTGGGCGTGTTTCCAATGAAGAAATTCTGGGATTCGCCAAGTTGTTTAATAATGAGCTCACTTTGGATAACATCAGTAGGTTGGCATTCTTTACATTTTTCTCATTAAACACATTTTTGTATTTTCTCCCTCTTAAACCACTTAGTTAATTGTTACTGCAGACCTCGGTTGGTGAATATGTGCAAATATATGGGCATTAGCCCATATGGGACAGATGCTTATCTGCGTTATATGCTTCGTAAGAGGCTGCAAGAGTAAGTTACCATTTCCACTTCTTAATTTCTTTATTTGAAAGTTGAGTTTGTGAAATAAGCCTACCTGAGATTTGAACAGTTTAATAGCTCTGTAGGATTGAAAAATTTGAAACCAGTTTCATGTGAAATGTTACATAAAGTAATATGAAATAAACGAATTTTGATAATTATCGTAGGATAAAAGATGATGATAAGATGATCCAAGCAGAGGGTGTGGAGTCACTTTCTGAAGAGGAGCTTCGTCAAGCATGTCGGGATCGTGGCTTACTTGGATTGCTCTCTGTTGATGAAATGCGGCAACAGGTTATATCTCAAGTATCAAATATATATTAAAATAAATAAGTACATTATTGGTCATTTATTTTAAGTATATACTTATGAAGCAAAAGTTGTGAAGATATGCAACCTTTGGTTACATGAAGTCTTTGACTAATAATCAAAATACTCAAGGTGCCCCTTAATCAGACATGAATATTATACCAAGTCATACTAAATTCAAAAGTTTTGCATTATTATGACAAGCTAAGTGCATATAAACTAAATAACTATGTAATCTGTTCTGGAAACAAAACTTGTAACAGTTGATGCTTATCACTGCAGATTCGTGATTGGTTAGACTTATCCCTCAACCATTCAGTACCATCTTCATTGTTGATTCTTTCTAGGTAAGTTAACGGTTAATTTCTCTGTCTTCAAAATTTATGGGGTCATCTATAATATAAACTGCTTGTTTGGATGCCTGTTGCAGAGCTTTTAGTGTGTCAGGTAAGGTCAAACCAGAGGAAGCTGTACAAGCTACACTATCTTCGTTGCCTGATGAGGTAGTTGACACGGTTGGAGTTAGGGCCTTGCCATCTGAAGATTCAGTTGCAGAAAAGAGGAGGAAGTTGGAGTTCTTAGAAATGCAAGAAGAATTAATCAAGGTTCCTCTAATTTTTCTTTGTCAAAATGTCAAAGATTTTAAAAGTTGTTTCTATGTTAGCCTATAGCCTGTCACAAATCAAGAAGTTACTGTATTATTCCCTTTTTTTTAATGGAAGTCCAAGATTTTAATTTCAGGAGGAGGAAAAGAAAGAAGAAGCGGATCAGGTCAGGATGAAGGAATCTATCGAAAGACAAAAGGATCTTGCTTTAGAGGAGATGGTTATCCCAACATCAAAAGAGCAGCTAAATATATTTTATAAACAAGAGCAGCTTTCCGAGCTTAGTCATGCTTTGGCTGTTTTAGCATCAGCATCTGTACGTACCATTTCACATAGTTACATCTGAAAAAATTGTTATATATCATTATAAGACTGCTTTTAGCTGATCTAAACACTACCCTAATGATAATACAAATTGTTTCAGTCTGTCAGTAGGGAACGTGAAGAGTTCTTGAGGCTGGTGAATAAGGAGGTATATACACCCCATTTTATAATTTACCCACAATGTGATGTCTTATTTAATTAAACTTCTGAAACATGTAAACATTCTTGGACTGGCTGCACGCCTTCAATTCATATGTATACGGTCACTTTACTTTCCTTTGACGTTTTTCTGAATTTAGATAGAGTTGTACAATAGAATGGTGGAGAAAGAGGGTACTGATAGTGAAGAAGAAGCTAAAAAAGCATATAGAGCTGCCAGAACAGATACTGACCATGCAGCAGAGATGGCAATCGGTCATAAGATCTCTTCTTCTTTAATAGAAAAGGTCCGACAATAGATTTCACATATTCTTTGGTTGGGAATTGATATATACGCCGCTAAACTGATGTATGCACCACTAAAGTTGTGTGTTGTACCTTGTGTTTTCGATCTTGTATCTTTAACAGTACATTGTACATCTCAATTCTAGTGGTGTATAAATCAGCTCCCCTGTTGGTTACCGACATATCCTGTTCATACCAATGTTTTGAAAACCGGTTGAACCGGTCCGGTCCGACCGGGAAAAATGGGTTTTCCGGCCGGGAACAAACCGGTTTTGACCAGGAGTTGACCGGTCAACGAACCGGACGGTTCGGTCAAAACCGGACGGTTCGACCGGGAACCGGACGGTTCAACCGGGTTTTTTAATTTTTAACCGGACGGTTCGACCGGACCGGTTGAACCGGAACCGGATGGAAATCCGGTCCGATCAGGTTTTCGGTTTTCAAAACATTGGTTCATACATGCAACAACTTTTACATATCTCCACTGATAAACTTTTGTTATTCGTTTTAAAGGTTGATACTATGATCCAAAAGCTAGAAAAGGAAATTGATGACGTGGATGCTAAAATTGGGGATCGCTGGCGGCTGCTTGATCTGTATGTTATAGATGATTATTGATTTATTTTTTTCTGTTTTATGCTTGCCTTGGGAGTATCTAAAATAATCTCCACTTTAACAATTTCTGTATTCAAAGCATATTTCCAATTATAATGCACAGGGACCAAGATGGGAAGGTAACTCCTGAAGAGGTTGCATCAGCAGCTACATACCTGAAAGACACATTGGGCAAGGAGGGGCTTCAAGAACTTATCAACAATCTTTCTAAAGATAGAGGTGTGCATATACACCATTTGTTTTTTTAATGAAGTTTCATTACAATTCTTTAGTCTCATAGCAGGGTAATGGAATACTTTAAAGGTCGCTACTTTTACCCATTTTAGATAAATGGGTCAATTTCAGCGTTAGTTTATCTCTAACGGGTCAAATAGGTAATATTCCACGAATGTTTACCTAAATTGGAAACAGGCCGAAAGTCACCTAAGTGAATCCAGATGCACTAAACCTCCTAATTCACCCTCATTTATAGAAAAAGTATGATTATGATAACATTGTTTTTGTAATCAGTCTTAACCCATTAATTATTAATTTAACTCAAAAAGATATTCAAAGAGTGTTTGCCCGTGTAAAATGAGGATTATGTTTGTGCTCATTAAGGCCAAACTGAGAATTTGTTACTGGTGGGTTTGGTGCTTGACATGGGACATTAATCATTTGTATTTTTTCTCGAAGCTACATATTACTTTGAATGCGTTCACGCTATTTACATATATATTTGTCTTACAGATGGGAAAATTAATGTGGAAGACATCATGAAATTAGGCAGTTATAAGGAAGAAACTGCAGAAGGAAAACTATAGGCAACATGCAAAATTTACTTGCAATGTGTAGATATGTGATCAAGTTAGCTTGACCTTCTCAAGCTTCATAAAAACAGTGGGACACCTTCCAAAAGGCCCATTTTCAATATGGTAAAGAGTTGTGCCATTATAGCAGATGTCTCCATCATACAAGTTTCTCATAAATGAAAGGGCAAACAGAAACCAATAAATTGCCATCTTTTTGTCAGTTGTATGTCATTGCATTATTTCTTTTGATGATTGTATTTAGATGTCCATGTTTCTTGACTGTTGCTGTTGTTGCTTTCGGTGTTCCTGCTTTAAAGTAAGGTTGTACTTGAACTGTCAAGTGACCTCAAACTATGTAGTCATTGATGAGTCGTTTGTTATTAACATCTTTAATAGGTTTTGATTTTCATTCGCGTTTCTACTTCACGATAATCACCCATGACCCAATCCTATCACCAATATATCATATCATACTAACTGTATCACATTATTAAGAATACAGTCGATAACATATAAATGATTATATTATTTATACAACTAGTATCTACTTTTGTGAACTCGTAACACTATCGTAAAATATAATTTATTTTTCAAAGAAATATATATTTCTCAGGCCAATTAGACCCATATCACGAGTTACCCTTTTGATGTAATTTCGCTCATGGCCATAGCATAACCCAAATTTTCTTTTTCTATTTAATACTTGTCCATTTTGTGATCTCCAAATTAAAGTTCTAGTGTTTTAGCTGTATACATGCTTTACAACTCAGTCGATTATTAATAAATTGTGTTATTATCAATATCATCAACACCCCTTATAAAGTACTCTCATCATTGGCTTCAAGTTTAGTATTTGAAAGATCAAAAATATCTATTTTACCCTTCTCAATTCAAAATCTTTTTGGCAAGTCTTTCAACACGCTATTAATACCAAAGTATGTATTGCAAGCAAGGTTGTAAAAGTTGGCCGACCAGGCCGACTAGTTGCCGATTAGTCGGCTCAGGCGAGGTGACGACTTGACCAGGTCAAGTCGGTCATTTGGGTCGGTCAACGCTAATCAACTCAAGTCAACGGGCAAGAATCGTTCATCGATGGCTTGGATTTGTTTCTTTATATTTTTATTACTAAATATGAAAGAAAATGTGGTGGGAAGGGGTAGGAAATGATGAAGATGGTGAAGAAGTAGAAGTAGATGGTGAACAAGGAGAGTTCTCGGATATGAGAATCTGAGGTATGATTTAGATCTGGAACAAGGAAAGAGAAAGTTGTACTTTGAATAATGAGTGGAAAGAAATTTTCAATTAAGTCCTTTATCTTTAAAATATATCTATATTTACACATAAACTTATAATTTATTATTTAGATGTATAAAAAGTCAACAAAAGTAAAATTCGATTAGTCCCGATTAGTCCCTCCAAGGCCCCGATCGACTCGCCCCCGACTTACGACTTTTTCAACTATGATTGCAGGAAAGTCAAACACTCTATAATTGCCTATATTTTTTTAATTCAAATTACGATTTGAAAATATAAGTTGTTATACACAACTATTAACACTCTAAATTAGGAAACTATCTATAATCTTATCTATAATGACTTATAAAGTATGTCTAACTATTGAATCTTAAAACTATTAAATTAAATAATAACAAATTTGCCCCCTTACATCTCCTATCTAATATTACTTATTTCCTTTTCTATATATAGACATTTTTGATTTTAGTAGTAAAATTAAACATATTTAAATTTAACTTATGTAGATTTTATTTTATATTGATTTACTATTTTTCATTATTAATTTTCACTCTTCACCATCAAATTTTGAATTCTCAACTCTATATACAAGCACACTGTCATTATTGAGTCATATTCGTGAATAGTTCTTGAAGAATAGACATAATATACAAATATCGTATTCCGGTGCATAGCGCGGGTATTACGCTAGTGTTCATATATACACGATTTCTATAAAACATATTCAACTACAATATAACAAGGAAAAAACTACCTTTATATATTATATTTATAGTGAACTTTTTTTTATCGGGATAAAATCAACTCTTTATTTGTGATGTGTCCATACATATTTTACATGTTATTTTTTTTTTGTTCATATTGATCACGGTTTAAAACAATGTTTCAACACACTACATTATAATACTATGAAACGTCCGCTGCATTGTGTAGGTATTTTACTAGTTTATAACAAAATTAGAAAACTTCAAAATGTTTATGTGTGAATTTTATTTTCAAATGATAGTTGACACGATGTTATTATCTAATACTACTTATAAAGCATCTTAGTGATGTTGAATCTTAATTCTTAAATTTTATACTCATTTTACCCCCTATTACTTATAAGGAAATAATATTTGCAATTTTGCATTAACTACATTATTACTTACTAATAATAATTTGGTTAAAAATTATTTATTTTCTATTACTTTATTTTACTAACTTTTTTAATTTGTATAATTAACTCAAACAACTCATAGTTTTATGAAATGATATTAATGAATGCAAAATGTACGAAGTTTTCTTTGTAAAAATTTTGGCACGTTTGTTTTATAAATTAAAATATGTAACATGAAATATATAAAGATAATCTTAACATATTATTGCACGTATTTAAAAATATATGAAATAATTGTCACCGTTGCATTGTACGAGTAATATGCTAGTAAGATTAAAAGTTGACTAATTATCTAGGTTAATGCATAAATTTTTGTTCAAATATGCAAAAAATTATATTTTTTGTTTAAATATAATTCCAAGAATATTTGGGAACAAAAACCCTTTACCCCTCTTTAAACCCTTCAAACACCGCTTCACTCTTCCCTCTTTCTCCGCCGCCACCACCACCACCACCACCGTAGCCACCACTGCCCCGTCACCGGAACCCTAATTAACAAGAAAAATGAGACTACTAACACACAACATGTTATCATCAAACATCAAAGGAGTAGTCAACGGGTTCCCACTCCGTATCGAAGCAGAAAAGGTAATCGAAAAGCAAGTCGATTTCAACCCCGATTTCCTCAAAAACATGTTCTCCAAAATCGATTGGAAAGCCCTAGCCGACGCTTCCAAAACCATGGGATACGCTGAACTCCCCGACGAAGTTCCCGATCAATCGGTGCTCGATTCCGATGAGTTTTTGCAGAAGTTTCATCACGCGCTTCTTGAGATTCATCTCGAAGAAGGTGCGCTTGTTTGCCCCGAGACCGGTCGCCGGTTTCCTGTTAACAAAGGAATACCTAATATGCTTCTTCATGAAGATGAGGTCTGATTTATATTTTATTATTTAGGGTTTATTTGATCGAATATGTAATATGTGGTTTTAATACATTAATTTACTACTCCTTGCGATGAATTTAGGGTTCCTGAATCATATGAATTTTGGAATCTATGATTGTTGCTGATTCTTGTATCTCAATTTCTACTGTATTATTTTGCTTAAAATTAGAAAGTGGTTGTGTTAGCTTATTTAGTTGGTGG
Source organism: Pseudognaphalium luteoalbum (assembly GCA_963422505.1). Lineage (NCBI taxonomy): Eukaryota > Viridiplantae > Streptophyta > Magnoliopsida > Asterales > Asteraceae > Pseudognaphalium > Pseudognaphalium luteoalbum. The sequence goes on along the minus strand of OY730195.1, from coordinate 8,109,778 downwards.
ACTATATTTTATAGTACACTGTTTTGTCTTTGATTTTATATGAAAGCCAAAAGGTCTTATTCATAGCTGCAGTTAATAAACTTATAAATTAAATTTATAATGTTGATTAAACGTGATTAATCGAAAACTTGAGTTAGTAGAAAGACAATTGTGACAGTATGCACTGTATATTGTAAATGATTGAGGATGGTTCCCTTTATTCAATTCTCATTAAGAGTCTCTAAGTTTGAAAATTGATTTGTTGAAATGATGACGGCATCAAATCAGATTGCTGTGTTCTTTCATTTTATGCGATTCAGTTAAACTTAATGATATTAGAGATGGATCTTGGATATCCAAAGCATTGATCTACAGAATGAGTTGATCATTCGATGATTTTGCAAGTGCATTTCGGAACAAATATGTGACAATATTCGTCGAAACTGGATTTGTTTATCTTTCTGTAGTTCTATTGTTATGTTCTAGTTGGTTACAAATATTGTGTTACTTGAAGCTTTTTATTAGTAAGATTATTAACTGAAAATCATGAAATTGAATATAGATTATGGAATCTAATATTTTTTGTTTTGAATAATATGGGTTATTGTACCATCTTCTTGGCTTAACGTTGAGCTTGCGTGCATTATTCGCAATTTATGGTGTAAAATTGGAGATGATGGTAATGTTATGTTTAAGTAGAAAAAGTTATAGTGATGAACACATAAATTAATCTTCTTTCCCTTTTCCATCTTAACTAAATTTTGCTATTCTATTGCGCGACTTGACATAGGTGCCAATAACATCACCTAAACTATTATTTCAACATCACTAAGATCGGTCAAGTTATATTAGGTCCAATTCATAACTTCTATCTTCATAGAAGATTAAGTTCATCAATTAATTACACAATCGGCAACAATCTACTATGTGAATTCATATAATTAAATAAATGTACATAATAAAGAAATTTGCGAAACATAGTTATGGTGTTATGTTTAAAAACAAACTTCTGTATAACAAGTTAATTTTAATGTTAAAACTTTCAATTGTCATGAAACTGCTAACTAAATGTGGTTGTTAAATGATGAACGTTTTGATTGTCATACTAACGTGTGTTCAACACGGCGTGAGATGTTGGTTAAAAGATATTTAGTTCTTGTTAGTCTACAAAAAGGCATTTTTACATTGACCCTAAACATACTATCTCCGTCTTAATTCAAATGTTCATTGCAAAATTACATTATTACATACATATTTTAAAAAGTGCATTAATGGTAATATGTCACGTAATACATATTTTTGACTCAACCCCAAATTTGGAAGTTCGCTATCTATATTAGTAATAAGATCTATTCGTTACCTAACTTGATACAAAAATGAAAGTTCGTTACGATCTACAACTTTAACCGGTGAATAAATAATCTACATCCGTTGTTAATAATAATCTATCTTATCTATCAACGTATATATATTTGCTTACTCTCGTAATGAAAGTTAGACATCAAAGTAGTTTAGTTTAATAAAAATGATCTAACTCATGTAAGACAAATATAACAAACAAATTGCATAGCTTTTTACATGCTAACAAAATGAGGATCTCAAACAATTACACCTAAATAACATATCATGTTACTTGTATATTCTTATTCCAATTTAGATCAAATTAAATTAGGTTGTAGCATTAAAAACAATCCAATTACAAATACTCGCATCACATCACAATCAAAGTATACTGTAGCTGTTTTATAGGCGGTTAGGCGTTTGCGATTATGATAGTACCAACTTATAATTAATTAACAATCCAGATTAACACGTTTGTTTTATATCATGTGGACCATTAATAGTCAATATTAGTGGCTACAGTACTTCACCCTCTTCCGCCGCATCTATATATTGTTCATCTCCTCTTACGATTATTATTATTATTATTATTATTATTACAACTCCAGATTACTGCAATGTCGGTAACGGCAGCCACTATGCGCGCGCTCTCCGCGCCGGTTAACTACCATAACCGCTGCAGATCTGAACCACTAACACTAGTACACGTCACTCATTTTAAATCATTCAATCGAAAATGTGCAGCTTCTGTTAATTTTGAAGTAATTAATGCTATCTCTAAAGCCAGAAATGGAACTGCTGCCGGCGGAACTCCGGTGACATTGTCGCTCACTCCCACCGTTAACGGAGCTGCAACGCCACCGTGTTCTAAGTATCTTACCACCTCTTGATTAGTTAATTACTTTGTACATTTAATTTTTTTATTCCTTCACATATACGGAGTATTTGATTTATGAATGTATAGATAGATGTTAATTAATCTACTGACTTTGTCGACTATATGTAAGAAAATGATGTTTTCTGAATGTTACTGTTCATTAATTTATTAAGTGCAGCTTATATACAAGTGGAGTATATAATTACATATGCTGCTTGTGTAATTAGTAAGTTTAATGGTTATGTAACAAGTTAATACACGAGAAAAATTATGCTTGTGCATTGTCAGGGTGAAGCGCCATACGATCTCGGTGTTTGTTGGAGATGAAAGTGGTATTATAAACCGAATTGCTGGTGTATTTGCTAGAAGAGGTTATAACATTGAATCGCTTGCTGTTGGTTTAAATAAGGATAAAGCATTGTTTACTATAGTTGTTTTCGGGACTGAGAAGGTTTTACAGCAAGTGGTAGAGCAGCTTAACAAGCTTGTGAATGTTATAAAGGTTACATCATTTTACAATAACTGCATTTGATTGACTATAAAACATGAATGGAATACTTTGAAGAATATACGTGATTGACTTATTTGACTGTATTAGGTGGAAGATCTTTCTAAGGAACCACAAGTAGAAAGGGAATTGATGCTCGTGAAGCTTAATGTAGATCAAAGCACACGAGCTGAGGTTACATCCTATTATATTTATATACTTCTATGATGTTTCTTACTGTTCAAACACTAAAAAGATATATTGTTGAAGTTTCTGTAGCTATGGAAAATGGTGGAGAGAAGATTATATATTAAAGATTGATATATAGTTTCTTTTTCCTTCAGATTATGTGGCTAGTAGATGTCTTTAGAGCCAACGTCGTTGATGCATCGGAATACTCGTTGACTATAGAGGTTGACTTCCAATTTAATAATCTCCTGCTGCATTGATATTTATGTTAGTCATCATGTAATGGTAATTTTCTCATATGCTTAATACAGGTTACTGGGGATCCTGGAAAGATGGCTGCAGTTCACAGAAATTTAGCCAAGTTTGGAATAAAAGAGCTCACAAGAACGGGAAAGGTAGAACTTTATTTTTTGAAATGCAAACACAAACATAAACTTTCTTGATTCCTTGAAAGTGTCACATATATATTTCATCAATAAAGCATGTTTGTGTCAGAATGATAAATGGTATAATTTCCACACTGAATTTGCTGCAACTTGTAGATTGCTCTGAGACGGGAGAAACTTGGTGAAACGGCTCCATTTTGGAACTTCTCAGCAGCGTCTTATCCGGATCTAGAATCCACAAGTCCTATTACTACTGTTTCAAATGGTACAACATGTACCATTGATGATGATTCGACTGCAGTGTCAGGGGTAGGTCTCTAATCTGCGCAGGCTTTTCCTTGCAATTGTTGTTTTCTAATTGCATATATCACAGTTTTTGACGAAATTTATGTACATTTAGCAAATACAACAGAGATATAGGGAAACAGATAAAAAAAACCATAATATAGAAGAAAACTGATTAAGATTCTTATCTCGATTTCCGTAGGACACTGTAAATTTCAATTAAATTATAAGTTGGCACACCTTTGTCATATGCTCATATATGGTTGGATTAAATTTCTACTAATTAGCACTTCAATGTTCTATTTAATGGTTATCAAGATATGAGTAACCTAACTGGTGGATGGTTTTTTATTTTTTGATTGAATTTCTACTAATTAGCACTACATATTATTATTTGACTGAAGGGTGATGTTTATCCTGTGGAAAACTACGATAGCTACATCATGGATCGAATTCTTGACGCCAATTGGGGGGTACTCTATGATGAGGATGTAAGATGTCAATATCCCATCTTCGGTTGTATATTGTCACTGTATATACTTGAGGCCTTTAATTATGAAAGTCAATCAGCCCCGACCATAGTTTAAAAGTTTCACCGAACAACATATATTCTTCAGGATAATGATTAAGATTAAGATTCCCTTTGCTAATTTTGTATGTAATATGCAAATTTTGTTTCCTTTCAAGTCAAGTCAAGTCAAGTAAGGTAAGAGTTGTGCTTCTTTTTCCCACATGTAATTATCATCTAACGAAAGGGATAATATTTCATGGGATATAATTGAGCTTCTTGTTACTACTCATAGATTTTACTTCTGACACTCAAGTCAATTTTTCAGTCAACAGGTCGTCAGTCTCACACCTTGAACATTCTTGTCAATGATACTCCTGGAGTTCTCAATCTGGTCACCGGGGTTATATCCAGAAGGGGTTACAATGTTCAGGTTTCTTTGGTTATATGCAGACACACAAATATAATTCTCTTAATATAAAAAATAAATAATCAGAAATAATGTCTATACACAAGGAACTAAGCATCTTGTTTGCAATTGGTTGTATAGAGTCTGGTTGTTGGTCCGGCAGAATTGGATGGTCTGTCTCGTATTACAACTGTGATCCCCGGCACAGATGAATCTATTGGCAAGTTGGTTCAGCAGTTTAACAAATTGGTGGATGTTCATGATGTGAGATTATTAGACTTATTTGATTTATATTCAACCACTTGAAATCCTCACAAAGTTGATCACATTATGATTGTCATATGATCTGCTTCATGCTTTACATGGAAAACCTAATCTTACGAACTGAATTCTATGTTCTTAGGTCAGAGATATCACTCACTTGCCATTTGCAGAACGCGAGCTAATGCTAATCAAAGTTGCTGCAAATTCTGCTGCTCGAAGGGATGTCCTGGACATTGCCACCATCTTTCGAGCCAAGCCTGTTGATGTTTCTGATCACACAATTACGCTAGAAGTAATTCTTCTTCCTGATTTTTCCTACTAACTTTTTTTCCTGCCTACCTTTCTTTTCTTCTCTTTCTGACATCTTCCTTGTCATATTTTTCAGCTAACGGGAGATTTTAATAAGATGTTTGCACTGCAAAAACTGTTGGAGTCCTACGGAATTTGTGAGGTTTGCACCTCTGCAAAATAGTCACATTTATTATCTATTTTTTTCTCTCTTACGAACCCTAGTCTCTATATTGTATCACGGCTCACCATAAACAGTATAAATTATCTTTTATGGTGGGATTATATTGCTAACAAAATTGTATTATGACATCTTGAATATTCTGAATTTAATATTAGTGGACAAATCCTCAGCTAGACAACGATACATTTGTAAAATGACTATGCATGGTGTTTTAGATGTCGTTTGCCCTGCATTGTGTCATTTCTTTGCTAATGTCCCCTGATTGAACTCTAATATGCAGGTGGCAAGGACTGGTAGAGTGGCGTTAGTGCGAGAGTCTGGGGTCGATTCAACATATCTACGTGGATACTCTCTTCCATTGTAATAGATCCAGAGGTTCTTTCACAACTGAATGTTGTAACTTGGCATTTTTATTTTTCATTATCATAAGCTGCAAGTTACTACAGTTTCACCAGCTACGAATGATGTTTCATTGTATGTATGAGGTCTCTCTTTAAAGTTGACCCAATGCCCTTTGATCCAACTGGCACCAAGTCTTTTTGCACCAATGGTTGTGGATGTGAGAATCGTTAGGGTTGCACTTTTACCACTAGGAAATTTAGTATAACGTTGACATCTTCATTCTGGTAGTTATCTTGTTGCATCACGTGACAGAAACCGTAACAATTTTATTCATGATGTCTCTTATCTGTTGTAACGTTGTTTTATAAAATTTCCGATATACATGTGTATGTTCCACAATTGTTAAGAATTATTGATTGTCCTATGAAATCGTCTTTATCCCTTCAAGTGGGAACAAACAAGTAATTCATTGAGCAGCTATACTATTATTGAAATTTTGCTGACAAAAAACTAAGAGAGAAGATCTACATTTGTGGTCCTTGCCTTGCTTCTAAGCATTTGTTGGTGTCTTCAACAAAGAAGTGATCGTCTCATCTTCAGGTTGCCCAGTAGCATCGTTTTCTGATAATTTGGACAAATTTCATTACAATAACAAACTGGTAGGTCAAAACATAGAAAGTAATGACCAGCTGTGATTGTAGCGCAGTCTTCTAACCGGTCCAACTTGTTATGGTCAGTCTGTACATATTTGAAAGATACTCTAATTCTCGCACATATTTGTCATTACGATCTTAGTATATAAGACTCTATAAAGTGTATATACAAGCACAAGTTACAAACATTTCAAAGATTCAACTCCAATCTAAACAGGTAAACCCCCCCCCCCCCCCCCCCCCCCCCCCCCCTCCCCAAAAAAAAAAAAAAAAAAAAATACACATCAACAATTATACTCCGAGGGGGGAAAAAATCTCAGATATTTGTGCCCTTTCCTGGGCCACATAAAAGAATCATTTCCTCTTGTCAAAATGGATATCAATCAAGATCTAGAAGATTATCATCTGATCCTGTGAATAACTTACCTAAATAACTTCAAGGGGTATGCAGATCACGTAAATGATCAACAACATCATGTGAACCAGTCAACCACTTGATATCAGAACGGTGAAGTACATTAGCCTGAACACGTGTAGAGTTATCAGGTTTTTGCTCCATAGGCATAGACCTGTCTGACAAGCTGTGGGTGTGACGAACACGGACTTTGTGGCATTTTCTATCCGTGGTACAGCTGCCCCTCACTTCAACCAACAACATAACTTCCTTGTCACGAACATCCTCACACCAGCAGTTATGGGGAGCACCATCTACATATTCCTCTAGGGTTTCATATCCTTGATGATGAACTGAAATTTCCGCAATATGATTTGGTTCTATTATACCAATCGTTGGCTTAACCTGGTTTAGTGCAATAAACTATCATTAGCAACCTTCTTAGTGCAATAAACTATCATTAGCAACCTTCACTCTGAATGGATGCATTACAATAAATCAAAATTAGTGTTCCACATTTGAGGTGGCAATAGTGGATGGGCCGGTTCAAAATGGGTAATTACATGTGCGAGACCAGGTCAGGTGAGGCCGACACACCAAAACTTTTTGTTCAATTTTAAGAACTTTGTAAATATCTTTTATGCATAAAATATTAAATAGAAGTTTGATTTTTTTAATAGAAAAAATTTATTTATGGCATAAGAATTTTAATACACATTGGACAACTTTTGATCTGCTTAACCCATCTGACGTGCTACATTAGTCGCTTTTTTATATTTACCCGTCTAGCCTGCCCGCCTCGATATTAATGTGCTGAAACAGCTCTTATTTAATATGATGCAATAGTGAATTGAATGCTTACAAGCATCCATGTGTGTAAACATTTACCTCAAGCCATCGTGGAAAGCCATAAGAACCTCTTGGACGGTGGCTGGATGTTTGTTTTCCATCCTTAATAGTACATTGACCTTCACATATTACTTTAAACAGAGCTTCATCTTCCCCACATTTATTGGTAATCCGCAAGATTGATTTGTCATTGTCGTGAAGAATTATATTGTTTGTACTGAGAATAGCATCTGGAACATTGCATTGTTCTTCAAGAATACGCCTAATCTTCTCATTAGTTCTGATAATTTCTCCGAACAATTTTCTTCTTTTTGACTCATCTACTCGAGCCAGCTCCACGTTAAAGATGCAACGCACAGGCTTATGATCACTATCTGTCACATCCATGCAAGCATCATACCTGAAGAAAATTTGAACCTTTTTTTAATATAATCATGATGATGATGGAAGAAAGCACCAATTGGATGGAGAAAACTTACTGCAAGACCGAAGAAACTACAGGACAGTTTAAATTGCATATGTCTGATGAATCTGGACGGTTGTCACGATATAGAACTCGATCACACCATGCAGGAATTCGCTTTTTTTCGCCTGAATCATATCCTACAATATGAACATTTAAAATCACATTAAACAATTTGATAACTAATTGATAACTACATTTTGGCCATACATCAGTAGCAAAATATAAAAGATAATCCAAACCAAACAAATATAGATAAATTCAAGGTCTCATATATACCTGCTAAACCAGGTTGATGCCTTTCAAATTTGTAGGTGGGAGGAAAAGTAATAACAGCTTCACGCATTCCTTGAAAAACAGTCCCAGCTTTCATTTCAATATGTAGCTGATCCTTCTCTTTAAGCCAATCAAAACTTCTTTGAGAGATAAAATCCCTTGCTTCATCATAAGATATATCATCGAGCCGATAATTAAAATCGCCTAAAAACACAACCATGTCTGCCTCAGATAGCTCTGGCAACTCATCCACAGACAGGGCACCAAGAGCCTGCAATAACATCAACGTTCTACAACCAATTAATATATACTAGGATTATACAAATAGTTCAGCCTTATTCACTTGTACTTATAGAACAGTAACAGAGCATGTACCTACATTTACAACACGGCCCATTTGAATAGCAGATGCGACTCCAGCTGCAAAAAGTAAGGCGGGAACCAGGCAGGTACCATAGAGAATCCAAAATGAGAAAGATGAGAAGGCAAGCAAGCAAGATAAGAGAAGGTATGGTACCATACCAGAAGATGCATTCACAACATTTGGTGGACGGCTGAAGGACATAGTTTTATATACATGATCGAAATCAGCATTACGACGACTAACAGCCTCCAAGTGTGCAGCAAAGTGACAATTCACAAAGCATATAATCCGCCCATAGATTCTTATTCTCAAACCAACTGCTCCCTGTACACATCAGTTAATCAGTAACATAATTGGATCCCCAGCAATTCATGTAATTTAGCATATTCAAATCACAGTAGTTACCTTATTACCGATAGCATTTCCAAATCCACACGGAACTGCTGCAACATCAATATCTCCAACATCACCTCTTATATTATTACTAACCCTGAAATGACATTCAGCAGTCAAAGTGTCAAACACAGAACATGGCAAAACTAACGGGAACTCAAAAGTTGCTACAGGTAAAACATGTTTCTTTGTAGATAGTTAGGAGTAGATATTATACTATGTACACCCAAAAGAGTTAATCCCCACAAAGTACTCACCACACTCCAATAAGCATGCCTGCCAGCTGTCTAGAGCCAACACGGTGAAAAGTGGACCCTTCATCCAGGGTTCTCCCGATCATGTCAAGCCACCACTGCCCCGCGGCACTTCCCTCAAGTCCCAACTGCATCTGTAGAAAAAAAGGAACTTCAAAATCAAGATATCTCTCAATGGAACAGGGTGTGGTTCATTACTTCGCCATCCACCCAAATTGAGCAACATAGCAAAAGAATTTTATATTTTTCTTTATAAAAAATACTAATAGTAATAGTAATATCAATAAAAAATTGAATCAACAGCAATCTACATGTACATAAAGTCAGGAAATTGCAAGGCATATGATGTTAAACCATCTTACAGTTTCTCTGGCAGCAGACATTGCAAGAAACCCAGCACCCATTTCAACCTCCTGTAACCCTACAGCAACAATGTCAACATCTTTGGCTGAAGAACCCAACCAAGATATAAGTGAGTCATGTGTGGTTCTTCCTTCGGCAACGTTCCATGTACCAGCCAGAATTTTGAAATTTTCAAGCCTTGTGTAATGTAATTCCTTGTCAGACAACTCGGAACATAATATTTTATCTATAGGTCCAGGAGACGAAATACTCCATCCACGTATGCCACCATCATTGGCCAATGTAAAGATGTAACCGGGCCCAACAGCCATATCAATGATAGGACTGCCATGAGCAACCCATTCGCCAAGCAAATTTCCATCAAGATCAAGTACGTGTAGTATCCCACTTGCATACCCGACCCATACTTGTAACCCAAATGTACATAAGCAACGAATGGTATAGGAATGATACTGGAAGTCTTGCATTCGGTTTCCATTTGCATCCCACTTCACAATCAGTCCATTTGCAGATCCAGTCCAAATAGTTCCATCAATTGTTATGATTAATGCTTCGATTCTACGGATATCATCACCAAAAGCACCTTTTGCTGCAACTCGAAGAACAGCATCAGCTGCTCCCAATATTGCATTACGTGACCTTTGGAAGAAACTGATTCCACTTTGTGTTTTCTCTTTTTTAGGATAAGATGCAAACTTCATCTTTGCCTCCTCTTCTGCTGTCAGATCCTGCATTACTGTCAAATTTTCAGCCAGTCCATCAATATTAAACACTTTCAATAACTCTCTTGTATACGCATCCCTGCAATCGCAGAAATTCTGTTAGGACTCGTGAAATGTAAATCAAGTGAGGAAAGTAGCAATACAAGTTCCATATATACTAGTCACTCACCATAAAGCGGATGACATAGGCCCCGCGCTCCAAACTTTTGCCCCAGAATGATCAGATAGCAGATATTTAACATCTGCTGCAAGTATACTACAGGAGATACCATTTGTGGTGACTTGATTTTTAAGATCGATGTATGACCTCTCAACTATCAAAGATGCCATCTGTTTTTCCTCTTTTGTCAATAAGTGGGCCTTTTCAAGGGCTTCCCATGGCCACACCATTATTGAACCACCCTCGGATCCAGACCATAGATCACCTAGATGAAGTTCAGAATCAGATGGAAACTATACTTACATAAAATAATCTTTCTTATAGTAATAGAATATAGCAAAGTAATCGAAGTTACAAGATCATTTTATATTATAATATACTAATTATTCATGTGGACAGTTTAAACATTAAACACACGTGTTTCTAATTTCTAATAATCTAAATAAAGATAAAAATAAAGATGAATACATCATTTTGAAATAAAACTTGGAAAGCCAATGAAGGTATAGTTGTAAAACACAATGAGGGTAGATTACTTCCATTGGTCAACAAAAACAAAGTACACTTAATAACTTAGGACAGTTTTTTAAGCCGCCTTTTTTATTTTATCCTTGATTAAACACACTAATAACTATCACAATCTTAAAAGCTTACACAGTTTAAGAACATCACAAAACTCTTTTGGAGACAGGAGAATATTTATTAATCACTTGATTGGACATGTTATTTGATCGATAGGGAGAATATATATCATTACTTTTTATATTTCTTGCTAGTCATCAGCCCTAAAGGCCTAAAGTTTTTTAGTAGGGTGATATGCAGACAGATAACGATACGATTTACAAAAAACTGGGACAAAGTTACTTGCACATTAGTTGAAGCTTCAATATATCAATAAAAACTCCAAATTCACAAGTGCAAGACATATTACCATATGACGAAATCACCATCGACAAAACAGGTCCACGATGAGCTTGCCACGAGATGCACTCTCTAAATGGAACATCAGGTTGACCTTGCAACATTTTCCAACACCTAATCTTCCCATCCTTATGTCCACTCCACACCACCTTATTCCCATCATCAACCACCAAACACAAAGTTGGCGACGTCCTCACCGACTCATAAAACCGCACCTCCACCTCATCTTGTCCATCATCATACATATCTTTCACATCCCAAACCCTAACACCACACTCAGATCCCGCCCACAGTTCCCTACCACCCTCTGTTCCTTCCAATACTCTCAAAAAACACCCAACCTGTGTTTCCCTAAGCGGATGTGGTCGTAATTCAACACTCGGAGGCCGGCCAGGATGTACCGCAGCCCTAACCGGCAACCTAAACATTCCAATTCCTCCGCCACTACCTATAATCTCCGGCAACGCTTGTTTATACTCATTATCCTTTCCATCAACAGTCAATAACTTCTTATCTAGATACTGCATCATGTAATCCAACCGATTTCCCGCCTGAAGTACAGAATTCTCACCGCCGGTACTTCCGGTGCCGGCGCCGGCACTACCGGTGGAGTAAAGTCCGTCGTCTGATGATGAATCGTAAAAGCGATCGAAAACCATTAGGGTTTTAGTAGCGGTAGGGGTATCGCCGTAATTATTATCATCATCGTCGTCAAAATTGATCAAATTAGGGGAATTGCTACCGAAATTAAGTTGAGGACTTGCTGGTGATGAGTTCAATGACGAAAATAGGTCATCTACAGCATGATCTCTGCTAGCCATGTGCTTGATTTACCCAAATTAAATTAAATTGTATAGATATATATAAGTTGAAAATGAAAAACTAAAATATACGTATATGTATATATTCACGGAAGTTAAACAGAAACAACGAATCTGCAATCAGATTTACAGTAATCGTGATGGAAATGATTTAGAAAATTGAAGTTGAAGTTGAAAATGGGAAGCAGGGGAAGGTGGGAAATAGGTGAAGAATATTGGTTTTTTATGATGATGAATCACATACATATTTATGTGGATGCACGTTATTATTATTATTATAAATGACTACCAATTTGTTTCGTACTCTATTAAATAATGTTTGTTTGTTTTTTTTTGTTTTTTTTGTGTAAAAGTTCAAACGTATATTTTGATTTTTTTACTTCATTGGTCAAATAACGAAGTTGATTGTCAACTTTTATCTTTGAAGAGTGTTTGACATATAAATCTTAATTTTTAGTTGTTTCAAATAGCTAGACATTACATATACATGTCGTTAAGATTATTGTTTAATTAAATACGCAAACATGAACAACTAATTAAATTATATTATATCTAACAGTACTCTATCTATATTATATTGATTGAGCGATATTGATTGCTTTCTAGAGTGGAATGTATGATCACATATGGCACGTATTTTTAATCATCGAAATATACTGTCAAATTATTGGCAGTCTATCATTCTCTCGGCATAATGGGCCTTATGGGCTCAAGTTATTATAGTTGTGTACGCTTAGTTCACGTCACAAGTAACGGTTATCTCAACTCGATATTCAATTGAATATTAACGTTTATCACGAGTACAATTTAATGCAGGTAGTTCAATGTTCAACTTAAAGTTCAATGGTCCTACAAAAATAGTTTTAGCAACAAAAAGAAAAAAAAATCTTGAACGCGGCATTCAAGAGTGAGCGCTAAACTTGAACGCTTATACGATGTGGTGAACGTTGAGCTTTAGCATTCAACTTGCTGAATGCTACGGTTTGCCCCTCCCACTCCGCATGCTCTTCGTATCACAACTTCTATCTAAAGAAAAAATTAAACAGATCAATATATAATAAATTTATATAAGAATAAGATTATGACATATGATAAATCTCATGAAGAGTGAGCAATGTTTTGAAAACCGGTTCAACCGGACCGGTCGAACCGGTTGAACCAGGATTTTGAGGGTTTTCGACCGGATGATAATTTAAGATAAGTCAACTCGGTTAATAAACCAGGTGGTTCGGTCAAACCCGGGCGGTTCAACCGGGAACCGGACAGGTAAAGCCGGTTTTTGATTTTTTTTAAACACATGTTTGTGTCGGTTTTGGGGCGGTTGGACCGGTCTGGTTCGACCGGGACCGAACCCCTAACCGGTCCGATTCGATTTTCGGTTTTAAAAACACCGAGAGTAAGGAATGTTAACATATTTCCTTAAATTAAAGTGAATTATACATGTCTTTACGTTGATTTTACACGTATATATTAACATTGGTCAAGAAATATGGTTGACATACTATTGCTTTAGTTATAAGATCCTGAAGCTTGAACTTGTAATTTACGTCTTGGGTGGATCATGTCAATCTGTTGTAAGGAAGACTTTTAGTAGTTCGAGTACACATAGCAATGGGCTAGTTTCCCATGGACCTAGTGAGTCAGAGCCTTAAACATGAGAAATTGGTTACCAAATATACAGGGGTTATTAATGGTTTAATCATCAAAGTTTCAAGTTTTTTTCATATTAACCATTCAAATTTTTTTCAAATGATTTAACCCCTGAAGTTTGCATAGACTTATTCGTTTAACCCTTTAAAGGGTTAAACCATTATATTTATGAAAATTTGATGATTAAAATGGAAAATTTTAAAAGGACAAAATCATTATGAAAACTAAACTTTATGGATTAAACTATCAAAATCATTATGAAAAATAAACGTAAAGGGTTAAATTACAATAACTTTGAAACTTGAATGATTAAATCATGAGGAAAAAAAAAGTTGAGTGATTAAAACAAAAAAAAATGAAACTTTGAGAATTAAAACATTATTAACCCAATATATAATGGTAAGCTATAACCTTATTTTAGGCTAAACATAGGTCATGGGCGTCACTTAATTATGGATTGATTAAAGTGAATATATAAAAGGAATAGGATGGAAAAAAAAAACAAATTTCCAAGTTTGTATGCTAGTAAGATTATAATTTCTTCAAATAATGATTCAAACTGTAGCAAACAGTCTCCGCTTTGATATACCAACCCAAAATCCGTCCACTAATTTGGGAGATTTGAACTAACATTTATATACCCAATCCAGTGTATAGGTGTGAAACGCCCCAATTCCCCTTTTTTTAACGCATTTATATCATATAACTTAATTATCGAAACTAAATATATGTGAATTAAAAGTGTCAATCGGAATTTAAAACTCTGAAATATTTTGGTCACTAAAGGTTCACTAACACTTGTGCATTTCTGAAATTTGCAGAGATTTTACACTACCATACGCGATCCTACAGAAGTGGTGGGATCGCGTATCAAAGCACAATCAGACTGTTAACATTTTCTACATACATACGCGATTTGCCTGGGATCGCGTATCTAAGTGTAAAATCGACTGTGACCATTTTCCTCTTTGTTACGCTATCCTAGACTACTTGTGGGATCGCGTAACTACACCTAGGACATGAAAACTCTGTAAAAATACAATTTTAGACCCAAACGTTTAGCCAAAACATTAACCACACTTAACAACTGCAAAACTAACTTCCGATATAAAAATTTGCACTTTTTAATGACCAAAGCTTCCAACATAACTCAACTTAACAAATCAAAACATCTAACATTGCATGACTTTAACTCAATTAAACCTTTCAAGCCATTGATGACCCGTTTGGGTATCAAAATGACCCATTAAGCAAAAGACTCATTCAATTTGCATTCAAACAACAATTTCCTTTCTAAAACAACATTCTTAACATTTACTACTTTAACATTTGACCCAACTAACATTACAACTCTTTCATGGCCAATTACAAAAAATGGGTCAAACTTTCAAACTTACAAATTACATACTCAAAACATCACTTTACAAATGGGGCTTTCAAAGTTCTACCAAGAGCATGATTCTACTAAATTATAAGGGATTCAACTTACTAACTCATTAGCAAGTTTCACCCTTAGCCGGATTTCTCGCTTTCCATGCCCAACTTACCACTTGTCCCACTTACACCTACACATTATTAACAATAATAACGGAATAAGCACAACTTGCTTAGTAAGTAATCGTAACGTAACATACAACTACAAACTACTTCAAAATGAACATCACACATAACAACTTACTACCGAATATAGAACATACTCGTATGCTCTATCTACCACTTACCACTAGATGTTCACACTCGTGTACAACATCTAGTACATAACCTTTCCTTATCGTCTTACAATTGAGGATCCCCATCTTTCTGCTACTTTGTTCCATCTCGAATGAACCTTACCATGATGTTAAGACATGATCAACGAGATTTCTCATGTTCCGTTGTCATACTTAACATCCTTACAAAACTGTACAAATGATGTGCTCGCACACCCTTAACATCTTACAACTTGAACATTGGTATGCTCGCTTACCTTACTTACACCAAACTTAACAAAATAACTTCTTAACAATAACTACCATTCGAGTTAGCTATTACTTACTTGATAAGATGAATGGATGATCAATAGCTCAAGCAATGCTTCAATACTCTCAATTCACCTAATTACATATACATACACATGCAAGTTACATACAACTCAATTATTAATAAAGTTTCATCTAATCGTTTACATTCTCATGACCCTTACTTGCTTTAACTATATTACCATCACATACTCAATTTTACTACATAATTATCATGTTTTCACTTCAAAGCTTTCATATTTAATTAACTTAATTCTTTTCTTTAATTCATTCAAGCTAACACTTATGTTCAATTAAAAACATATTCTCAACTTCTCAAGTATTACATGAAAACTTAGAAATTTACTTCAATACTTCTTCTATATACACAATATTCATTATTTAGCATCAATATTTCTATTATGTTAACCAATTTCTCAAAATCCACATTAGGGTTCATAATCTAAATCACATAAATCATGAAATTGAAGGGTGAATGAGATGTATCTTACCTTAGAAATGCTAAATTTTCTTGAATGCAAGCTCTAAAACACAAGATTTAAACCCTAGTTTGATGGGTTAAGCTTTTATTCTTCTCTTTCTCTTTTGGGTCGACACACACATGAACACAATAAAATCTGAGTTTTCTTCCAGATTAAACAAGAAGTGTGGTTTTAAAAGGAAATTTTCCATTTCTACCGTCAAATTCCGTTTGTTACATTTTGGCCCCTTACACTTTCTTAAACTTTAAACTAACTATACTTAACAAGATTAGGAAAATACTAACTTAACAATTTAAACTCTTAAATTAATATATGAACTTACAATTATTTTCGGGATGTTACTTGAAACAAACAAAATGCATCAAATAGCTAGAGTCCAAGTCTCTATACAAATTGATAATAATGAGAAATTTTTTGTCTACGCGTTACGACGGTATAGTATAAATTTGTTAGCTTCATTGAAGTCGTATTCGATCTTATTACTTGATTTCTCACACTTTGCAACACGTTTGTGTGTGTGCGGTTGTACCTATCATTGATGATAAATAAAAATAGATCCAAAAACAATCAAATTTATATGAATCCCACAAATCAGTTTCTTCAATGTTAACATCCGAAACTTATGAACAAGATAATGTGATAAACAATATTGCTTAGAAATAAATATAAGAATTATAATCATAACAATAGAAAGTTAATACTCCATAATGATAACTTATAACAGCAAAGCTTCATAGGACTCGAACTTAAAGAACTAACCAATTAATCGTATCTACAAAGCATCTAATAAGACAAATATAAGTTATGAACGTGTTGCCCTCTGTCATTGATTATGATCAATATATATAAGGATACAAGAGATAACTATGAGACTAGGATATATACATTGAGTCCTAGAATTACTGTAACTAATCTTATCTTAATCCCTTATAAAACATTTAGTCATTAGGCTTAATGTTTATAAATTGAAATATCGGAAATTACGACTATACCCTTTCACTAATTACTTCAAGTATAGTAACTAATAAATTCAAATTGCTTATTTTAACTAAATACTTTAGTTAAACCAATTATAATAAATAGAAATACAATCATTTAAATTAAATTAAATGGATCAATCAACCTTTAATTTACGATATATTATTTTAAGGTGTTTGATCATATATAAATAAATAAAAAGAATTGTTGTTCTAAAACCATTATTATCTATGATTATTATTATTATGATTAAATAAAAAATAGACAATATTATCATGATCGCAAAAGTAGAAATTATTAAAAATTTTAAAACATGGTAAACTAAGTTTGTAAAATCATTATCGATGCACTAATCCATCATCATCAACCACTAAAATTCCTTATTTGTTATCGGTGTACCGCTGCAAATATCTGAGTTTGCATGCTAAAATATACTACGTGATATACTACGTGATATACATGCTAAAATATCTGAGTTGTCTAACAACAAATATAACAATTTTAATAACAAGTTGAAAATTGATTGTAAAGGGAAATCATTGTAAAAAAAAAGTACATAACCCAACCAGGAATTAGTTATGAAGTTAATCTTAATCTTACAATACTATACTAAAAGTATATCTTGAAATCTAATTTTTGTTAAAGTTGTTTCTTATCTAATTAATCTGTGACTTTTTAGTGCAATAAAATCCGATTTTAATATCATCGTCAAAATCTCATGTCTTTAATTAGCTACATCCAAGTCAACGACTTTAAATTCAATCCATTTTCTCTTATAGTCAATACAAATCGTATTATTATTGGGATAAAGTATCACATTTGTTTATTTAATAAAATCATATATCACATCTAATTTAGATTTAAATAAAATTAAATAACACGGAGTAATAAAAATTGCCTAAATGTAAGTGCATAGTTAGGTATTGGGTAACCAAATATACCCCTTGGCCAACCAAAAGTGGATCGTACTCAGTGTCAATATCAGTTTCTCCCTCTTTCTTTCCTCCTTTTTATTCTTACTTTTGTCCAAACTGTAACAAAATAAAATAAATTAATAATTATTTAATTCTTAAAAGGGGAAAAAAATATAATAAACAGAAAGAAAAACGAAAGAAACGCCACCAACTGCTCTGTTTACAAAGGTCATCCACAATAACTACAGATAACACACCAATTACACGATAATAATCACATTCTTGTTTTATTTCCTTACCTTTATTGTAATTGTATTATCATTACATTATATTCTAATAATAATATAATATTATATGATATGATATTGACGATGATAATGAATGCAGTTGAACATGGGCGGACTTATATACAGATCCATATATATATCTATATCTTCTCCCTCCTCTTCTATCTCTCACCCACATACATCACAAGGTTATCATTCTCTTTTTGTGACAGGTGCGTGTTGTAATGTTTTATTTATATATTGTAACTTGTTTTTTTATTTATTATATACAGTATAATATCATCATTTCACATTTATGTTTTCTGTTTTTTGTAATCTCTGTTTAAAGTTATTTTAGAGTTATTATGAATCAGTTATTATTATATTTGTGCTTTGTATACATTGAAATCAGATGAAATATAGTAGGAGGTTATAAAAGATTTAAGTATTTGTCTATATGCATTTTCTTTTGGTTGAGACTATTTTGAGTTATATGATAGGAGATATTAGTTTTACTGTAGTAATAAAGTTGGATTGGATACATGATACTGTAAATTTTAATTATTTATTTTTGCGGTGTATTTCATACAGCTGTACTTGAAATGTTTTATGCTAAAACAATAACTTTTTGGATGTAATTTTGTAGGTAGAGATTGGTGAGAGGGAAACATGATATGGCAAACTATCTGTATAGGCCTTCTGTTTCAAGTAATTTCGGTATTTGGTGTTAATGATATGAAAGATCTCAACTTATGGCCAATGCCCGAAACAGTAGAATATGGAAGCCAGTCGCTTTATATAAGCAAGGATTTTCATCTCACGACTGAGGGAAGCAAATATAAGGATGTATCAGGGATCTTGAAAGATGGATTCACTCGGTTAATTGATGTTGTCACAGGAAACAACGTGATTGAGTACAATTACGGAAAAGTTGACGAGTCTCTCCTTTTACATGGGATCCATGTGGTTGTCCTTTCGGAAAGTGATGAGGTATTTTTATTATGCAGATGAAGTTGAGTTTTGGTTGGTAATTTTCAGGTTTTTTCTTGATTCGATCTGGTTGGTGATATGGTTCTGTTATGTGCAGCTGCAATACGATATAGACGAGTCTTACAAGTTAAATATTCATCCAAATGGAAATCCAAGTTATGCATATATTGAGGTTGGTATCAATGATAGTTTGACCAAGTTGGAATTTGCAGTATTTTGTAATTCATGAATAACATGGTTAATAAATTTTAATGTAGGCACCTACTGTTTATGGAGCTCTACATGCGCTGCAGGTTACTTGTTAATTTTGTTATGCCACATGCTTAAGAATTTTATGTTGAAATCCAAAAAGGTCTTATTGCTCTTGCATTGCTAATACTTTTTATAACTATATCACAGACATTCAGCCAACTGTGCCATTTTAACATTAAAGCTAGAAAGATTATAGTTAGTCAGACACCATGGACCATTACTGATCGGCCCCGTTTCTCATATCGAGGGCTCTTAATTGGTGAGATGTTTCCCTTCTTTTCCCCTTACTATAGGGCATAGTTCATAATTGAGTTATATTTATTGTTGATGATTGATAAGTTATTAAATCTGTTCAGTAGAGTATACTTTAATCTCAGTTATATAGTCTTGGGATAATCCATCATGCATAAGTCATTAGCATCATCTTATAGGGTTAAGTTTTATTTATTCTAAATATAATGTTACTGACATTTTAATGACAACCATGCAGATACATCCAGGCATTATCAGCCATTGCGAATGATAAAGAAAGTTATTGATTCTATGGCTTATGCAAAGCTGGTAATTCTTAACTTAGGGTATACCCATAATTATGCTATTATGCTGTGTATAGCTATTGATGTGTGGTCATTTTGGGCAAGTAGTTTACTTTAGTGTTTGACTCGGAATTAAAAAGTTTGACTATCTGAAGAAAAAAAAAACATGTTTATGAACACTTATATTTGATTCAATGCAGAATGTACTGCACTGGCATATTGTAGATAGAGAGTCTTTTCCTTTGGAGATACCTTCATTTCCAAAACTGTGGAATGGTGCTTATTCCTTAACAGAACGCTATACATCAGCTGTTGCAGCTGAAATTGTGAGGCAAGTAGTTATCTTTTTGTTTTACATTAGTGGAACAGTCTATTTCTCTAATACGTTTTTCTTTATTTTGTCATATTTTGCAGTTATGCCAAAAGAAGGGGGATTAATGTGCTTGCTGAGCTTGATGTTCCTGGACATGCCAAATCCTGGTATCCATTATACTCCTTATATAAATTTCTTCGGCCTTTTTTCATCAATCACTTTTTCTTTGAATTCCTAAGAAGGTTCTATTATACTTACCATACACAATACAAACACCTTGAATTTTGATAAATGAGGTTCCCTTTTTGCAGGGGGATTGGTTATCCTGCATTATGGCCATCAAAGACTTGTCAGGAGCCACTTGATGTCAGCAATGATTTCACGTTCAAATTGATAGACGGTGTTCTTTCAGGTATATCTCGTGTCCATAATTTAAATCGTATTTTTGATTAAAACTGAGAACATATGGTAGCCAAATAATCATTATGAACTCTTTTTCTTGTTTCAGATTTTAGTAAGATCTTCAAGTACAGGTTTGTCCATTTGGGAGGTGATGAAGTTAACACCAGTAAGTTATTAATTTCCATGAGTTCCGTGTTGTGTACTTGCATCCTATAAAGTAAAAATTTATCTGATCTGTATTCTCTATAAATTGCACTCTTGCTCTTGCCCTCATCTTCATACTATGTAATTATATGAAATTAAATAAAAAAGGACATTCCTTTCAACATTGTGTACCTCTTTTGGGGATATAACTGTATGACTTGTGCTATAACTATTGGAATTTGACATGTCAGGTTGCTGGAGCTCTACCCCTCGTATAAAAAAATGGTAATCATTCTACAATCTCTCTGAACATGTATTGTCATCTTTTTTGTTCATATCTTTATAGAGCTTCACCTCTTGTGATGATAAAACTACAATTGAAATCTTATTTAACCAAACTGTTGTTTGGCAGGTTAGAACAGAAGGGTCTAAATGAATCTCAAGCTTATGAATATTTTGTATTGAAGGCACAAAAGATAGCTGCGTCTCATGGTTATGAAGTTATAAACTGGTCTGTTATATACTTATATGTTCTTTACAGTATGCCTTTCTCAAACCAGTGGACAAACTTACATCCTAATTTTGCTAATTTTTACAGGGAGGAAACATTCAACCATTTTGGTAGTAAGTTGGACAGAAAAACAGTGGTTCATAACTGGTAAGTACTCTAAACTTGCATTGTAATAGCTTGCATGTTTATACTCGTTTCACCTTGTAACTAGGATCCACTACGATTTTTATGAACTCAAACATTGAAATTTGAAAAATCTGTAAAAGCATATTTTGAGTTGAGGTTTATCGTTTGACTTCAATCTATAAATAGGCTTGGGGGTGGTGTTGCTGAGGAAGTTGTTGCAGCTGGATTGAGGTGCATTGTAAGTAACCAAGACAAGTGGTATCTCGATCACTTGGATGCCGATTGGCAAGGGTTTTATACTAATGAACCCCTTACGAATATTACAAAGCCCGAGCAACAGAAACTAGTTCTCGGTGGTGAAGTATGTATGTGGGGTGAAACTGTTGATGGTTCCGACATTGAACAAACCATATGGCCACGTGCTGCAGCCGCAGCAGGTACTATATTTTGTTTCAAAGCACAATTCGTTTATCTTTAGATATAATGTTGATATATTTTTTTTCCTCTGATATAAGAGAGGCTGTGGACTCGGGCTGACAAGCTTCCCAAAGATCCAAATGAAGTTGCTTTACGGTTAGCAAACTTTAGGTGCTTGCTAAATCAAAGAGGAGTTGCAGCTGCACCGTTGAATGGGCTAGGACGTGAAGCGCCGATAGAGGCAGGATCCTGCTATGCTCAGTAATTATATGAAGATGGATTCCCCAATAATTATATTAAAAATGGCAATTCTTTTGATGATCACAAATAAAAACCATGAGTTGTGCTGTGAAAGTTAAGTTATAGACTTTGAAAAAGGAGGTTGTAAAAGATGTACTACGTAGCAATTATGACAATTATATTATAATCTAAATGTGATGATTGTCCATAATTAAATTATGGTGCAATCTGTGTTCATGGCCTCATGGGTGGAGTAATTGCTACAAGCTGCTTATGGTCTATCTCGTGTATATGATACATAGCAAGGAGCCAAGGAGACATTATGCACATTCAAATAACTTGAGGAATCACATTGTCGCAGCTGCATTCATATTTATAAACTACATAATTGCTTTCACATCCATTAGTCCCTTTTGACATTTTTGAGATAACATGACATATTTTTGGCAAACTTGATCATAAATCTGAATTTTACCCTTAGAGTCAATATGTAATTGCATCACATAGATATGGTAACAACTAACAAACAACATAACAAAACTGAATAGATCAAAACAGTTCTTTGTGCATAACACAACTTACAAAAGAAATTACATAAAGCATAGTAACAAATGATAGAAAATACAAGTATGGACTGGTGCAGCACTGCAGCTGATGGATTGATATTCAATTCCTTGGTACAATGATCAAAACTGTTAAGAAATGATAGACTGGGCAAATTATAGCCTTTGTATGTATAATGTATATATCTGTGTATAATGTCTACATACAGTGTAGAGAGCCAAGTGTAAATTTGTTCTTTTTTATAAAAACAACTCTGCATGGTCATGGTACATGGGATCTTGACAAACACCACCACCAATCAAGTTGATCCCTGTGTCATGAGTAATGAGTCCATGGGTGGCTGCACTGTTTAAGTGGGACAACTGGTGGTTGTGTAATTGGTACTTGGTTAGCTCAGATTTAGCAGAGGTCAGGTCCACTTGAAGCTGGTGGAGTTGGTGTTGAAGAAGAGAGATGATTCCAACACAACCATAGACTGGATCGCGTAGGCGCATGTCAGCCTCATAAGCCAATGTGTTCACCGCATCCTCACGTTGGTGAAGGTACAATTCGCTTAGTAGTTTGGTCACGTTGCTGGCTCCAAACACCTTGTGAACATTAGCGAATTTATGTGGTTGGCCTGGTGGAAAGTATGGTGCAAATACACACTCTGGTTGGCATTTCCGTCTCAGAAACTTGCAAGCTGCGCATGGTGAAGTCGATGGTGATGCCATTCTTTGAGATGATCCGGTGTTGGTAAAACAACAGAACGACCGTCAAGGTAATGAGAACCGAATGTTATCAACAACTTGTTCAGCTTCCGAAATTGTTGTGGGTGTGAAGTATGAAGGGGGTGGGGGTGTACATGTAATAAATAGTCAAACGCAGTTAAGGTAGAAAAGAAGAGTATGAATATTGGATCTTGCAAAGTTTGTTGTTTCAAGACGAGACTTTTAATGATTTAGCTTTCATTTATAATTGCTTCTTGGGATAACACTCAACCACGACTTTTCTTGTGAATTCATTCCACGTACGTAGTTCCGATATGAGAGCGTTCACAATGTATCAAATCGTCAAATCTTAGTTTAATTTATCACTCCACCATAAACTTATGCCGATTCACAACATTATAAAACATATATATTATAACTTTATTATACTATATAAATAAATTATAATATAATATACATATAAAGACCGGTTTATCTACTTATAATACATATGCAATTAGCTATATCAATTTTAGTCTTCTAGATGCCATTATAAGAAAACTTTTACACAATTACACCATCTATTTCATTATTATTATTCTTACCTGTTTCAAAAATTTTTTATCTATATGAAATATATAATTATAAAAAATCATTAAACTTCTCATATAGTTATTACGCCCACTTATTATTTCCATGTAACATTTATTTATTTTATATTTACTATACTATTTTCAAAATATATAATTTGACTTTGACCTACGGAATGTTAAACCAACCCCCTTTTTGAGTTGACTTTATTGTTTGGGAGTTCAACTCTTTTGATATGCTCCGACCAATCAGCCGCGCTCTTCGGCAGTTCACACCTTCTGCGTGCCACAACCACCATGTCCGGCGGCGGACCTCCGTCAACTCTCACCGTGCTCTCCAGCACCACAGTAACAACACGACCACCACTCATACATCACACTCACATCCAAACACACCATCATCGTCTTCTTCTTCTTCTTATCATCAATCCTTTTTATCAAATTCAAAATTAATTAATAATCATCAATGTAGATACGTCACCACTGCTGCTGCCGCGGACCAGCTAACTTACGCCCGAACTGCGGCTATTGCAGATACAATTGACGCGTATTCTGCAATAGAATTAGCTCTTGATTCTGTTGTTAAAATATTTACTGTTTCTAGTAGCCCTAATTATTTTCTTCCGTGGCAGAATAAGTCACAGCGTGAATCCATGGGTTCAGGTTTGTGTTAAATTTGCCAACTTTTTTGTTTATATCTATTACCTTTCATATGAATATGCTGTGTAGTATTTATATACATTGTCATGATACAGGTTGTTTTTCATAAGGTTAACTAATTTGTCAATTATAGGATGTTATTGGACTGTGTGCTACTGTATTTGAATCTTAATGACTAATTATGTGCTGTATCTGTAGTATATGCCATGATATTTACAACTGAAACTGCATTTGTTTGTGAAAATGTGTAGGGTTTGTTATTTCTGGCAAGAGGATTGTGACAAATGCTCATGTAGTGGCTGATTATACATTTGTACTTGTTAGAAAGCATGGTTCTCCTACCAAGTATAGAGCAGAAGTTAAAGCTGTTGGTCATGAATGTGACCTTGCTATACTTGTTGTTGAAAGTGAGGAGTTTTGGGAAGGTATGAAGTTTTTGGAGCTAGGAGACATCCCATTTATGCAAGAAGCTGTTGCAGTTGTTGGATATCCTCAAGGTAAATACATTTAATTGAATGTTTTGAAATAAATTTTGGTATTCCGTCATATGTTAGTAACGAAGGTACTCAACTTCAAACGGTATTTTCAGGTGGTGATAATATATCTGTTACAAAAGGGGTAGTCTCAAGAGTTGAACCTACACAGTATGTACACGGAGCCACTCAGCTTTTAGCCATACAAATAGATGCAGCCATAAATCCAGGAAATAGCGGAGGACCCGCAATCATGGGTGATAAGGTTGCTGGAGTAGCATTCCAAAACCTCTCTGGGGCCGAAAACATAGGGTGAGCACCACAGTTGCACACAGTTTTCCTCTTTAGATAAACAAGGTCATGTTTCTTTGTTTATTAATCATTATGATGACTAACTTAACTTGCAGTTACATAATTCCTGTGCCGGTGATAAAACATTTTGTTGACGGTGTTGAAGCTAGTGGAAATTATTCTGGTTTCTGTTCTCTGGGGTTGTCATGTCAACCTACTGAAAATGTTCAACTACGTGAATTCTTCGGCATGCGTCCTGATATGAGTGGGGTGCTTGTGAGCAAGATAAATCCACTTTCCAATGCGTATAGCATCTTAAAGAAAGATGATATTGTCCTTGCATTTGACGGTGTTCCTATAGCTAATGATGGGACAGGTGAAATTCAAATTTTTCGTTCCTTCTCAGCTTTTAGTATATCCAGTGTTCTCATTTTATTCATTCAAATTATGCAGTTCCTTTCCGGAATCGCGAGCGAATAACCTTTGATCATCTGGTTTCAATGAAGAAGCCAAATGAAACTGCTTTACTCAAAGTATTGAGAGATGGTGAAGAGCTTGAGCTGACAGTTACACTTCGTCCAGTAAGTTACTTAACTTAATCATACTATATTATTGTTTGTTATTTTAATATTACATTTCTAATATTGTGTATCGTTTCCTTGTGTATTATCAAAAGGGTTTTTTTATGATGTGCTTGTGATAATGTCCTCCAATTTGCAGTTGAAGCCTCTTGTACCTATCCATCAGTTTGATAAGGCTCCTAGTTATTTTGTATTTGCTGGCCTGGTGTTTATTCCATTGAGTCAACCATACCTTCATGAATACGGAGAAGACTGGTACAATACCTCTCCACGGAGACTTTGTGAACGAGCATTGAGGGAACTACCTCAGAAGCCTAATCAAGAGCTTGTTATTTTATCTCAGGTGCTTAGTGTTCTACTACTTTTGACTTGTTCTTTGACATTTTTAGTTTCAAAGGATATATAATTGCTACAATCTCATTTTTGGATGTCTCATTATCCTTTCGTCAAAAGAATGTGGGCTTATGACTTGCGATCCCACATATATAAATCTAATGTATGACATGTTGAATACGTATTCCAAAATACTCGATATCTTTCTTGCAGTGTGATTTTAAGCCTGTTAATTTCTCCAGTTTAGATATCCTAAAGTTCTGCAATTTAATAACAATTGACATATCTTGTACGGTTAGGTCTTGATGGATGATATCAATGTGGGATATGAGCGTCTTGCTGAATTACAGGTATTATTTCGGTATTACCTTTATAACATTAACCATATGCTTATATGATTATTAACTTAGTATCTCATATAACTTTTCCCCCCCTTTTTTATTCTTATCATCTTATGTCTATGTCTATATTGCCTTGCCTTATTTACGATGTTTACCATTTTCTTTTTAGAATATACCAAGTTAACATTTACCTATGTTTATTATCATCATCAGAAGTGAACTTGCAGTATCGGTATTAGCCCACCAGAAAGATGCTGTTCTTATTTTAATATTAATTGTAAAATATTCATTGATAATTAAGAATTGGTAAAATATATCACATAAGCATGTGTCAGAGTTAGTTTTTTTTACTAATACAGCTGTAGCATATGAGATCAACTGTTTAAAACTTCATGTAATAGAGACAGTCACTGCTTCTATCTTAAACATGTTATATTAATCTTTTGCTGTTGTGAACAGGTTAAGAAGGTAAATGGTGTTGAGATTAACAACCTGAAACATATGTGCCAACTAGTCCAAGAATGCAAAGAAGAGAAATTGAGGTTTGATTTGGATGATGAGAGGGTAATAGTTTTGAATTATGAGAGGGCAAGAACAGCCACTTCTCATATCTTGAAGCGCCATAGAATACCTTCTGCCATGTCCGTTGACTTATTAACCCCAGATAATGCTTCTTGAGTGACTGCTTTTGCTGAGTTTTTCGCACTGATTAGCAATAATTTTTTTTAGATTGGAACAATTTCGGCTGGCTGCAATAATCCATATATATTTCCGACCTGAGAGAATAGCATGTTATAGATAGCAATTTTTTCAAAATGAGTACTGTAATAATATATTTCGGACTTGAGAGGATAGCTGGTTATAGATAGCATTCTTTTCAAAATGTGTACTGTATTATTTATGAATGCTACCACAATTTTGCCGAATGGGCGGTGGAAATAAATTCCAAAGCATGATTTGATTGAGATTGGTGTCCTTTTGCGTCCAAAACGACCAAAATATCCGGGTTGATCGAATAATATTCATTGAAAATATGATGTAATTATGTATTAAAAGTGCTTAAAGTATGAATCATCATTTTGAATTAAGTGCTTAAGATTAAATGTAAGCTTTTAAATATGAATCATCATTCTGAGAATGCAAAGATGTATATACACCTCTTCATTCAAGAGGTAACGAACACCAGTGATGTTACATTCGCCAGTGATGTTAGATTCCCTTTAGAAGATATGAATGACCCACGTTATCCAATTGATCGTATACAGTAAAAAGTTTATTACATTTAATTTCAATGATCATGAACATATATATGATGATGATGATATGTGAATTATGACCAATCTTTGTAAAAAAAGGGGGAAAAAAAGGAGGTTTTTAGTGCAAAATTTTTCGATGTATAAACAGAAATTAAATAAGGTGTGCTGATATAATAATTATTGCTAAGAATTTTAATTTGCTTAATATATTTAAGAAAGTTCACAACGTAAACACACTCTTAAGTCTTAACTCTACAATAGTTAATAGGCACGTTTTACTTATCAAACACCTTACAGTAGTTTATTTGAATTTAATAAGCCATTTTGGGAAGCTATCAAAGCACACAGGCGAAGTATCAGAAGAAGCTCATCGTCTCAATTTCACTTTAGCAAATAAGCATCAATTTCAAGCCTGTAATCTCTCTAATCATTGACGTAAGTTTCGAATCCTACTTTTCCTCGTTCTCATTTTGTTAATCCTCAATTTTAGTGAAAGTTGAAGCATCGTTACTCTCAATTTTGTTTATAACTCGCAGGATCGTTTATTTCAAATCGTAACTTCTGCTTATTTCGTTAAGTTGTACTTCGTATTTATCTTCTACTTCTTTTGTATGTGCATTGATGTAATGCTAGTATATATTTTTCTGCTGTAAACTCGAAACGGATACGAAATCAAATGCTGAACGAAGATCCTACAGCTTATAAGAGTTATTAAATCGCAAATTAATGCTATATATTCATTCGAGATGTAGATGCTTAGTGTTTAATGCCGAATTTGATGTAGATTCGAGTGTGTGTATTTATGTAAGACTAGGATCACCAAGGAGAATACCAGTGGATTGCTTGATTTATTCATATTTGTGTAAGTACATATATGGAATGTATTGATGTTATATGTCACAGTGTTCATGGAATTAGATAGACAATTACTGGTTCATTTGGCAAGCGATAGTAACTACATGCCTTACTACTTATAAGTTATATCTGGTCCTTTAGGGTTTCTAAATTTTCTATCAGTTTCCTTTACTTCAAATCTAAATATACGATTCTGGTGAGAAATTTGTGTGTCTCAAACGTTTTTAAGTAAAAGTTGGTATTAGCTAGATAAGTTGAATGTTGCTTTTTGTTGGTATATATGAGAGTCGACGAATCGACCTATGGGAATTGGGAGAAGTACAGCAGTTCATTGTGGATGATACAAAATATAGTGAGGTATCAACATCAGTAATGTGCATCCTTTTTGCACTTTTGTATAGATGTTATTTGTAGAAAATTGAAGAAGAATCATACCAGTCAATTTGATTCACAATATAAGTAGTTAGTAACTTGGTATATTGATTATTTATTTGGTTTGTAAAGTGACAAATATGTTCTTCCTATGCTAGCATTTGTATATTCCCTTACCAATCACACACACAACATAGTTGTAAGTAGATTTTTTCTTAAGTAAGGCCAATCAGAAATGAGCTCAAAGTATCACCTAAACATTACATGGTCTGTCGGTTTTGTCTTTAAAGGCCGTAATATGTCACGACTCATCAATTTCTCTATACTTACTGGGTACCTGACTAGATAGCTTAATAATTATAATGATTTTTTGTGGGTAGATGAATGCATCATTTTAGCAATTAACTTTAATCCCTTTATTCTAATTGGATTCTGGTTTGGGCTCAACACGAACTTGAACTGAAAATATATCTAAATTATTCTGATGTTCGTTTAATTTAATTGTGGTTAGCACGCGGTGAAAGACTTGTTTTATCACAAAGAAGCTATTAAAATATCTAAGTGCTGTGGTTACTATTGAGATTCTCGGCTTGAAGTTTTTATTGTCTTTCTCTAGTCTCTACAACTTTATTCCTTTTAAATTACAAAGGGTTATATCGTGTGATCTGTGTGCATATAAGATTTTTTGTTTAATCTTAGCATTATTATTATTGTTAATTTCTAATTGTGTCTGTAGGAATCTGTTTGTTGCTCATGATTTGAACTCATTTAGCTAAATAGCTATTTCTCGATACTTAATCATGGTTGTTTGTTAGATCATTCAAAAACTCTATCTTATTTTTAGATTTCTAAAGGAAAATGCTATTGGTTTGTGAGAGATGAACGTAATGAGATGATAAGCAAGCAAATTATAGTTTTAATCCTTAGTCTTCTGTATGTGTTTGCACATAATGTTGTTTTGGGATCTTTCTTATATCATATACACTGGGTTTATGTTATTTTATGCAAGTGGTTATGATTGTAAACTTGCTGCACATAGTTGAAACATAAATAATTAGTTATGTCAAATGTTACAACTCATATCATCTCAATATTTGACTCTGCGATTATATATAGCTAATCATTAGCAACGCCATATCACAGTAACAGCTGCCCGACTCCCATGTGATACATACTAACAAAATTTTATCAGTTTTGACTTGTTACCTAATTCCTCCAATTTCTATCGTTGGAGGTAAACTATAACCCATATCTACCAATTTTTAGGTAAATAAATTGAAATTGTAGCCTCCAAGGCTCCAATATTTTGCAATCATTTTGTTAATAATAAATATTAAATTTCATGTTTATCAACCGGCCCATGAGTCATGACCCATTTTAAGACAGGCGATATTGAGATGTTGAACCAAACCTATTTTGACTCGCTATGCTACCCAACCTGATATACTAATATTGCTATCTCTAGATACGATAGACTGTAAGCAAGGCCTATTAGAATTAAGCTCAAAGTAATTGGTCACCTAGACATTACACCGTTTGCTGATAAAGGTAGTAAGGATGTAAGATGTCATTACTCTTATCTTAAAAATTAAACTTTTTATTTTTGAATAATTTCTGAAATTTGTATACCAAATTTAAGTGAATAATTTTTGATCTACAATATGTAAACTAAAAAAATAAAATTATGATATGACACACAGAGACTGAATCAGTAGCCCTGCTTGTTGAATCCATCCATCTTTACATTTGAATAGTAGGGTTTTTATTTGACTTAACATACATTGTTAGAAAGACAGTTACGGATTCATTTGGTAAGCAATTATAAGTACATACTTTAGTAATGTTATATTTAGTCCTCAATAAGTTAAGGTTTTATTAAATGTTCTATAACTAGTTTCCCTAACTTCAAGTCTAATACGATTCTGGCAAGAAATTTCTGTGTGTCAATCAATTTTAAGCAAAAGTTGTTAGTAGTTAGATAAGTAGAAATATTGCTTTTTGTTGGTATATAGTAGCGTCGTGGAATCGGACTATAGGAGATATTCAACACATATTGTGGGATGATACAAATATAGTGAGGT
Source organism: Pseudognaphalium luteoalbum (assembly GCA_963422505.1). Classification (NCBI taxonomy): domain Eukaryota; kingdom Viridiplantae; phylum Streptophyta; class Magnoliopsida; order Asterales; family Asteraceae; genus Pseudognaphalium; species Pseudognaphalium luteoalbum. The sequence continues at coordinate 8,078,281 of OY730195.1, read as the reverse complement.
ATCAACATCAGTAATGTGCATCCTTTTTGCACTTTTGCATATTACATGTTATTTAGTTACAAAACTGAAGAAAAACCATAACATTCAATTTGATTTACACTATATATAGTTAGTATATCAGTTCTGTATTTGGTTCATGAATTGACAGATGTGATCTATCCTACGATAGCATATGTATACTCCTTTACCAATCACACACTCAACATAGTTGCTAGTTAATTTGGATCCAATGTACTGATGCTTATTTTGAGAATGTTGATTATTTTTCAATATGTGTATGCATCTCTCATGCATGCAAGGTGCTTGACCAGTACAGCCTTTGGCAAATTACAGATTAAATGGAAATTGAACGGAGCGAATCCATGAAGAAACGTACTGCTGAAAGGACCGAAGCCATTAATAAACGTACCAAATTTGTATGTCTTTCTGAATCGTATATTGATTATTTCCATTATTTACCAAAGCAAAAGAAGATTAAATAATCACTGTTCTGGTTTACCAATTCTGTATGAAATTCAATTATCAGGTTGAAAAGAAGGAACCAACGACCGAAGATGGAGCAATAGTAGAGGTTGCAGAAGAAGATACTGAAACAAATGCTCCTGTATCTGAACAGATGGAGGTTTATATGAGTCAAATTCATGAAAAGATTGATAACTTCACCCAGCAGGTAACAATGTTGGAGATTAATTGTTGTCCTAAATGTTCATCTAATATACTCTGGGCTGTAAACTTTTTTAATCTTCACATCTTTATATGTATGCATTATGTTCATCTCTAGCTCCACCAGTTCGTTGACTTTTTAGATTGCTTTGATTCTGAAGGTGTCTGAATTTCTTGAATCTGGGAAATCGTTCCTTAAGGACTTGACTACTGAATTTGAAGAGCGGGTGATAGCGTGAGTTCTGAGTTGAAACATGTAATCAGAGTAAATCCAAAAAAAATCAAGGTTTTCTATACTTAAACTGAAACTTGATGCCCACAGAATACACAAGGATCAGATGGAGAAATGGCAAGAAGAAATCAAGGAACTTCGCGTCATTGATGCTTCAAATGAGGAAATTAATGCCCTCTTGCAAAATGCTCAGCTTCTACTTACCAGTGTTCATAATGATCCTTGAAGGTAGAAATCTGGCATCAATCTACTAGTTTTCTCAAAAAGGCCATTGGTAATTAATTATTTGTCAAATTAGATTATATTTTTTAAATAGTTTAGTACTCCTATATTACATCCATTTGTTCCTATTGCTCTTTAAGCCTCTTGTCTCTTTCCCCATTTCTGCCAAATTTATGCATCTAAAGGTTTGCTCTCATCATATTAACAGATCAGCAAGAAAGATTTTCAACTAGTTGAAGGAATCGTCACCACAGAGTACAGTCTACAAGGCATAGTCTTTTTCGTATGTCGAGATTGTATGAACCTTTGATACAGAAATCACAAACTGTTCAACAAAGCTCCTCAGTATTATTAGCATTGACCATAGTTTCTGTATGCAACATCTCTAATACATTTTGCAAAGAAGTTTCAACAACTTAAATGCATGTGCTTAAAGATCGATTTTTGCCATGATATTAAGATATTATAAGTTTATAACTCGAGGGATACAAAAGAACGGTTCATTTTAATAGAACATGCAGATTCATGTTCAAAAGTTTTACAATGTTTCTATTCGTGGTTCATGATCGTTGAAGCAGAATTAATAATTTAAGTTTTCAACAATTCACCCATCGAGTAATACCACTCTTAAAGCATTCACAATGCTCATATGTGACATCGTGCAAAATAAGATTAAACTATGAGATGGCATGAATATTTTCATTGTGACTTATCTACGCATAAAATGAGCCCAACACTAAATCAATGAGAATAGATGGTGCGGGTGGCTCCATATTGTACTAACTCATCACTTTTTAACTCCAAAATGATATAATTATATAAGGAGTCCACAACAAACATATTAAATTAATTTAATTTTACATCTTCATTCCTACCTTTTATATATATACATGTCCGTTCGTTTTTCTTTCTAACTAAAAGTAGATAATGTAACCCATATGCTTCACTTTAAAATAATGAATCTTACGAGTGAGAAAGTCGGACAAACTTTTAGTGTAATATAATAAAAAAAATTCACAAAAGAGAAAAAGAAATGATTATAGTCTATTTTAAATTAAGTATTTATGTTGATTGTCAGTTAATAACTTTATTATCGATTGTCACCATGTATTAGATCACCTAAGAACTAATATTTTAAACAATAATACATATATAAATATATGTATTTATCGTAAAATAGCGACTCTAACGAGTCGAGTCAAGTCACGAGTTAATATTCGAGATTAGTTAACAAATATGGGATTGTTGCAGCTGGGATTCTGAAGACAATCAATAATGACATTCCGGTAGTTGCATTATTGTAAATAATATTTATTATCTGAATTTGCTATATTAGTTTGTGTGCTCATGAAATAAGCATGTCGTGAACATGACACATCAATATCCAGTATTTTGCTTTCAAATTAGCATTATCAACCTTTTATGAAAATTGACAATTTAAGAAAATTTCTTAAATCTGTTACAAAGAATTGAAAAAGAAGTTTACACCAACAGATGAGTGTAAGTGGTGCTACACAACCTCCTTGTGGTCTATGTTTAGTTTATTCATAGACCTACTTCACAATTAGTTAATTGTTTGTAACATGAATATATGTAGGTGTTTCTGATGCTATGTATGACAAATCATCAAAAGAGTAAAAGAGCAAAAGAACAAAAGAGCCATATGAGTGGATCCTTTTACCAAGTGACAATCATGGAAGCGGCTGAATTTGGGAAAATTCGAATTGCATTCAATACATTATTGATGTTACGAGAACATTGCGAATTAATGCACTAATGAAATAATCTTAAGTGTACCAAATTATATTACGTCATTAACGCAAAAGTTCGTTGCATAGTTCTACGAATCCGCATCTTAAACCACCACTTTTTTCATTTATAAGTTAACTTAATATTTGAACATGTTCAATCATTATTACAATATAATAGACAATTATCTCAATGCAAGATTCAAATTCTTAAAAATAAATAGAGAAAAAAGTTATACCTATCGATTAATTTACTCTCGTGTACATTCACAAAATACTTGATTAATTTACTCTCGTGTACATTCACAACTCTTTTAAGCTCAAAAAATATTGTTTTTGGCAAACATACAATAAAGTTTCACATCAACAAATACCCAAACATGTACATGTTCAAATATATAAAGATGTTAAAATCAGTTGTCACAAACGATATTTGAATTTACTAAAAATCACGCTACAAGATTACAACATTCATTAATAGTGTAAGTGTTTGGAACTCAAATGTAGTGGCTCCGATGGTGGGCGGAAAATTTAGAAAAACAGAGCAGAAGGCAGTCGATGAAATAGAGTGTGCAGGAGGGTGTTTATGGTGATTTTGGGTTTTAGATTTGAAGAACATCCATGAAGAAATCTTGAAATATTATGATAAATTGAATTGAACAAGTATTTTATCGCCCTTACGTTACGACGGGTTTTAAAAATAAATATTTTTTATCTTAAAAGTTAAATCTTATTTAGTATTTTAACTTTAACATAAAAATTATGAACTCGTACTTTTTTATAATTGTAAATTACTAAAAAAAAATTCGAATAGCAATGATATAATACTTTAATTTAAAATAATAAAAATATATATAAAATAATTATTTTTGTTGGAAATTTAAAACATACTTATGTGTAAGCTAGATATTATTTCTTTCGAAAATTTAAAACGTTTACACTTTATAAGACTTCAACAATTATTATCGAGAAATAATAATCATGAGAAATAGCTATTGTAACTAATATTATTGTAAAATAATAATAGTAAATATGAGTTATATTTAGATATGATATAAAGTTAAATACTTTTATCTCACTTTTATACAACTTCAAAAATGTTTAGATAAGTTTTCAAAATAATGGAAAAATTAATATCATCTTAAATAGTTGAACTCATGTAGCCCATAACAATTCCAAAACCCTTTATTATCAAACAACAATTATAATATTATAATTTATAATATAATAGAATTAAAATATATATAAAAATTAAAGTTTCATGAAAAAATAAAAAAGTTAATATTCATAACACAGGTTGTCTCAATGAAGGGGTAATAATTATGAAATGATATCAAGATTGAGAGAGGGATTTTGCTCTGAAAAGGACAAGAAAATATAGTTGTAGTGAATAAATGAACGATGGGTGATTTGTATTCCACGTGTCAACATAATACGTATGTCTTGTGCAATGTGTAAAGATATTTCTTTTTCTTTTCTTTTTTCTTTTTACAGTATTTATCTTCGTATAATCATTTCTTTCGTTTCTTTTCTAGTTTTTCTTTCTGTAGCTGAAAGAATGTTTGATGTTATCTTCATTATGAATTATTCCAATCGAACCTATATATATATATATACTGATGTATCAGGTGCTTTTGCATTGATAAAGGTTCTGTACTTAATTTTATATCTTTTATAGTAACGTTCAAATGAGTTCGTGATTTTTGAGTGACTAAAGGAACCAATGATATCATGTTACATGTACAAAGAGAATGTTCCATACTACAAAACTCATTTACCCCAAACATCAATTATCTCACAAACGACAAATCGAAAAATCATGAAACTTGCACCATATTTTTCAGCGTTTTATCCTCTTCGATTTGTCGTCCCTCAAGGCATACTTTCGATAAAAAAATTTCGGTTTTTTAGTGGTTTTATAAATTAGTAACACATGTGTTAGTGATTGATTGTACATTTTATTTATGGTTATGGTTAGGGTTTGGGTTAGAGTTTAGGGTTAGGATTTAGCAGGGTTCATGGTTTAGGGTTTAGATTTTATGTTTTAGTATGGTTTAGGGTTTATTAGGGTTTAGGGTTTAGTATGATTTAAGGTCTAGAGTTTTATAAAGCGTTTAGGGTTTGGGGTTTAGAGGTTAGGGTTTAGGGTTTGGGGTTTCGGGGAGAAACCCCAAAACCCAAACCCTAAACCCTAACTCCTAAACCCCAAACCCTAAACGCAACACTCTAACACATGTGTTAGTAAGACTCCTCCCAACGGGAGTCGTCGGTTGTCGTCTGCTCCAAAGCGACGAACTAACACCGATGGCACGAGCCCATCGTTTATGTCGTCGATTTGATTCTTCGGAAAATCGAAGTGCTCCATCGGTTTGTGTGTGGGTCCCATAAAATTATTTTTTGTTTACCGTTGAAAAAGGAGAAAAATAAAATAAAAAAATGCCGTTAGGGGGAGCGTCCCTTTTTTTTATTATTTTTTTAACTATCCAATTTTACCTATAAGATACACCCTAAACTACACTCATTTTCACACAACATTTTACACATCAAATACTCTCTATTCCACCAACTCTCTCACACAACAATCTTTTAAACCATTTCTTTACAACTCAAAAACCACACTTAAAAAAAAACACTCTCTCACAAAAATGACTAAAAACAAGAAATCAACAACTAAAAAAAAAAAAAGATCAACAAAGTGTTGCCCAAGACATGTGGCAAAGTTTGTTAAATAATCCGTTACCAAACCCGTCTTCACCAAATACTCAATCTTCCGGAGCTTCATCTCAACCTACCGGGTTTGCCAATTTACCACCTATTGCAAACCCGTTCAACCTTGATCCGTATGACCCGAGGAATAATTATGCATTTCAAGGGTGGTACACAAACAACCAATGGTCACCACCACTTTAATGCAAAAAAAGAAAAGACATCAATTTTTTAAAAATTATAAGAAACTTAGATGATTAAACCACTAAAGTTTTAAAACTTAGAAGATTAAATCATGAGAAAAAAACTTGAGTGATTAAAACCAAAAGAGTGAAACTTTGATGATTAAATCATTATTAACCCTAACGAAAGCTACTTTAGCTTAATTTGATTGTTAATAAAATGCTTCAGTGTCCGGGCCGATTTTCAAAACATTGATTACAAGGGTAATTCTGATAAATACTATTTTTTATTTGTTCTAAAACATGTTAGTATCTACTGCCACTCCTCGATCTTCACTAATTTTTACCCTCTTGAAAATGTCTACTCATTCCTAATACGGATCGGTGATCTTTTGTTACCAAGAACTATATTAGTGTAAAAGATATTATGTTTTTTATTAATTGTATGTATGTACAAGTGATAAACCAGTAAAATAAAAAAGTTTGTACCTAGATTGTCCTATTGACTCCATTATTTGTACCATTACAACTAATAGGGTTTATCAATACATCTCTAATAGTACAGTACCCGGGTGTTTAACTTAGGCACCATCTTTTCATACCACAAGTATTACTCACCATAACACAAATAGTACATAATAGTACAAAATGTAAGAAAAAGTGATTGAACAAAGTACATAATGTAAGAAAAAGTGATGAAATAATGTACAGAAAAAGTATAGAAAAGTTAAGTAAAAAAAGTAAGAGAACCATTTATTTATAATAAATTTACCAATAATAGAGTAACGATTATATTTTGTATGTTTTTCATTTTGACCAATTTAACTTTTGTGCTTTTGGTGGTGAGTGAACATATTTTAGGATATAGGCGGTATATAAACGAAATTGATTAAGCAGTAAATACGTGTCAAAAATAACGGGATTTGATTTATCGTGTGTGACCACCATGTCTCCCATTATAATGCCATTCTTATTTTGTCATATAAATTCTTTTTTTAGTTATTTCATTTAACTAATGCCGATTTAATATCTAATGGAATTGCTATATTTTGATTTTAACAACTTCAAACAACGATCTATTTCCTAAAAAACGATAACTCTCTACAAGCACAAGAAAAGCAAATTGCACATTGATAAGAACCGGGGCTAAACAAAATATAAATAACAACGCTAGTTCCTAGAATTCATGTAAGTGACTAAACACTAAACATGCTTTATTTATGCTCTAGATTTCCTTAATAAAATCAAAGGAAACAAACTATTAATAAAATTAAATACAAAGCCCCCGTAAAATCTTGATAACTGCTCGTTAGCCTTAATCATCATCATCTTTACTAGACTGCTGCTTAGAAGCCTTCACATCTCGACTCTATTGGTGAGTTTATCTCGCCTTCTTATTTTCTGAGCTCTTTTTTCATCGCACTTCTTAGGAGAGAGTGTGTCAGTTGTAGTAGTTGTTGAAGGGTTTTTGCCCGACATTGTTTTTCCCTTGTAGTGTTTGAGATTGATGGGTGTGTTATTGCTTCTTTGAGGTGGTGGTGGGTAATAGGTTTTCCATATATAGCTATTTATAAGGAGGGCTTAAGGTCCGATTTTCAAAGCATCGACTACAAAGGTAATTCTGGTAAACACTATTTTTTTTAATAGTTGTAAAGCATATGAGATTCTACTGCCACTCCTCGATCTTCCTTAATTTCTACCCTCTTAAAAACTTCTTTTTCATTCCTAATACGGATTAGTGATCTTTTGTTACCATGAACATGTAAAAGATATTATGCCCTCTTGAAAACGTCTTTTTCATTTCTAATATGGGTCGGTGATCCTTTGTTACTTTGGAATTATATTAGTGTAAAAGATTAATACTTTTTATTAATTGCATGTAACAGTTGTACAAGTGATAAACCAATAAAATAAAAAATTTGTACCTAGAATGTCCTATTGACTCCATTATTTGTACCACCACTAAGTAATGGGGTTCATCAATACATATTTAATACTCCGTAGTAGAGTACCCAAGTGTTTTACCTACGGTAAATTTACCAATAATAGAGTAGTCATTATATTTTGTTTATTTTTCATTTTGACCAATTTAACTTTTATAAAATAACAAGTTTTCCAACTTCCACTAGTTCCAAATGCACCATAATAATCAAATATTTTATATCAAACATACATTAACTATTATAAAAAGAAAAAAATTATTTCTTATATTCATTTCTTAAAGTAGTTGACAATATATCATAATATTTTGTTGATATTATTAGACAAATAAGATTATGAGTTATCATGAGATTCTGAAGAAAAAAATTGGCATCAACTTTGTATCCCCATTTTTATCTCCTTTTTACGTCTACTTTGCAAAGATTTTTTTTCATTATAACTATAAATATTGTTAGAGCACATGAGTGGTTGATGGAGTTTCAGTGTTCAGTTCAGTGTTCTTTTGAACACTGAACAATATTACTGAAGTTGAAAAGTGAGGTATTAGTTAACCTTGAGGTTCAGTCTTCAGTTCAGTGTTCTTTTAATTATTTAATTATTTTTTAAAACAAATTAATTATCAAATACAAACAAATAATACTAAATAAATACAAATAAATATATTAATACAAAACAAATAAATTAAAATACGTGAACCAAAACAAAAATAAAATAAAATTAAAACATACAAAAATAATATAATACAAAAATAATATAAAAAAAATAATATAATCAAATAAAAATAACAACAATAATAATAATAATATAAAACAAACTCATTCACCCCACCCACCCATCCACCTATTTCTTCTACTTTCGTATTTCTTCTTCTTTTGTATTTCTTCTTCTATATTTCTTTATCATAAAAAGGTAAAAAAAACCCACAAATCAATTGCTGTTGTTGAAGAAAAAGGAAAAAAAACAAAAAAAAAACCGTCGAGTGTTCAACGTGCAGGATCGCACGGCGGCGGTGAACGGCGGTGGTAAACGCCGGATGGGAGTGGAGAACAACGGTCCTCGGCGTTCTTCACGGTGAACGGCGAGAAAAAGAGCTGCACTCCGCATGCTCTTACACTTATTAATAGGCGAAGACCCACGGTAACATGAACTAAGACGAAAGATGGTTTTTATTCATAAAATTCAATATAAAATGGTGATTGATGGTAAAATTGTTGTGCACATTCTGTATATCTAACAAACATTAAATCAAGATTATTTGTAAACTAACCACCACCGGCGCTTATATTATGTTAACGGGTATGCATTTTCTCAGCAATATATAGTTTTTGTGAAATATGAGAAAACATCATTGTTCTCTATAAATTGATACGGTTTTTATTTCAATAGATATAATAAGAAAAGAATTAGTTAGCAAAGATTTTAGGGGATCTTTTAATTACATGTTCAAATTTTTATCTTAATTTAGACAATTAATAAATTTAATTAGGGGTCAAAAGTGTAATTATATGGAAAGAAGCTAGACCTTTAGATCACAAATGAAATGGGTTTGATAAAAATTAAAATTATAAGATTACTTGGTCAATTATGTAAGTTTAGTAGCCCGTGTCCACATAACTTTTATTCTGTCTCTTTAATAATAACTATACAAACAGTTTTACAATTTTCTTCTAACATGTTTTATACGCTATTTAGTTATAACACCGAGATAACTATGAATATTTACATGTATGAAAAAGAACCACCGATATATATTTAAAAATGTACAATGTATTTTATTGACGACTAAGTTGTTCATTTAAAAGTACAATTCCTTTGTTCTGAATATAGAGTATTGATCATTTAAAAATAACTTATAAATAATTACACGCTTGGATATACAATAAAAGAATAACTTGTTACACCAAATTTTGACAAAATTATCATAAAACAGATAAGATACTTGCAAAAAATTTCCCCTCTTGTAATATATTTACCTCAACAATCCAAATACAGATCACGTGCTTCTTTGATTATGGCATTATTATTATCTTATTGTCACAATTAGTAAATCTTCGCTTTTCTTTTGGTTGATTTGAATTTGGGCCATAAGTAGATTGTTGAAAGTTGCAGTTTATGCAACGAAAAAACATTTTCGAGCCATAGTAAAGAAATAAATGAAGGTGCAGATTGTATTTATTCACTTGTAACTTGTGTAACTATTATGTATTTTTGTTTCTGAGAAAGATATTATTTTGTATACAGCTATTTAGTCTTATGAACATAACCATCATTTCTATTCTTTTTTATACCAGATATTCAAACGCTAATAAATAAAAATGAACAATTGGACAATTACCAGGCTTAGTTAAGAGGAGTTGGCCTTGAACAGGTTTTTGTTTCCCAACTCGAGACAATTAAACTACCTTGGACAGTCAAAGATGTTTGCTTATGTTGATATGATTATTACGATTTGGAGGTGTTTTTTTCTAATTAAATACGTATAACACAATGAACAACATAAATGAGACTTCACTCGATTCAACTTTTGTGGGGGTAAAGGAGACTTTGGCATGTATCAATTTTCTAAAACTATCTAAATGAACTAAACCCATGATTCAAGGTTTATAACAGTTCAAATATATAAACCCAACCCGAAACTGTGATCATGCATGTACACATATGTTAAAGACTAATATCATCTCAAATTAAACGGCCTTTGCTTACTGGGGATTATCTGCCATAGGAATTGGTATTTTCACATTTCGGGTTCTTTGACTGTACTATACTTAATCGTATTTAAGGGGGTTTCAGGAACTTCAGCTGCCATCATTTTAGTTTAACCTGCCCTGTCAATTATATCTGTTCCCATTTGAATTTACGATTTTCATACCATTGGCCACCTTTCCATCCAAACCCGGATCTGCATATTCAAACCAAGTTTTGAGAACAATGAAAATCAGAGGTGGCAAATACAACCAAATTATATTAACCCACAGAACGTCATAACTAACATTAGATAAAGTTGTATTCTTAAATGGGTCAAAATGTTTTTTTATGTAAATATCTAGTTAGTAACCCATTGTATATATTTGAAAAGGGTTGAAACAGGTGACTAATAGATTAAAAATGTTAACAGGTCAAAAATCGTGAAACATGTAAATGCTCACATCATCCTAGATCCTTTTAATAATGATAAAAGGATTGTTTGAAGACAAAAAATTATGTAACGAAAGATTAATGATACAATTCTCTCAATCATAATACATTACTAGTTTGACACGTGATAAGAACACCTCCAATGAAAGGTTTATGTAAAGCTTTTTTGTAGCAGAAAGTGGTTGATAAAGCTTTTGATCATTGGAGCAAAAGCTTTTTATATGAAAAGCTTGAGATTTATCAAGCTTTTGGGCAAAAGGTTTTTTGCTATTTTATGCTATAATATTTTCATATTAGTCCCCTCCTTATATCTAAAAAAGCTTTCCAAAAGCTTTTTAACATTGTACTAAAAGCTTTTTTATAAAGCTTCTTATAAAGTAAGCTAGCTGGAATGTAAAAAAGCTCATAGATGCTCTAACACGGGTTCGGAAAAAATAAAGATATAAGAAGATAATTTGATATTTTTTCTGTCAATAAGTATACAAATAAGTTTTACGTTACCCCGCATCACTTTTTATATGTTATTGAAGCATTCATGTAAGGATCAATAAAATGTAAGAATACAAAAGTTAACGCACGTCTATCAAAAAATACTTAACAATTTATACAAAACTTAGTCATACTTTACAGAATATTACATGAAAAACATAAAACAGAAAAATAATATGCTTGAAGCACTTGACATACCTGTCAAAGATTTTGTGTGATAATTCAAAATTACGGTTTGACTTATAGCCTTTTAGGAGTCAAACTAATCGTCAAAATGGACTTCAAATAACTCTGGCAGCCTATATTAATGACGCATGCTTAGTTCGATTTCGTGAACTTCCTACCATTGTAAAGCCAGTCATCAAACATTATAGCTTCAGAATATTTACGAACTGTGCGATACTCATGCACTAGGATACATATCTCCCAACCTATATAGTTGAGTTTTGTGCATTTTAACACTTCGTTAGGCTGAATCTATGACCAAAATAGATTACTTGGAAATATTTTAGGAAATCAAAGACTATAATAATGATGAATCAAGAATAGAAACTATGGCAAAGACCCGCCCATTTTGCCACATTGACAGAAGCTCAAAGAAGATTCTCATGGATTAATTGAGGCTAGCTAAAATAATGCATCTAAAAATCAATGTTAAGTATTTTAATATAAGAAGAAACATACAGATGAAGTTGATGCCATTATTAAACCATGTTAGTGTTCAAGTCGCATATCATAGAGATATGAGATTTGGTACTCCTTTCAACCTGCACCAGATAATTTTTAGCTTATCACTTGGTTGAGTAGTAGATCTAATTAATAATGGTATATGATATAGGCGGCTACTTCATCCAATTAGATGGTTCCCAAAAACTCACAAAAAAAAAAACCCATATTACCGATATAATTTTTTACTGTTTTCATAAACTAAGGGGTCATTTGTAAATTGGAATCTTAGATTATACACCATAAGACCTATTTCTTCATCCATGGTTCATAGACTCCGCCAAAATAAGGGCCACTACATTCACAATTTTGGCGCCATTACTTTGGGTCCAAAACTTCCTACATGCTACACGAATATGAGAGGTATAAGATGAAAGGAATGGTGCATACCTGTCAAAATTTTCACATACTATATTAAATATTGACAGATACAACTAAGCTTGAAAATGATCTTTTTAACGGTGAGAAAACATGATTCGACTTGCATACATCTAGTCTGACATTGCCAATTGACTGCGATTATCACCAGAGATTAATGCACCTCCCATTTGAGCTTGTTGCATGAAACCCAATGACTGATGTATTTGCTGGAATTGAGATGTACCAACTGATTTCCTACTAAGTATATGTCTGAGACCAAGCTTCTTTGAGGTTTAATGATTCCTTTTTTTCAATCATGTGAAGAAATCACCTCTTGCGACATATCGTCATGCCATCACCAACTGTTACCTATCAAAGAATTCCAAGAAAACTATTGAAGAACAAGATCCAAAGATTGTATGGACCATGTGAAGGGGACATTCATGGATTCCATGCACTAATAATAGATCCAAGGTGCCATACCATATAGGTAATGAAATATATATATATATATATATCCTCGTAAGTTATTTCATGGTTTATATTGTAGGCTTAGGCGGAGAGGTTAAAACACCTTAGATGCTTATTTCATGGTCTTGATGATAAAAAAAAACTTAAATTTGTGTAGGATTACTGGTCTTAAATATAATGCAACAATATATAGTATATTTTTAACCCAGGTTTAATTTGTTTTTATATTTTAACTATGACTTTGGTTCATAAGTTTTCCGAAATTTATGCTTACTAGTAATTATTAAGGGCAATTTGGGGATATGATGAACTATGTAACAACTCAAACATATAGAGTAGCAGGTTTTGTTGTGATGAGACATACCATACTGATGCTAACACGTTCATCAGCCATTAAAGCTCTGTTAAAACTTCTTATGCTATCAGTCTTTTTGTCGTTAACCTGTAGAGAGAAGGAACCCTTAAGACTTTATAACCTTAAATATATAGATGCACAATACAGTCTTGGTAGTTTATTCACCAGTGGATCAGCAACTTTTCCATGCCAAAGCACATTATCAATAACTATGACACCGCCTACTCTCACCTACAAAATCAAACATGTAAAACTTAACACAGCACATCTCATTGAGGGCAGTAAACATTCAATGGTCACTTCACAGTATTTCAGTTCAATCGCGTGAAATAATTGTATCACGGGTAGCTAAAGATGTACACTTTCATAAAGAGAGAAATTATATACTAACCAACTTTAGCAGCAATTCAAAGTATTCCTGATACATTCTTTTCTCAGCATCAACAAAAGCGAAATCATAACTGAGGACAGAAGACAGAAATGTGATTAAACTCCAGGCTTCATATATTGATTAAACAAAGACTCTCATATATTATTTAACAACAGTTTTAAAGGGTTGTTGTGCTAAGATGTTAATCTGTTACTCTTTCTGTTCCATAAAAGAACACTGGTACAAAAAAAACATATTTGAGAAAGAGAAGACTACTAGCAAGATTCAAAGTTTAAAAACATCGTACAGATCCTCACTTTATTTATTATAATTATGTATCTACTTCTTACTTTACTTTATATAGAGTACGACACACCTTATTCAGTAAATTACATAGTTCACCTGCAACCTTCCCCATTCTCTATCATTGTGTGTAGAGTATCCACAGCTAGTCCCTGTCTTGCATTCACCTAATTTTTGATCAATTATCTAAGTCATTAAGCCAGTAAACTTGAACATGTTAGAAACATAAGGAACAACTTTGGTGAATCAAGGTTTTCTTGGGTAGCTCTCAAAAGAGACTGCTCCCCCATAGGCACTTATTTGACTTAGTGACCTTCAGATCACAACGGAGTAGGATCACAATGGAGTAACCGTACCTATTGTTCTACAGCATGTTTCTACATGTTAAAGGGGCATAAATGGGGGAAATATGAAAAAGAAATACTTGTTACCTTGTGTGAAACACCTGCTCGATCATAATACTTTTTTGCAACCTCGAGTGAGTTCTTGTCCCTCTCGCAAGCAACCAAGATCCCTGACTCTGGTAGGACTAGAGCAACAGCCAAAGATGAGTATCCCTACAACATAAGAATGGCGGCGCATATTAGTAGTTACTTAGGAACGAATTCCTTAAGAGTGTATTATATTATTCCTACAAAGTGTGCTAATATGAGGAACTCGACACTAATAACATCAAAACACTTACAGTGTAGACACCAATTTCAATGCATCTCTTTGCCCCAAGAATCTGGACAAGCATTGCAAGTAATTGTGCTTGATCAGGAGATACCTGTTGAAAGGGCATGCAGATATGATGTACTACTCTTTATAGGGGTGCACATTGGAAACCTCAAATTAATTCTCGTTTCTTTTCCAATGGTGTAAATTTTTTTCAGTTGGTAATACTATAAATCACCATGTTCATTTCGTTATTTGCTTACAATGAAAGAAATAGTGAACAGAAGCAAAATTACCTGCATTTGACTCCCTCTCATACTTGCAGTCTCCTCTCTAAGTTCTTTCAGAATCTGTAATTTACACAAATTTCTTTCATTTACTCATATTCAAATAATCAAATGAATATAATATACTACTTGAAGAATTCACAAGTGTGTGTGTGCGTACTGGTGGCTCTCTAATATTTGTGAGCAAGTAGTCGTATATCCGTGGAGTAACACTGATCACTTGCTTATTACCATAGTTATGGTCACTGGCAATGGTCACAGCCATGTCACTTAAGCAATTGGTGGTTAAGGGAAACGACTTTTGACGTCCAAATGAGAGGCCATTAGACCCTGTAAACGCAGTGTAACGATGGCACAATCTGCCAGGGACACAGCCCGATAATGTGGGGAACACCCACCCACCATTAATCGCACAACCAGTCATCAATTATCACCCTAGCCAACTGCATTAACTTTAGCGAATCAGCATGATTTACCACAGGTTTTATTCGTTAAATAATATATATGTAAGAAAATGTGAGAAGCAAACTAAATTCACTAAGCTTGTAACATTAATTGACAGTCCTGTGAAGATGCTCACAGATGTAAAACTGTGAATCAAAGTTACCGAATCTGTGACAAGAAAATGAATATTTAGTTTGTCACTGGATCATAAACCATAACTTATAAAGTATTAGTATATTGTAACACTACATACTAAAATCAACGGTGCGAATTTCCACTTATAAGCCAAGTAATTTTTCCTGTAAATTATTGAACTTGATAACCAATTTACCATTATTGTTAAATAATTAGCTTTATAGTGGAGTACCATTTTATATAGTTTGCGGCTTCTATCGATGACCTAATTGAACATTAATTGTATATGTATGGCAGAAACAAAACAAAAAATAGTTCCCAAGTATTTATACATGCGAAAATGTAATGATAGCAAATTATTACTAGTAATTTATATAAGCGGAAGAATATTGGAGATAAGAAGATTACCTTCAAAGAATCAAGTAATACTGCACGGATGAATATAATTTAAATTGGAGTGAACTGCCAAATTTTGAAGGTTGCAACTTTCTTGAGAGGTTCTGTTTGTTAAATGAGAATTTGAAGAAGAGTGATGGGTTTTTCTGTAGAAGATGGCCCAAAGGCCAAAGATGGGTTATCTAATATTGTTACTTTAGGGGGTGTTTGGATTCTTATTTTATAACTAGAAGATTGATCATTTGCTTTTTATTTTTATTATTTTTTTTAAGAATAAACACTTAAAAATAAGTATTAAGTCCCTTACTTATTTTTTAAATAAAAAATACTTACATATAAGTAATCCCAAACACCTCTTACTATATTAAGGCTTTGTTAAAAGAAAAAAAATATTCTACGATTAAAGTTGTTTGGTAAAACTACTTTGTAGTTGTAGCCGTAAATTTACAGGTGGAGCTCATAGCTACATCTTATTTTTTAAGTCTGAAATTAAAATTTGTTGTTTTATAAGTATTTGGCTAACTATTTAAAGCTTAAATATGTGAAATGATATAAAAGGAGACCTTCGAACATATTCGAGGGTTTAATGTCACATTGTAACTTCGGCTAACATACAAGATGAGACTAAGCGGCTTTTTTCAAAAAGATGTGGGGGAAAGTCAGTAAGATGAGAAGCAAAATATACAAGATCGCAAACGTAGATGTTCACCATTATAGGGACATTTTGGAGGAGTCGTTTGAGCTCACAGTACTAGAAAGAAAAAGTCTTTTGCAAAAAAAAAGCTCATGAAAAATATATAATACATAATTTAGAAGTAATATGTAAGTAATTTCTTATTTTTTTAAGCTAGAAGCTTATTTTTAAAAGGGTACCTTAGTTTATTTTTTTATAGTGAGATTTTAAATAATTGTTAACCAAACAATGTTATAAGCTTGAACTTATGAAGAAAAAAAAATATGTTTAAGCTCCTATAAGCTAGTGTATCAAATATACCCTTAAACTAAAAAATGGACGAGTATTGATTATAAACCTAGAGATATTTCATATTTCAATTTATTAAATTAATAAATGGTAAATGTATCTTGGAAAAAAGGTATATGAAAGTGTAAAAAATGTGCAGGATTCTTATAAAAAACATACCAATAATTTTTACATATGTAGTTACGTTTCTACAAATTGGAAATTGAGAACTATGTCTTTTGTTTATTTATTTCAGTAGGTAGATGCAAAACAATGTTCATTCAGATGTCAACAAATCAGACTCGATATATCTATAAATGTTACTCGATTCAACATCTAACGGGATACTTGTTTTCCATTAAGAATTACAATTGTGTAAAGATAATCAAAGAATTGTATTAACATTAAATTATATATATATATATATATATATATATATATATATATATATGTGTGTGTGTGTGTGTGTAAGGTAAGATTCCAATGAGAACACTTTAAAAATAAGATTGGTAAGAAAACTTCATATATGCACAACTAGCCAACAAAATCATTAGATTCACACTCATGCATCTCAAATATGTGTAGAAAAATTGATTGGAATAGATGCGAATTTTCATAAATACACAAAAATCGAAAAAATGATTGATGCACAATTATAGAGATAATCGTGCATCAATCGTCTTTTTCGATTTTTGTACATTTTTAGAAGTGTGCATTTGTTTTTCTTTGCATATTTGAAATGTATGACTATGAATCTAATGATTTTTGTTAGCTAGTTGTACATTTATGAGGTGTTCTCGCCGTTTTTATTTTTGAAGTGTTCACATTTGATTCAAACTCTATATATCACAAATTTACCATCAAGGGTGCATACAAAAAATGATTTCCCACCTACGAGACAGCTGAAGGCTTGTGAGATTTGCAAAATATCAGATGCCAACAAAATATATAAAGTAGGCCAGATGAACCAGAACCAGAACCGGTGTGCAGATCAAGTCAAATTACTCCTAGACAACCTAAGGTGAGTTGATCAAGCGTATCTAGATCACCAAAAGTTGTGGATTAATTCATCAACTAAAAACTGGATTTTTAGTACAAATTTTAAGGTTCGAATGACTTGCCAAGAAGCTTGAGCTTGGTTATTATACCCCTATCTGTGACTGAACCACTCCCAAACTAGTATCAAACCAACACCACCCGGTGCCACACATTGGCTTCTCAATTGCTATATTTTTCTATGCCACATTGGCGGCTTCTCAATTACTATATTTTCTATATAAAAAACCAGTTTTGTTTCGATAGTGTTTTGAGTTGTTGCACACGCCTAGCAAGGATGGATAAAAATAAATTACGTCTCCATCAAAAGATTTTAAAAACATAACCAATCTAATTGTTTGCTCAATAAGATTAGTCAACAAACACAAATTATTGAAATTGATCCAACATCATAAACTTTTTGACAAACGACAGTATTTGAAAGTTGAAACAAGTTAGAAGTACACACGAAACATCTCAAGTTTTAACACTCTCATAGGAGAAAAGATAGACAAGTAGAACATAGACGTCTATTCCTCCTCTTCTGCTTCCTCCAGCCACTTTACGAACGGCTCCAATGCCTTCACAAAGCTTTGCCTACAACATCAAATATTTACAAATGGTAGATTTACTTTAATAGTGAATGTGCTATTCATTACAATATATTACACCCAGAATAACTTGTATAGGAGAAAAAATAAATTATCAGGTACATTACCTTCCTTTAGGGTTGATTCCTTTACGGAACCAGTGATGGATAGTGTCTTCAGCAAGAACATCTTGGTCATAAAGTGATCTGACGATTTCAGGGAACAACTTCATCAGTTTGGTATCTTCATAACATTGGACTTGAACCTTGTACAGGAGTTCTAGCTCAAGCTTTCCACTTGTACAGAATGTGTTCAACAACTTAGCCCATGTTTTCACCTGCACATTGTTCCAAGGAAAACCACTTCAAAACTCGTATGCATGACCAATTATAAAGAATATCTTATTAACAAACACAATCTTGTCATAAGGCAATGTCCGTGACATTATAAAAGTACAGAGAGCATAACAAAGTAACAAACAAGCAAGCATATTAACGTCATGCATAAATTATAGGATATAATTACCTGACGCAGAGCCAAATTAGCATTCTGTTGTTGGTTCTTCCCTGACCATTGAACAGAATCCATCAATACATCCCAGAGGATCCTGACAACCTCTATTTCAGGCAATTTCGCATCCTTCACATGTTGTTTGACTGTTTCTATCACTTCTGAAATCTCAACTTCCTCTGATATCTGAGTTGTTAAAGCAGATTTCATTTCCTTTACCTTCACCTCAAATATCTTCTTGTCATTGTATTCAACCAAAGGCGCCATCCCTGCTTTGCTGTCATTTTAACATGGCAAATAACCTCTTAGCCATAAACTTTCATAAACACAACTAAGAAATGTCAAACTTGAAATAAAAGTGTGTTGAAAACTTATATGCTTCTTACAGTTAGGTTTAATACAATAAATTAACACTTAGATAACCTCAAGGAGATTATACTCAAACCAACAATCAGGTGCGATTACCATACTAAGTAGATTCTTCTACATATTGACTATAGTCAATAACCACGTATTCAGAAAATATATATATATATATAATACTATAACAATAATAATAATATTAATAAGAAGAAGAAGAAGAAGAATTGGCAAGGCCGCAAGGATGACAATAATAGAACTACTAAATTTAACAAGGAAATTCCTAGTATAAGCAGTTGCAGCAAGGTGATGTGCCTTACATAGGATGCTAGTGGGAAACAAATCCACAGTGTTCAAAAGAAGACTTACGTGAAATGCTCAGAGAAAGCTTCAGCAGATCGCTTTCCAGATGGAAAGAAATCAAGTAGATTGTCCTCCATTTTGCCACGCTTCAAGATGGAGATGAGATCATCAAGGCTGTTATCAATTAGATACTCCTTGAAAAAGTCAGTTATAAAAGTAAGAACGAGTCCTTTTCCAACTAGGTTATCCTTAAGAAGTGGCTGGAAGACCGTCTCTGGTGGCAGACCAGACAGCTTCTGGGAAAAGGCAAGTGCTGTGAAAATCGCAAGCTTGATTCGTTCATTTTCCTCAAAGAACTCAAGGGACTGAAGAAATCTTCGCATAACATTTTCAAGATTCTTGATGAGAAAAGGCCTTCGCCTCAAAATTTTCTGTATGTAGATAACAGACGGTAAAATAAGTTCACGCTTAGCCTCACAGTCTAAAATTGAGTAAGTATGACGCTCCCCCTCATCAGGCTTTGTTGTTCCAGGTTGAGTACGTCCTCCAGTAAAAACCACCTGAATCAGTACAATACATAGGGAATAAACATCGATCTAACAAACTATCAAAAAAAGATGTACAAATAAATGTGCCTTATAAATAGCAAAAGATTTTCACCTCAAAAAAAGTGTCACCATATCTGCTGAGTTCAAGGTCTGAAGATTCAATGCACTTAGCAATTAGTTCCTACAGTAGGGTAGAAGTTTGGTAAAACTGATGTTAACACTGTATAAAAAGTCTAACTGCAAGAAGATGAGACTGAAAAGACAGTGTACATTTATAGCTGCTTAAGTTAAATTATATGTACCAGATCACCAGCATTATCCAAATAAATCTGGACCACTGCATCCGCAAATGCTGCAGGGTCCAGAGGAGCTGCGATATTCCGTTTGCGGGTCTTGATCCGCTGACCACTGTAAGAACAGATAAATATGGTCAAGAGATAACCATCTTCAAAGAACTACTATAAGAGTTAATAAGTCTAGCATAGTCAAGTATTTGTGAACAAGCAAATTAGGCCTATGAACATGAGAAACAGTTTTGGAATTAAAAAATAAGAAACAACATGTAATCTTTAGCCAGTACAATTAGACCTATGAACCTTGCAATAATATAGAATTGAAGCTGTTTCACTCAAAACTTTTTACTGTATTCTGATAGAAGTGACCAAATAAATAATTACAATAATATATGAAAATGAATTGGACGCTTTGACCTTTGTGAAAATCGCATGTTCAGTGTAAGATCTCAAAATTTTAAAACCCTTACATCATTGTCCACATATTTATACATTATTTTAAAAATTTATCTCCAATAAATCACAAGGAAATTAACAAATCAGACTAATAAGTCAAGATGAGACTATTCATCATTTCATTCCTCTCACGAATCAGAATAAAAAGAGATTGCATAATGTTAAAGTTGTGAATTATAATTCAAAATATATAAATATAGGGAGATTTTCCATCAACCAAAAATTGACTCAGCCAGATTACTTAAAAAATGAAGTTATAAACATGAATATTTAAATAAATTGATTTAAAGCCTTCATGAAATTGCTAAAAGAATAAGATCCATACAGTAGGACCACCTGAGGGATGTTAGGAATATTTAAAAATAGTCAAAATCGCATTAAACACATATAAGGGAAAATGTCATGTATTTAATAAGCCTTTAACGTGAAACAGCAATAGAAAACCTAGAAATCGTTTTCCCTAGGTCTAAATAGCATATCAAATAATCCATGATAAAACAACAAAAAACTAAAATATATAGATATATAAGTATACGTATAACATCAAAACTTACCCTAGAGTGGGCTTCTCCTTCGAGCTGCAGAAAAATAAAATCAAATATTAAACAAAATCCACTGAAGAGGAATCAAGAACGCAAAAAAAATATATATAAAGATTAAACTGCGTAAATCATAAGCAATTTTGTAATGAATCTCTGTTTCACTAAATTAAACAGTAGCCTCGAATCTTACGATATCAAAACATGCATACACACACAACCCTAACGTTCCATTTCCAGCTAAATAACAACAAGAGGATATCACAAAAGCTAATATTCTTTTAAACGATTTGAATCACAAGCACCAAATAACAGATCTGAAACCCTAAAAAAACGGACAGAAAAGATTCATAGGTCCCCTAATTCATTGATTATACGAAATGAAATAACGAAGAAATAATAAAATAATAATAGTAATACCTCATAAACCAAGTCGGAGTTTAATCGAAGATTGGCGAGTCTCTGCTACGACTCACGGCGTTTATGAATCGAAAAAACAAACAGAAAAGAGAAGAAAAAAAATAGAGAGACGGAAGGGAAAAAAGAGAGAGAGAGAGAGAAGATTTGGGGAGATATTTATTTTGGGGGAAGGGTTACACACTCACTCATAAACTTATAAATAAACCTAAAACATCCGATTTTAATTTTTTATTTTTATTTATTATTTGTTTTACCTTTTTATGCTATACACCGTTTGATGATTCATGTGTATGATTTGATAGCTTTTTAGGTCAAAACCCTTTAACTTTTTCTTTTTAGCATATTTTGGAAATTTATCATTTGAAATCTATCCGAAGAATTTTATTTACGTATTGAAATAAGTTTGTTGTAATAAAAAACATTTAGCTATAAAATAATACTTTTTTACACTGTTCGTCCCTGTGGTTTGTCTAGAATTTCACTCGTCGTCCTTGTACTTTTTTTCTGACACTGGTCGTCCTTGTGGTTGCTAATTCTTGCACTCGTAGTCCTTGTTGCTAACGGCCGTTAGTTTTCTTCGTTAAAGGACCATCCGTGTAATTTTTTTTCAAATTTAAAGTTTATTTAAATTTAATATTATTTTTAATTTAACTTAGCTAATTTATTTTTTGAATAATCTAATAAATTCAATTTAATTATTTTAATCAGTTTTTCTCTTGACAATTAATTTGTTCTATTTTTTTAGTGTCTCGATCTATATAAACCCACTAAAAAAAATAATAGTTTAAAAATGTAATAGTTTTTTAAATATTTTATACTCTTAATTTTGCATATCATCGTCGATTTCATGATTCCGTATAGACAATTCTACATGTCTACATATATATTGCTAATAGTTTTGTATATTATGAACGTACTCAAATTGCACATTATCAACATGTAACATTTATTTTTGAGTTAATTGAAGAAAAAATTCTGAATTACTAAATTGCAATAACTACGTAGCGTATAGTATTATTGTACTCCGTATTTTGAACATTAAATATTTTTTCTTTAAAATAACCGACACATATTAAATTATGTAAATTAGTAGAAAAATTATACGGATAGTACCTGGCAATTTTTTACATTGTTTTTTTAATAAAACTAGTGGTATTTTTAATGGGTCGATGTAGATTATGACACTTATAAAAATTAGAATAAGGAAATATTTAAATTAATCAATTTAATTGTCAAAAATAGAATAACCGTTACTAAAAAAGAAAATTAACTAAATAATGTTATTTAATATTATACGCTAAGTAATTATTGCAATTTAGTATTTTATAATTTTTTCTTTAATTAACTCAAAAATAAATGTTACATATTGATAATGTGCAATTTGAGTGTGTTCATAATATACAAAATTATTAGCAATATATATGTATGCATGTAGAATTGTCTATATAAAATCATGAAATCGACGATGATATGCAAAATTAAGAGTATAAACTATTTAAAAAACTATTATATTTTTAAACTATTTATATTTTTAGTGGGTTTATATAGATCGGGATACTCAAAAAATAAAATAAATTAATTGTCACAAAAAAAACTGATTTAATTATTACATTAAATTGATTAAATTATTCGAAAAATAAATTAGTCAAGTATAATTAAAAATAATATTAAATTTAAATAAACTTTAAATCTGAAATTTTTTTTACATGGATGGTCCTTTAACAAAGAAAACTAACAGCCGTTACTGACAAGGACTACGAGTGCAAGAATTAGCAATCACAGGGACAACCAGTGCCAAAAAAAAGTACAAGGACGACGAGTGAAATTCTAGACAAACCACAAGGACGAACGGTGTAAAAAAGTCATAAAATAAATATAAATAGTTCATGAAGTAATCATTTAGATAATTGTGGTGGTGTGGCGATTGTTAATGAGTAGGGTCATCTTTATCATAAATAACATACAATGATGAGTATAAGTCAATAATCGAGTGGGTTAGATCACTTAGGTTGCTGGTTTTTTACCTTTTCCTGCAAATAACAATTATATATCAACCTTTTATCATAAATAATCATTTATATAACAAGGTTTGCTGTATAAAAGAATTAGAGGGTTTTTGCCTATTTTGGTTTTTTTTGTTACTTTTTTTGTCAAAAGCTCCTTTTTTTTGCCAAACATCCTATTCTCTTAAATAGATTTTCTAAAAAAAGAAAAAAATAAATAAACTAGTTTTTGTAAAGTCAAAACATATTAAAACTTATAACTTATAACTTTACCTGTACGAGTCATTTATTTTTTCAGTTTTAGAAGTTTTTTGCTCATGAGTTTTTAGATTAACAATCCTTAAAATCAAGTGTTTTCACTAAGTTGTATACTTAGAGCACAAGGTGTGCACCGACGTGACATCAATGTTCTTCGACGAGAACACCGTGGCACAACGTTCTCCCATCCCGTGCCGGTGTTCTCACCGGTGTTTTGGTCAAAATTTCATGTCAGCGTTCGGAATAAAACGTTGATGGGTTCGGTGTTCTGTTTTTTTTACTTTTTTTGTTTTCTTCTTCTCCAAACGAATTTGAGTAAAAACAAAACATTTTTTTTATTTTTCTTCTGTATTGCATATTTGAGTCAGGAGTGGGTAAAAAAAATAACCTTTTTTATTTTGTTTTTTTTTCTTATTTTCTGAATTTGAGTCATGAGATGGTAAAAACAAATTTTAGGACATATTTAATTTTAGGACTTGTATTGCATATTTAATTTTTAGGGCTTGTATTGCAATTTTAAAATTTAGGACTTGTATTGCATTTTTAATGAATAAAATGTTATTTATTTAATTTATTTATTTTTTATATATTAATTTATACAGTTATCTTTACTATAATATAATAAAATAAAACAAATAATTAAAAACTCCAGAACACTGTCCAGAACTTTGAGAATTCAGTTTCACCACGCTACAAAATCTTCACTTTCAACATTCTCCAGAACACTATCCCAGAACACCGACACCACACCATGTGCTTTTACTAAGTTACTATTACTTACTTCCTCTTTTCCATTACAAGTTTCCTATTTTAATTTTTCTCTTAAATATTTTTATTTGTGTTATTAAATACCTGATGCAATATATATAGATGGATTGAGTTTTAAATGTAATTTCATTAGTATAATTTTCATTATATATTATATAACACAAACATAAATATTTATGAACAAAGTTGAGAAAAAAATACTTTAAAAAGTTGAGGAGTATTAGTACAACTAAAAATTTATTACAGTGAGTGTTTTTAAAACTGAAAACCTAATCGGACCGGAAAGGTTCCAGTTCGGATCGAACCGGCCAAAACTCAATTTAAAAAAAAATAAATTCAAAAACCCAGATGAACCGTCCGATTTCCGGTTGAACCATCCAGTTTTGACCGAACTGTACGGTTCATTGACCAGTCAAACTTTGATCAATACTAGTTTTGTACCGGCCGGAAGGGCTCCTGTTCCCGGTCGAACCGATCATACCTGTCCGAATTGACCGGATTTCAAACATTGATTACAGTATTACTTTAAATATCCAATTTAAAGGTTATTATGAAAAAATAATAACATGTAATCTGAAATATATACCGAATCAATGCAATGTTTAACAAACATTTCCACCGTACTCCACTTACGTGGTAAAGCAAAACTCAGCAAGTGGCAAACACAAGTAAATCACACAATAATAATACTAATAAATTAGCATCGATTAACACTATATACGTATATACAAATAAATTTGATCCATAAAACATCACAGGCTCTAAGAGCCATTACAAGTGCTACATGATCTACTTGACTCCATGGTTGTTATAACTACCAACATAACTAATTTACTTAATAACCGCTACCAGACACAACATAAAACAAACAACAGATCTAAGTAAGAACAGTAATCCAGCTCCAGGCAACTCGTTGGATTTGCAATGGCGCGAGATTAGTAATGTGTATTTAAAAGTCTGACTTCAAAAGCTTCGCACGCGGAAATATGTTTATGTTTTCATAAGGATCCGCCTGCTCCACATGGATGTAATCCTTTGTCTTAAGAACCTGCAAAATGCAAGAGATAAAACAGAACGGTAAATGTATTAATTGGCTGTGGTTAAGAGTGAATTAATTGCTTGAAAGTTATAATGAGTATACCAGTGTCTCAAAGAACATTCTTGATGCCTCCTTGCGTGTTTTGCCAACTAGGAGGTTGTTCACAGGAAGCATATTCCTTCCCCGCTCACCTTCCTTATCAAACATAATTTGGAGATATTTTGCAACGGCCCTACAACAAATTCAATATGTCACAAGTGTAAGAGAACTTTATTAATGAGAGCCCTATAGGATAACATGTACATATACATACTTTGTACGGGAAGACCATCCACTGTTGTCAATAACCCGTGTTGTTTCCACATCAGGTGCATAATCGCCACCAGCATCACCCTCATCATCATCAACGTCATCAAAATTCAGAAAATCTGGAAAAACACGTTTTTATTCAATTTGACGCCACAATGTGATAAAAATACAGTGAAATCGGAAATAAAGAAAAGTAAATGCAAACCTGTATCATTTTCAACTGCAGAATGAGCAAACTCCTGCACCAATGAGGAGACAATAAAATTTCAGTAGGTAATTCTTGAGTATATTGAATAAAAGAATAATATCATGAAAGCTGCATAAGCATCAGACAACATAATCGGTTTATCACAGTGAAGTGAATGCACATACCTCATCACCAAGCCTGTTATTTGCAGGGATATCTTCTACATTCATTTCAGCCATTTGGACTGTAACCTGATGACCTGAATTTTCTCTTTCATCCAGCGAAGCATCTAATGTAACCGGATTGACTTCAGCATCATATACTCCAGAGGTTACAAAATCTTCACCAAATATACCATTGTAGATCATGTTCTGTGCATTAAACTCAATATTATGATTTAAGGGTGCACCCTCGTTTACAACCTCCTCGTTTTTCCTGATTTCAGTGTCATGTTTTTCTTCTGATGTTTCTCCAACGATGGCAGCATCAACATTTACTTCAGCAGCCATGCTAATTTCGATATTGCTATTTATATCCATGGCAGCAGACTGTAGATGCGTATTGTCATAGCCTGGTGTACCCGTTTGCAGCAAAGCATCCAGCTGATTGGTGTTTTCAACCTCACCCAGCGCGGATGACATGTCATGATTATAACTTGCAACCAAATTACCATGTGTGAGTGATTCAGCCTCAATAGGCATTGCAACATCTGAGAAGCTTTTTGCCTCAATATCCATTGCAGTTCCCTGCACGTGTTCCGAACTGAATGTTTCGGCCACAACTCCGATTGTGTGCATCGGTGTTTGATTACCATAATAATCTAAATTTGATGTGTTGTTATCGTACATGTGGTCGTCAGTCACCAAAGGAAGATCAACCGGCTGCGCTTCAGAGACATCCTTATCTTCACTTCCGTTATCGTTACGAACATTTGGCCCAACCGAGACACCCATGTTTTCTGTCTCCACTTGCACTTCAACGTCCTTTTCATCACTATGGGGAATTAATTTTGGGTCTGTACCACCTTCTAAAGAATCATCACACTGGGAGACAACAATATTACTCAGATCAAACGTCTGATTGTGCAATGAAGCCAATTTAAATGACACCCCTGTAATACAAGGCATTTTAACTTTGTGAGTCCAGCAATCTCCAGCAAACGATATGTTATGATTTTCTTAATGGAAAGATATGGCAAATGCACCATAAAATACAAACTGCAAAGGAAGTTTCCAGAATTGTCCATAACTAACCAGTATATACGGGTTCACCAAAAAGTTCATCTTCCCAGAATTGTTTCTCAAGCATTGAAATTTCAGAACGAGTGCAAGGAGCTTTCTTTCTTAGTCTCCGAATGTCTTCTGTGTTTGTTAATTGCTGACGTATTGTGCTGTTGAAAAAGAAATGAAACTTTTAACAGTAATTACAGACTACAAAATAAAAATAAGAAACTAACGGAGAAATAAGTTGACCTTTCAACATGGTCATTATGAACAGTTCCAAAAAAAACAAATGAAACTTACTCGCCATGCAAAACCATGTTATCATCCATGACCACCTTCCGTTTTGAAACGCCTGTCTTGGGAGTCTTAGGTGCAGATCGACGTCGTTTTGTAGATACAGGTGGAGTAGGCTTCATATTTAGTATTGAAGATTTTCTACCAACTGCCCCAAAAGAAATCTCATTTAAGAACTGAAGTACAATTTTACATTAAGGATGTTCGAAAGATAAAGAGAAAAGGTAGACCCTATGCATACCTAAAATTGAAGACAACAAATCATCATCATTCAGAACAGATTGTTCAGTTAAATTTGTGGTGAAAAAGCCCAAAGATTCATTTAAATCTATACTCTGAGCATTCAGTGAGCTTTCAGTGAAGCTACGTTTTTTTCCAGATATTGTCATGTCATTTTCGGCTGGTGTAGCTTCTGGTACGAAATCCTTGGGTACATCTGAAAACCCTTGTGGTAGAGAGAGCAGTTTCTCAGGGGCGGGGAAGTCAGTCATGTTGCTGTTGATGTTATCTACTTGAATCTCACTTTCGATTACATTGTCCACCTGTCTGTTTGATATGTTAGATGCCAACTGCACTTCATCATTCAAGCTAAGTTCAGAAGGATGAGTTTCTGGCAAGTTATTATCCAATGCTTCATTTGCATGTTGTCCTCCTGAAAAATAATCAGATATATGATATTAAAGTGAATGCAGGGACATAAAATGGGATAGTTGAAGAGAATCAGCAAGTTTTTCACCATTAGTTTCATGGTTCAGAAGATTGACACATGGCCTAAGACTCGGGAAAACAGAACTTGGCATGCTCTCATGAGAAGTCTGAACAGAAAACGTGGAGTCCTTGGGTTCCAAAATGGGTTCAGTGCCTCGGTCCAATTCAGTGGTATGGTGACATGAATTCTCCTGATTCCCTACACTCCCTACAGTATCAATAGATGTTTAACGAATATCCAAAAAACAATCTGAAATATCTTTAGCGTGATTACATGACTGATACCGTTTAACATACCTTGATGTTCTGCATAGTTTTCATGGTTACTTTCAACAGTTTGAACTACATGCTCCTCGTCCCTGTCATGTTTATTAAGCAGATCTTCCACTTTGCCAGGGTCATTAGACACATGAACAACGGCTTCAGACATGGAGTTAACATGGTCAGCTAAAACAGATTCTGTAAAAGGTGTTGAACCAACATCATCCATCAACAGCTGCTCTGTTGCAACAATGTGTGGTAGCGATTTCTCATGTGGCTCAAATTGATTATGCAGTTGTTCATGAGCCTCATTGCTGTAAGCATTTTTCAAGTTCTGCTTCACTGAAAATTCTGGTATCGTATGACTTTCTGGTTCCTGATGATCATCACATGCAGAAGTTTCTTGAATGTTGGATAGATTTGGTTCTTCCCACAGTCCAGGAGTACATGGAGCATGGGCATACTCAACTGGTTGACTGTCTCCATCATCCTCATCCATTGGCTGATACGAAAGAGAAACACTACTATGTATTACATATCGCAAATTTAATATTAAAAATTAATATGGAAACAATTACAAGTTCCTTCATGGACCTGATTTAGAATGCCACTAGGTTCATTAGCATGGCCAGATGCCTGAGGATCAACACTGAAATTGAAAGATGTAAAATTTTGTTAAAAAGTAGCTTTGGATCATTGCATGGAACACCTAAAAGGGGAAGGTAAGATAAGAATTAATAATACAGAGAAAAAAAATAACCATCAATATTCACGAGACACGACCAGTACAAAACTATTGTTTCTATCATCAACCAGCAAAAGGTTCATCAGGTGCATCGCCTCAAAATTTTAACTACCCACAATATATGCATATGCTCCCAAAATAAAGTTATTCATTTAGAGTCACATATGAAAATATGACAAAGAGTTGCCTACAAGTATCATTAGTTTCTAATGCAAAGGGATTATCACAAACCAGTAAGTTGGCCTTGAGCCAACCTTACTAGTGACAATTCATTTGATATTATGCTCGGGACCCATCCATTTCATAAGCATTACAAGCCCATACAAACAATTGAGTTGCTATAGAATTAGATATCAAGTATAATATGCAATAATAACACGAGTATTTTGTAAGATATGAATATCTTCGTAATGATAATACACCAAAAATATAATAGCCTCCATTATATCATCAGAAATCAAATTCAAATCTTGGAGTCATTCTACACAAGTTGATCAAAGACGAAGATTGTTGCAAATACGGTACAAAAACTTATCTCATCAGCAGATAAAGCCATGCAAAATCCATAATGCTTTATTAACAGTTAGAGAGAGAAACAGCGTACTCTGAATTTGATGTACCAGTAGCATGTTCAGCGTTTGCAGCCTTTTCAACCAATAGTTCCTGCTTGCATGAAGTATAAAATAATTGCTTTGAATAAATCCATGCAAAATAACAACAGACACATGTAGTATACATGTCTTTAGTCAGTGAAATGGCATTTCTTGTGTGAACAGAATATGAACTCCTCTTAGAGTTTAAAATTTGACTACATAAATTGAATCTATCAACAGAAGAAATTCAAATGATTTCATAAATAAAGACTTTTAGCGTCCAAAAACAAAATAAATACGAGAAGGAAAATTCCGATTTTTAAGTTAACTCAATCTAGAAGTGATTAACTGTTGCTATCAAGTTTCATGTATATTTACCTCTTCAAGGTCCAAACCAGATGCATCGCCGTCACCAAATCTCTCTGTAAGCGGAAATGAATTACAAATATATAAGAGATGGAAAAGAACTGCATTGTAAATATAGGTACAGTTATAACAGTGGATAGAGATACGAACCATCAAGTCCAAATTTGGATGTAGAAAAGACAACACCATCCATAGTATCTTGAAGTGTAATCTGCTCCTTTGAACTGATGTGGTGATCAACGTAATTACTGCAAAATATTTAAATCAGCACCCAAAAATCAGTACAAACTGGCAAAAGGTACCACCAAGAACAATGGAGTTTACTTTAAGCTGTCGTAATGAACAGTCAGCCTTTATAAGATGATTAAAATCTACTATGAATTGCCACAGTGGCTACAAGTGCAGATCATTTACTCGCATATCTTAGAAACAAATATACTATTAGATACTGATAAACTAACCCCTGAAAAATCTCACTGTCTGGCAGCTCAAAGTCATCTAAATCAAAAGTCTCTGGCAGGGTGATTGAGTGATATGGAGCAGTAGATTCTTCAGGTGGCAAGTCAACCGCAGTGGAACGAAAAGCTTGCTTGACTTTAAGCAAAGCCTCACTACAATCGTCGAAAAGATAATTGACTTTTCTTGAGTAAATCCTAACCACGCCAAGCAAAAGATGGCTGGACAACCTTAGTGCAATGGGCATCTCAGGGAAAAGGATCGAGTCTGTCAAAACCAAAAAGAATAGATTGGCAGATTAAATTGTTGATAACAGAAGTACAATCAGCCATTGTTTTTTTTTTTTGTTTGTTTTTCTTCAAGTACATTGACAGTTTAGAAGTGGTAAAGTATATAAACAAGTCATAATAAAGGCATGATCAACTTAACAAGAACCAGAAATATTCAAAATAAATAGAATATATTATAAAATTATTTAGCAACTTAAATCCACTCAATCTGACAGTTTCAAGTCCTTAACAGTTAACAAGATAACTTCTATAAGGAGTACGGATCTAAAAATACCAAATGTAAAAAGATACAGTGTCTTTTACTACCTGTTCACATATGCAAAGCAACATAATTCCATATGATTTAGGGACATTAATATTACAACTTTCAATTTACATATGATGGTGGACTCCAGGACATGATAATTCCGCAGTTTTCAAGCATAGATGTCTATTAAGAATTTGCTTAAGAATAGCAGGCTACTAGCTAGTAACTATAATGCAGCACCTAAGATTGTGTAAACTTAAAAAGGTACAAAAAATACTGTGTGTCTGGTAGAGTGATAGGAAAGATTGATGCATATACAGCATGTTAAAGCACCAAGCACAACTTCAAATCTATTATCTATCATTTGATTACCCGCCTAACAAATTTAAGCTTCATATGTATAATTTATCATAAACTGTAAGGTGTCAGCTCTAGAATTGGAAGTATCCTACTTTCACAAGATCCAGCTAACGATAACTATTTTATGATTAACGGTGTGACTCCATTGGAGTGAGAGTCCTGATACATCCACGGGTCCAAAACTTCATATATATGTGTATTTTCATAGGGCTTCTTACAAAGTTATAATATCTAAAATTTCCATCAGTATATGATAAATTAGACGAATAACTTGGGTCATCTAGTATTTAAAGGTTATTGATTTATTATATGTCTTCCAAAGAAAAAAGTCATCCTTGAAAGACTAAGACACTTAACAAGTAAACAAAACTTTCAGCTACTTGGTACTCCCTAGGTACCCTACCAAGTGAGCCTCTTTCGTCTAAATTGCGAAATATGATGATTAGTTCCTTCTGCAGTTTCAGCCAGCAAAGTGCAGTTACTTAAAGTTTCTAAAATGAATACCTGCTTAGCTCATTAAAGCTCTGTTAGCTTGAAACCAAAAGCCATAAATTACTTGCCTAACTAAGTACTAAACCAGTTAACTTAACTGATAAGCCACAGTCAACAAAGATATAGATACAGATAGCGATCAATAAAAGAAATAATTTATAAAGCTTCATATGAAGTACAGTAATAAAAAACCATTCTTGCATCTAAAGATATCAGAATTCAAACAACAAAATATTAGGGCTAATACAGTAGCCAAATATTACCTACTGATACACCAATATCAGTATCTGCAACCTGATTCTTACGAAGCTTCCTCTCCAAATGTGCTGCAATCCATATTGTCCCTAAAGGACCCTTTTTTGCTAATATAAACTGTGAATAAAACATCTTTCCTTCAAAATTTCATAAACAAACCCTAAACTTAAAAAGCCCCAATTTTTCACAGAAGCTTGCCCCAACTTCAATCAGGACCAAAGTCTGAAATTTGATAGCTCATATAATTATCGAATCACAACCCTAATTGCTCTTTCAAACCTAAATTGAATCACTGGAAACCCTAAAGAAGAGCAGGGAAAAAAACCCTAGATTTAGGGAAGAATTAGATGACAGATCGGGAAAGATTTCGTATTTACGAAATTGACCTCGAACAAGTAGTAGGTATAAATGTATGGATTGTGGTGTTTGGACTGAAATCAAAGGGGGTTTTCGATATTTTTGGTGAGTTTTAATTTTGGGGGAAGCTTGAAGCGCATTTACACTTTTTGAAAGAGATTTGAACAAAGAAAGTTTTTGGAGAGAGAAGAAACAAAAATAAAGGTCAAAGAGTAGGTGTTGGAAAGTGTTGTGTGTGGTAATTGGATATGGTTTAACACGGTGTTTAGTTTAGCCACTCGTCCTCGGCGCATAGGCTCGCATATGGCGACATGGCGTGTTGTTTTTTTACATGTTTGGACATTGGACATGGCCCGTGATTTCTCAAAACTTTCATGGGTAGAATTGTTATTTGATTTATGAAAAACGTAATTTGTATAGATTTTTAAAATTACGTGCATAGTTTAGCCGGAACCTAGTTAACTAAGTGACCATTAGTATAACTAACTATATTGAATTAACCTTTCCAATCATGAAGTTTTGGCTTCAAATATGTGAGACTAAGGGTATATTTGATAAAACTAGCTTGTAGCTGTAACTTATTTCTTAATGTAGAAGATGAAACTTATTGTTTTATAAGTGTTTGACAAACTAGCTGGAGCTTAAAGATATAAATTGACATAAAAAAAACATGAAAAGTATATGTTAAATAATTTATAAGCAGTATTTAAATAATTTCTCATTTCATAAGTTGGGAGTTTATTTTTAAAAGCTGTTTTTAGTAGCTTATCCTTCTAGGGTTTATTTTATTAATAGGCTCTTAAATTGTCAATGAAATAATGTTAAAAGACCGAGCTTATGAAAAAATAAGTTTAAACTTCTATAAATTTCAATAAGCTAGTGTGTCAAACACATCCTAAATAGTATTATCGACTTTCTTTTAGAGTTTTCACAAGTATTTTCATTTAATTTTGGTTTAGTATGGAAAGTGTTTAATTTTATACTCCATGTTTGTTTGGCGACGAGCTTTTAAGAGCTTTTTAAAGCTTTAGCTTTTTATTTATAACTTTAAAAGCACATGTAAAAGTAATAGCGATTCATATTAATTGGATATGAATCGCTATTGTTTTCATTGTGAAAAAGTAATTACTGTCGTCACATAGGTTAATTATAATATCCCTTCTAACTCGTTCCAATTAATTCTACAAAATTGTTCTTAACTAATTAAATGAACATAACATACGAATAGATATGTGTTTACGATACCAAAGAAAAAATTTTAAAATTACAATAATTATCTTAATATGAATAAAAACACATAAAAAACACATATTCAAAAGTATATGAATATTAAAACCATGCAACTACAAGTAGCTAATCTATATCTATAATCTATAACTAATTATAAAGCACCCTGCTAATTTATATTTAAAAACTTTTTAGATTTAAGACACAACATTATCATACATAAAACTTTTAAAAAATGTTATCGTATAACATATTTTTTCACTCTTTTACTAATATAAGAGTATCATGAATAATAGGTAATCAATTGACGAATAACAAACATAATATACGTTAAGTCGAAATCTATAAAAAAACTTTATATTTAGCTGCATAGCACGAGTATTAGATCAGGATAAATAATTTCATTTATGTCTTTTTATATCATTTTATAATATTCAGGGGCTGTTTGGCTTGACTTAAGTTTTTTAGTTTTTACGTTATCTAAATGCCAGAAATTTAGGGCTTTTAGCTTTTTAACCATAAAAATTTTAAAAAGCTCTCTCTAAAAAGTTCATCTAAACACCTAAAAATAAGTTTTTTAACGGTAAGATAACATAAAAGCTAAAAAGACCCCATCAAAAGCCAACCAAACACCCAGTTACGCTGCACCTTCGGCTAATAATTTACCGAACACATTTTTATAAATAAAGTTACAGCCTTCCTGCTTTTATTAAAAGCTACAGACATATCCCTGAACCCTAAAAGTTTGGTCAGTCAACCTCGCCGGAAATTATGGTCTCTACGGTGGTCAATGTCAACTGAACGAGCAAAAGGACAGTTTAAATAAGGAGTATATTATTATTTCTATTTTATATTTGCTGGATTTAGTGACTCGACATCAATCAATCAATATATCAATATATACTGTTTATAATACGGAGTAATAATGTTCAGTCCAAATATAACGTCAAAACCCTAATTCCGGCCGCTTCACCTTATAATACGATCGCCAGATCATCACTCCTAACCGCAGTAACAACTTCTGACCACATCACCAGCTTTGACAATTCTTATCAGCTACAAGTAAGTTCATATTGAAATATTGAATTCGATATGTATTTTATTTTGTTATAGTTCATTCATTAAAAACCACAATTATACATATGTGCAAGCTGAACCTGTACGCAGAATTGTCATAATATACATGATATGTTTATGTTAGGAACATTGATTATATTTACTTGTGTGATAACTAGATGCAGGCAGCTAGCTAGCAAAGCAAATTTGTGGTAGTTATTAGTTGACCTAAATATAGAAAAAAAGATGAAGGTGGTAGGGTTAGTCAGTGGTGGCAAGGACAGTTGTTTTGCCATGATGAAGTGTCTTCAATATGGCCATGAGGTAAGACTGTTTGACCGGATTCTGTGTACGTGATTTGTGTGGTTATTGATAACTGCGAATGATTCTGTTTATGTACGCACACAAAGTGAATTTTACTTAGATATGTGATGATGCTTGTGTCGCAGGTTGTTGCATTGGCCAACTTATTGCCTGCTAATGATTCTGTGGATGAGCTTGATAGCTACATGTATCAAACTGTAAGTATTTCTCTCATATCACAAATTGGGGTTCAGAAACTCAGTTACTATGAAAGCACAGATTATAGTTTTGTGACAAATCTCTGTTCCAGTTATTTCATATCTTATACTATCTGTCAGCATGTTTATACAATTTGCATGGAATATTTAGTTTCGTTACGGTTTTATAAAAATGCATGAATCACTATTTGGAGAGTGTAGAGGGTGATTCAAAAAAATAGCCATATGTCACATAATTTGCATTAATTTATTAGAAGAAAGCTCAATATTTGAATTTTGACCGAGACAAAGCTCTGAGATTGTTAATGTAATGCCCTATAATTAGTATCACGTGCTAAGCTAATTGCTTGGTGTTTGCATTGCTTGATATGTCTCAGGTTGGTCATCAGATCGTTGTCAGTTATGCGAATTGCATGGGAGTGCCTTTGTTTAGACGAAGAATACAAGGATCCACCAGGCAAGCTTTTTAATCGGAACTCTTCTAACAGAGCTTTATAAAAATTTATTTCTAGAGAGTATTACGCAAAAAATAAATATATGACATAATGAATTACAATGCTTACATGTTCAACTGCACTTTCTGCCTGGTAAGTGGTAGAATTGTAAGTCCATTTGATTAGAGAAATTCCATACTTCTATCTGATAGTCACAGTTGTGTCAAATCATATAAAAGTTAGTCTTATTATTTAATAGTGGAATGACCTATCTTACAGGTGCATAAAATTATGGAAGATCAACTTGTAAACACTCTGATATACAAATCAACTAGGCCAACAAATTAAATCCAAATAAAGAGGCAAGCACGGTCTAAGGTTCTAGATAATATTAAGAATGCTGCAATTGAGTTTAAAGTTTTTATTTATACTCCGTGATATCAACATGTCTTCAATGTTATTCACAGCATTCTTTTATGGTTGCCATTTCGTGTGATTTGTTATGCCACTCTAAATTATAGCTATGAATATGAATTTTGAATGCTCGTTTTTTTATTTTATTATTATCATCGCCTTTAATCTTATTATTTGGTCTTGATGCTCTTTTGGTATTGTCTTACTTGACCAAGTAGTTGTGGTTGCTTATTTTTTTATTGAACATATAGGCACCATGACCTAAGCTACAACACGACTCCTGGTGATGAAGTAGAAGACATGTTTATCCTGTTGAAAGAAGTTAAAAAACAAATACCTTCTATCACCGCAGTCTCATCTGGTGCAATTGCTTCTGACTATCAAAGATTACGTGTAGAAAATGTTTGTTCAAGACTAGGGCTCATTTCTCTAGCGTATTTATGGAAACTGGATCAATCATTGCTCCTACAACAAATGGTACCTAAATGTTCATTGTTTCATATGAGCATCTCTTAAAATGTTCTTCCACTCTACTAAACATTTCATTTGTTCAAATCTGATCTTTTGTGGGCCTAATTAGATTGAAACTGGGATTATCGCCATCACGGTAAAGGTAATAATACTGTGATTTTTCACTCTGATTTTCCTTTCTGGTTCAATTATCGTACTCTGCTTTTTGTGTTTTTCTAACCTGAGGCTATTTCCCCTTATATATTTTTAGGTTGCAGCTATTGGTTTAGATCCTTCTAAGCACTTGGGGAAAGAGATGTCTTACCTATGGCCACACCTTCTCAAGTTAAATGAGTATGTTATTTACATAAACGAGTTTTGTGTTTCCTTATCTATCAGCTTTCAGAATTAGTAACCTTTTTTCTTGGCAGGTTATATGGAAGTAATGTATGTGGTGAAGGGGGAGAATATGAAACATTGACTCTTGATTGTCCCCTCTTTAAAGTAAGTCTTTCGTGTGATTGGTGTTTCTTTTTGGTGACTTTAAATATTTATCTGTCTTTTTGTTCATGTTTGTGCTTTCACCTTTCATTTATTCCAGTATGCTCGAATTGTTCTAGATGAATTTCAACTTGTACTTCATGATTCAAATTCCATAGCTCCTGTGGGGATCCTTCACCCGGTAGTATTCCATTGTGAAGATAGACCAACTTCTGTAAACACAACCAATGGTTTCTATCTGGAGAATAGGGGATCTGTAATTGAAGTACAAAGTGAATTTCTAGACATTGTCAAAGACAAGTGCCAGCCATCTGATTTTGTATTCGATTTGGGTGAACTTGAAAAGCGTAAACCTTGTATATCGAAAACTAAAAAAGAGAACTCTTTTTCCATATCTTGCTGGTTGCAGGACTCGAAACGAACTTCAGTAGGTGAGTTGTAATAAAAATTAGAAGTTACTCGGTTTATCTTAAATAGTTAAATCCATTGAATCCATGTTATATTTTATATGCTCAATTTTTTATTTTTGTTGTGGCAGATCTGCAGGAGGATTTGAAGATCATTTTACTGAAAATTGAATCACAGCTAAATGAACTTGGTTTTTCTTGGGGGGATGTAGTTTACATTC
The DNA here is from genome assembly GCA_963422505.1 of Pseudognaphalium luteoalbum. NCBI lineage: Eukaryota > Viridiplantae > Streptophyta > Magnoliopsida > Asterales > Asteraceae > Pseudognaphalium > Pseudognaphalium luteoalbum. The sequence continues at coordinate 8,040,002 of OY730195.1, read as the reverse complement.
ATCTGTACATCTCAGATATGAATATGTTTGCTATTGCAAATGAAACGTATGTGAATTTTATAACTCAGGAGAAATGTCGATTCGGTGTGCCATCCCGCAGTACGATCGAACTTCCTCTATCACAAGTTGGTCTTGGGAAGGCTTATGTGGAAGTGCTGATAGCAAATGATCAAACTAAGAAAGTTCTTCATGTGCAGAGCATTTCTTCATGGGCTCCTAGTTGTATTGGACCATATAGTCAGGTGAAACAGCTGTTACATAATAAATGTTTGACAAAGTATATTTTTGAGAAAATGTAGTGTAGTCATAATTTGCTATTTTGTAGGCGACATTGCATAAAGAGATACTTCACATGGCTGGGCAGTTGGGGCTTGACCCTCCAACCATGTCATTATGCAGTGGGGGCCCCACTGCTGAACTAGAACAAGCCCTGGTGAATAGTGAAGCTATTGCAAAATCGTTCAACTGTTCGATAAGTACATCTGCCATACTGTTTGTGATTTATTGCTCAAAGTCTACCTTGATATCCGACAGAATCAGTATGCAAGAAAAGCAGATTTCAATCCTTGATCAGATGAAGTTGGTCAACTTAGATAAAAAATGTCTTTCTGGAGTTCTAAATCCTCTTCTCTTGTATGTGCTTGTCCCTGATCTGCCAAAAAGGTGCGCTTTGTATCTGAACTTAAGTTTTAAGAACATGTAAATGGAAAGACGACCTATTTACAGAAGGCTTTAAACTAATAGTTTCTTTTGGTTGTTATGCTGTAGAGCTTTTGTTGAGGTGAAGCCCATGCTCTTTGTTGATGATGCTGATGCAGAAAATGAGGAAGTAGCTAATGAACACATTATATCTGACATAAAACATAAAGTGAATCCATTTGATTCATGTTTTCAGTCAGAAAGTTGGCATGATGAGTGTCTTCAGAAGTGTCTTGTTCATGGCCGAATATGTGCAGTCATTCTATCCATAACAACTGAAATTGCTGAGAAGATCTGTTTCAATGTTGACGATCTTCCGAGTATTACTGTTGAGGAGAAAACAGAAAGAGTAGCAAAGTTTTGTGTATACCGTCTTGATAAAGTCCTTTCAGAAAACCACTTCTCTTGGGATGATATAACGGTAAGTGTATTCTGCTGCATGAGTTACCAGTTATCATTTCTTTTTGTTACCATTAAATATCTTATCTCCGGGTTTTTTTTTTTGGTCATTCTACTGCATTTTCAATTTTTTTGTTTTCTCACCTACAATCACATCATCACATGTTGAGTTCACCTAATACCATGCTTGCTCCAGTACCATGTAGATGGATCCAATAAATGGAATATATTTGTAGGCCAAAATTAGTGGAAGTCTTGTCAAGTCAGTCTTTGTTTCTTGCATGATATTCTTGACTTGTCAAATACAACTCAAAGTAGTCATCTATAACTTTGGTATTATAATTACAACTTTTCATCTCTGGATATTATATTTTTCCACTTTTTACTCCTAAATATGATTCTTTCATTCTCCAACATAAAAATTTATATGCACATACTGACATACATATGCTGTGTACATGTATAATACATTATATGTACACATTACACATACATATGTATGTATGTTCATCTATATCAGTATATCTGTATATGCATGATTGTATGTGTACATACAAAAATGGACACACGTATGCATCCACGTGTTTATGCAAAGATGCAACTGGTGAGAGTTTGTAACAGGGCGTTTTGATGTAATGTACTCTTGGTGGTCCTTATCATTGTTAAGACCTGCATTTTGGCTACTTGTTGGACTCTATTTGTACACCGAGCCTCTATGTCATTCCCCCTCATATATGGATATTTCGTTTTGTTGCATTGTATATATTTGTTTGGTAATTTCATCATATCATATATGTATATTTCAGTGTGTATTTAATTCTTATAACACCTCCCCTTATGTTTTGCAGAATTTGAGAATTTACTTTTCAACAAATCATGACATCTCCCATGAAACATTGTCATTCATCTTCAAAAACGTATTCGATGAATTTGCTGAAACGACCAAACAGGTGAAGACTTGCAATGAACCCATTTTCAACGTTGTGCCTGTAATTGGGTTGGGGAGGTCTGCTTCTTCTATGGATGATATTATCACCTGTGAGCTAGTTGCTAGAAAATCTTGACACACCCCATTAATTTTCTTTCAAATTAATTTTTATAAAAAATGGATATTGATAGCTCTTATTAGGGCTTAAATGTGAAAGATATGTGGAAGAACAAAAACTCCTTACGTTACTATCGTGCTGAAAGTACTGTGTTTATACTACTACGTTAGTAAACAGATACTAAGGAAACCAATAGGTCCCAAGGAGCGATAGATTGCAGTTTTGTTCAGTCCATATTATTCAATTATGATTGTATTCCATCTTCGTATACATATGTTTGAGAAATGAATTCCACGTTCATCTAAATTATTGAAGATCGTATCCCTGAAATCTGAAGATATCGTATAAAAGGTAAGAGGTATGATGTACTCCGTATCTGACTATCTGAGTAAGAGCATACAGAGCACCCTCTGAAAACGCCGAAGCCCACTGTTCGGGGCTCCCCCTCGCCTATCAAGCCCGGCGTTCACCGCCACCGTTCGAATACAAACGTTGTGACTTCCGACGTTTTCTTTTTTTTTTCTTTTTTTTTCAAACGGTCCATAAGTTGTAACGGAAAGGAAAAAAATAATAAAAAAATAGCCGTTGAAGCCCGTTGGGGTTTCTTTTTATATTTTATTTTTTAAAACTATTACTTTTACCCTATAAATACACTCCAATTCCAACATTTTTCATACCTCAAATCTTATCCTTTTCTTCTTATTTTTATACTTTGTAATTTGTAAAAACTAAACCAAAAAAGAATGTCTCAAAACCCAAATGACCCATTCAACCTCCAATCGCAATGAAATCCATTTCCACCAAACTACAACCCGCAAACACCACAAGTTCCAAATGCTCAAATGTCGGGCTTTGGTCAAACTTACAACCCGCAAACAATACAATCATCTTCATACAACCCGTGCCCACAACAAGTTCCACCCACCCAATTCCCGCAAATGACACCCGAGAGTTACCAAGAATTTTTGTTATGGAAGCAAAGTCAAGTGCCTACGCCGTTGGAGCATTTGGTTGAGGCTGAAACACCGACGTCGTCTCGGCCCAAGAAAACAAAATCCAAAGATGTCGATTGGCCGAAGAAAATAAAGTAATATCCGACCGCAATTATTGGACGTCCAAAGAGGAACTACTTTTAGCTCAATGTTGGATTTGTATATTCGAAGATCAAAACTGAGGCATCGATCAAAAAGGAGAGTCATTTTGGTACTTGGTGAGGGACGAGTACAATAAATGTGCGGATATGAAAAAAGTCGTCCAACGGGGGAAAGACACATTGTCGTCTAAGTGGACTTTTTTGAACAATCGTTGTCATAAGTATCAAGGAATCGTTGCTAGGTTGGGAAGAGAAAGGCATAGTGGTGAAAAAGATGAAGATTTTAGGTTGCGGTGTTTGGAGACGTTCCGGTTTGAGGCGAAATCGGCTTTTGGTCAAGAGCTCGTTTGGAATTTTTTGAAAGATAAACAAAAATGGTTGGTGCCCGAGGCGGTTGTAGTCGGGCGTAGGAACAAGCGGAGGGAGACGGTGGACTTGGAAGAGGTAGCTTATGATTTGGAGAATGACGTGGAGAATGAAGTGGAGAATGAAGAAAACCCGAGCGCCGCCCTTTTTGGAGATGATGTACACCCGCGGCCACCTGGAAAATCAAGGCGTGCTAAAAGTGCCAAAACATCTTCCGACACTTCTACTAAAAGTAGCACGCCTTCTTTTGATGAGTCGATCACAACAAACTTTCAACAATTGACTCAATCCAAAGCTAGCGTTATCGTACCCGAGACATCACCGAAGCAATGCGGGGTTTGAAGATAACAACGGATGGCTTATCGGAAGATGATGCGTGGTTTCTATACATGGAAAAGGAGAAGATTCGCGAAAAGTTCGGGTGGAGGCGACCGGGTTTAGGTGGTGGATCGGGTTCGGGTGGTGGATCGGAGATGGATGACGAATAATTATGTATTTTTACATTATCGTATTTTAATTATGTATTTTTAGGAACTTTAATTATGTATTTTTAGGATCTTTAAGTATCGTATTTTAATTATGTATTTTTAGGAATTTTAATTATTGTATGAAAGTACTTTTTAATTTAATGTTATTTGTTTTTATTTAGTATTTTTTATGTATTTAATTTGTTTTTAGAAAAAAAAATAATAATAAAATAATTACAAAAACACTGAACTAAACACTGAACCTCAAGATTAACCATTACCCCACTTTACTGCTTCAGTGTTCCCAAGAACACTGAACCGAACACTGAACCACCATTCAGCGCTCCCTGTGAAATAAGCTTTATGCACTTGATAGCTTGAATTATTAGTTATTTGGTCAATGGCTCATTTATTCGCAAAATCTATCTATGGTAATGTGGGTAACTTGTTACCTAAATCTTTCTATTTAATAATGTATGTTTTTGGTAACTGGTAGGTGAACTATGATGTCATATGTTGGACTCAATGAGAAACGAACATAAACGTAAATTCGTTTGCGGTAACAATTACGGATGCTATAATCAGTTAAGGACTCACAAAATATAAATTATAGTCATTGGTATCACATTGAATTTCAATCGGTAGTATTGAATTTCACTCGATAGTTTATTAATTTTGTTTAAAAAGTGAGGTTGCATCATTTAAATATTTGTAGTAGCAGTTTTAAAGACCAATAACTTTTCAGGTAATTTTACATTAAGTCAGCTTTATTAACTAGTGTCACGTGTTAACGCTGACCATAACGTAGATCTGCCCAAAACTATGTTATTTTTAAATATTTGATGTATGTATTTATCGGATAATATAAACGGCTTTCAATGTTTTTACAAATGCTTATGATAATTAATCTTTACTTATGGATTGGTCCTATGGTAACAAAATGCCCCCCAAAAAAAGAAAATTTAAGAAAAATTAAACTGTAAATTTGTAATTGTAATGTCGTATATGTACACCACTCGTACATTACATTATTAATTGAGGTTAAAGTTAAAATGTAATTTTTTTTAGAATTAGAAAACCAATAAGAATTCGTTACGTGACATGAAATCCATTTTTCCTCATGTTTTTAATAATTAAACAACTCAAAAAATGACGTATTGAAAAATTATGAAAACCGCACCATAAAAATCAACATTTTTTCTTCGATTAGAGATGTGACAATATAAACTTTTGATATTTTTTTTGGTTTTACAAATTGCACAAAATTAGTAACACATGTGTTACTCGCTGGTATCACATATGTTACCCGCTCATATCACATGAGTTAATCGTTTCCAAAACTCATTGAAAAACGTAAAAAAATCGTCGAAAGTTATAACACCCTTCTTTTTAACAAACATATATTATATTATAAACTTCGGAAGCGAGTCCCAAAACATTACTACTCTATTTACTTATACCAAAAGTGACAGTTTACAAAACAACACACTTATAGTTTTATAATTACAAACATATACTTAAGACCGGGTGTTATATTTTCCAAAACATCATTTCTAGTTTCACAAAAGATCAGAGTAATCGCGGTAGTAGTCAAACATCCATCCAGTCTCCCATGCCATGACCATACTCTAATTATCATCAAAATCTGCAAAATGTTAAACATGGTGGGATTAGCTCACAGCTAAGTGAATGGAACTGTATCCGACAGTTCAATCCAGAAATAACAAATCTTACAATAAATAAACAATAACACCCAACAACAAAGAGGACCGGCGGTTCTTGGTATGCCATCGCAAGAACACTTTAAACCACTGGTATTGCCATCACAGTGATTTACCGATAGTTTGAAGCTATCTTCACTGACTAGGGTTCATCCATCAACGATGTGTATCGAAAACCCCGCCAGTCAAACAATAGCAACAAACCTGTAACATCCCTAAATCGGGCCTAGGAGAAACAGGTATTTTCCTTATTTTTATATGTAATTTATATTGTTATATGTGTTTGATTGTAAAATTAATAAGAAAATAAGTTACAGAAAATATTGTGACTAGTGAAATATTGTTTGTTTTAAATAAACTTAGGTGACAGTAAAATAAAATAATTTTCTCGCATTTGAAATTTAGGTTCCAGACAATAGATTTAAAAGGGGTATAATATTATACTGTGAGTTAAATGTGTCGGTTTAATAAAATGAGTGGAGGCCGACCTAACTTTTCCCTTTTCTTGTGTTCTTCAATTATCTCAAAACTTTTCCCAAATCTAAATCAATACAAGTTGTTAGTGAAATTATGCAAGATATTACAAGATTAGAAGATTGAATCTTTAAGCTCATCAATTCTTAATCTTCTTCTTGCTCTTCATCTTTGTAAGTATTTAATTGATGGTTATTTAAATTTGCAATTGATGTTAAGTTAAAGCTATGTGATTTTAGTGTGTAAATGATAGGATTCATGTTTAATGATATGTATATATACTTTACAAACTGATTTGGTGATGATTACATGAAGAAATTGCTAGATTTCTTGAATTTAAGCTTGAATATGAATGAGTTAGGTTATTTGTGATTTTAGGTAAATTGTAATGAATTGATGATTGAAACTATGTTATAAGATGTTATTAGGTGTTATGGTAACTAAATGTTGGTAAAAATTCGAGTACATAACTGAGTTTGGTCGATTTTGTGGTTTGTGGTTCGTATGTGAAGTTGCAGAAAATTGGTTAAGTGCAGAAATGGAAGATGGTGAGAATTCGGCGGATTCATTTAGAATCCGGCGGATTCCTGGTGAATCCGGGCGGATTCCCTAACCGGATTCTATAATAATGTTCTGTCCCAGCTTTGAATCTGAAAAATGTCTGGAATCCGGGGGATTCTATCTGAATCCGGAAAATTCAGTTGAATCCGGACGGATTCATTTAGATCCCGGCGGATTTATATTGGGTGACAGAATGTTTTTGATTTAAACTTTATAATGTAATTTAGCTTGTACATTGTGGTTATAGTACTTAATATATGCTTGATTGTTAATATTAAGTTATAAACAATATGATTTGAAGTTTGACTCAAAATTTTTTGTGTGTTTCAAATCCGACGAAGACTCAATAAAATTAGATATTTGAGTTTGGAGTTGAAACGTGACAGGTGAGTGGACTGATTCTCACAGTTTAATTTTGGTGTTAACAGTTAGTTACATCAATTTTAAGTTGATAGTATTGATTGATTTATTGATAAGTTGATGATAGAATTATTGATTGAACTTGTTGATTGATGAATTAATTAATTGCTAGTGAATAATTCCATGATATGTTGGAATGATAGAGGTCAATTATATTGGGTTTAGTTGCTATAGGTTAATTTTTATGGGTTGGATGAACATTCGTTGTGAATTAGCCCATATTAATTAAAGATAGCAATAAACTATCGGTAAAATCTCTGTATTGGTCTGCAGTTGATTATTAAGTGTTCTTGGAGGGTCACCGCGGACTGAGGACGCCTCAAGAACCACCGATCCTCTGTTTTGATTGTTTCTTATAGTTGATTGTTATGAATTGATTGTTATGCTAAGTTAGATTGTTAGACTTAGTTTACTCACTTAGCTTTTTGCTAATCCCCCACAATGCTCTTGCAGGTTAAACTTTTGGAATAGTTGGGTAAATTATGGATAATTGAAGAAATATTTGACGGCTGAAACTCTGATCATTTTGTGGGCTAAACTATTTTCTATGTAACACCCAGTTAGAATATGTGTTTTGGTAAATATGTTTAATTAAGTTTGTAATCGTATAATAGTTAGTAAAGTTTGAAGTTTTATATAAATGCTATAAACCTTATTGAATGGGATAACGCTTCCGAATTATAAAAAAAAAAAAAAATTGTCTTGAAATTATGGGGTGTTATAAGTTGGTATCAGAGCGTAAGTTTAGGTGAATTGAACATTTTAAAGTGTTCAATCCTAAACTTAGTCATGTTGGTCAAACATTTCTTGTGGTGGGGATTAGTTATGATAGGAGATTCGGTTAGTTTGCTAGTACTAACAATTAACGAATGTTGAGATGTGATGTGATTTTAGATATGGCGGATAATGAGCCACCTTCCCATACTCTTAACAATACTTCGCAGACAAATGCACCACCAGAGAATCAGGGTCATAATGGTACATCTAATTTAGCCGGTGGGGAAACTGAAACTGATCAGGAGTATATTATGAGATTGGAGAATCGGGTGTTGGAACTTCAGAGAGAACAGGATGGGTCTTCTCAATAGCCTATTTATACTCGCCCGCAAATTGTGACTAATGTTCCTCCTATTGTATCTTCTACAGATTCCGGTATATATACCTTTTGTTACACAGCAGCAGCAGGGTTATAATTATCAGACTTCGGGTCCTTTTTCTTCGTCTGGTTTCTCTAGTTATCAAATACCTGTTGTTCCACCATTTCAGCCGTTGAAGAAAGGTTGTTCCCTTAAAACCTTTATGTCTTGCAATCCTTCAGTATATTCTGGAAGTAATGATCCTACAGTCACTTTAGACTGGCTACGTGATGTTGAGAGAAAACTGGATGTATGCCATTGTGAGGAGGATAAAGTGCCTTATGCGATACAGTTGTTAAAAGGTCAAGCTATGTCCTGGTGGGATTCGATTACTGCACCATTATCCTCACAACAGTTGAGTGCTATTAGATGGCCGGATTTTCATGCCGAGGTTTGTAAGCAATTTTGTTCAGAGTATAATCTTTCACGTATTAGACAAGAATTCCTTGACTTACAAAAGACTGATCAGATGACAATTGATGAGTTAACTAAGCAGTTTTTTGATAAATTGCGATTTGTACAACAGTGAGTTCCGACTGATCGGACTAAGATTGATCACTTTGTGAAAACTTTACCTCCTGATTACCGTACCTCAGTGAGGTTAGCAGGTTCACTTACACAAGCTTATGATTTAGCTCGTTCGGTTGATGGTGATATTATGGCTAAAAGAGTATTGAATAAAGAAAGGTATTCACAGAGAAATAAAGTAGATTCTTCTGGTAAGCAGAAAGGGCAAGGTAGTCAACAAAACAGGAGATCGAATTTTGGTATTCCAACGGATAGTAATTATTGTAATAGATGTCGAGCTAGGAATAATGGTCCTTGTACTTCCCAGACATCTAGGTGTGTTAAGTGTGGAATTCTTGGACATGCTGCAAAAGATTGTACTTACCCTAATAGCGTGTGTTGGAATTGCCGTAAAGAAGGGCATCATGCAGGGGATTGTTCTGAGGCGAAAAGACAGAGTATGGGTACGGGTAAAGGTTCGTCATCCTCTGGTCAAAAGAGGAAGAATCCACCAGTAGCTGCTAGCCGAGCTTTTCAAATGACAGTTGATGAAGCTGTCGTCACTGAAGATGTTATTACTGGTACTTTTCTCATTAATTCTGTACCAGCTCGTGTATTGTTTGATTCTGGTGCCAACTGTTCGTTTATATATGTGAAATTTTATGATAGACTGAAATTGATCCCCTCTTTGATTGTTAAACCTTTAGAAGTTGAGATTGCTGATGGTAAATTAGTTCCGGTTACCACATCGGTAGTTGGAGCTAGTATACTCATTGAGGGTCATAATTTTCTAGTCTCCTTTTTGTTAATGCCGATTCCTAATTTCGATGTAGTTATTGGTATGGATTGGTTAAGTTTGAATAAAGCAAATATTGATTGTCACAAAAAGATTATAAGAATTCCGATTTCTGATGGGTCATACGTCATGGCTCGAGGAGAACGTGAAAGAGGTAGTTTTTCGTTGATTTCTTTGTTGAAAGCTATGAAATCCCTATCTAAAGGATGTGATTCTTATTTGGCTTATGTGATAGATAGTAAGTTAGAAAAGAAATCTTTGTCTGATATTCCGGTGGTTTCTAATTACCCGGAAGTTTTTCCTGATGAATTACCTAGGTTGCCTCCTGTAAGGGAAGTTGAGTATCGAATAGAATTAATTCCTGGTTCGAATCCTGTAGCTAAGTCTCCTTATAGATTAACTCCTTCTGAAATCCGTGAGATGATGGGTCAAATTCAGGAACTGTTAGATAGAGGGTTTATAAGACCGAGTTCTTCCCCGTGGGGTGCTCCGGTTTTGTTTGTTAAGAAAAAGGATGGTACTCTTCGAATGTGTATTGATTATAGAGAGCTCAATAAGAGAACGGTGAAAAATAAATACCCGTTGCCCAGAATTGATGAGCTATTTGATCAGTTGCAGGGATCATCTTATTTTTCTAAGATTGATTTGAGATCCGGTTATCACCAGGTGCGAGTTCGTGAGGAAGATGTTTCTAAGACCGCTTTTCATACCCGGTACGGTCACTATGAGTTTTTAGTTATGCCTTTCGGATTGACTAATGCTCCTGCTGTTTTTATGGACTTAATGAATCGAATATGTCGACCTTTTCTAGACAAGTTTGTGATTGTATTTATTGACGATATCTTGATTTATTCTAAGTCTGAGTCTGAGCATGAATATCATTTGAGATTGATTCTTGAGATTTTGAAAAGAGAACATCTTTATGCTAAATTTTCCAAGTGTGAATTCTGGCTTCGAGAGGTACAGTTTCCCAGCGGCCAATAATACACATATGCCCAGCGGCCAATAATCACATATTGCACATTAATATCATGCCATTACAGAATATAATCAACCAATCAACAATAACCTTAAAACAAATGATTTAACAGTCAATACCAATAACAAAGTATGTTCACTCGTTGTAATCAAACCTGTTACAACTGGGTTGAACCGAAGAATACAGTTACCACTCACCAAAGTTTTCAGTCTCTGAACTCAGTTGTCTAATATCACCGAGTCTCCTTCTGCTTATCTGAGAACATAATTAAAATAACGAGTCAGTAACTTATTAATAACAATAAACTGATGTTCTAATCATATAGCATATGTCAACACATAACATAACATCACAAAATTAATTATTATAGGCTTTTAAACCACTTGTGAAATGTATATAATACAAGTATTCAAGCTAGATGACCCTGACTGAAAAATATCATTATCGAAATTAACTTACCATACCCAATATGCTAACCTGTTTCACCCGTTTGGGTATCGAGCCATACCCGTTCGGGTAACTACCATACCCGTTCGGGTATCTAAGAAAAATTCCAGATTTTAAGTTAAGTCCCGTGCTGTAACCCTTTGTTCTGATTCACGCGATCGGGTCAAATTACCCGTTTGGGTGACCATGCATACCCGTTCGGGTATCTAACCTACCCGTCTGGGTGAGGTTCAAAACCCAGAAACCCTGAACCTGTTACTCGATGAACAAGCTGAATCCGAATCAAAACCCAAAAATCATAAACTCAAGTCTCTAATCAATCTAATCAGATTACTAGCATCAAACACACTTCATATTTCAACCAATAACATCATATATATTAACTATTCAAACTTCAATTTCACATAATTATCATAACCCTAACTAATTTCAAATAAATCAAGTTGGTAGATAAATAACTCAAAGGAACAAACTTACAATCAACAAGATGATGATGATGATGATATTGTTAACACAACTTCACAACCTTAGTTACTTTCAATTTCTTGTTTATAAATTTCCTTGGGTGTGTGTGAGAGAGAGTTCTTCCAAATGAAGAAAGAAATGAAATTGGGGAAAGTTAGGTTGAGTCGGCAACAACCAACCAAACCCATATATATTTATGTAATTTTATCCTCTTCTAATCCTATTATCTGGAACCCGAAAATACCCGCGAGTTAAAATATTTTATTTTACCGTCGAATACTATAGTTTAAAACATGTACTATTTTATTAGTCAAAATAAATCTCGTGACTCTTTTATCTATTTATTTTCAAGAAATCAAATAAATCATTTCGTATTATTTCAAATAACCATTTATTTTTAGACCCGAAATGTGGGTGTTACAAAAGTATACCTTGTCACAATTTAATCGAAGAGAAATAAACGCTGATTTTATATGGTGCAATATATATGATTTATCGACTGACCGATTATGAAATATTTAATTTTTAAAAACATGGAAGAAAGTGAGTTTTATCACTTTATGACACGTGACACATTCCTATTGGTTCTCACATTCTCACAAACTATTGTTATACTCATTTAAACCTTACCCTGAAACATTTGTTATTTAAATACAGTATGGTTACTGTAATGTAAGTTGTATATATTTATAACTAGACTTTAAACCCGTATATACATACGACCAATGATTATTAATATAAAATTTTGTATTTAGTATTTTGTTTCTAATAATAAAGTGTGTAAGTTAATATGTATATTTTACATTTAGTTGGATTCATGATACTATTACTTTATGTAATTGGATTATATAAGTAGAGAAAGAAAATAATTAAAATATTTTGAAACCAAGTTAGTGGAAAAATCAAATTATTTTAAGTCTACATTAAGCTTTTCAAGTAATTTTATTTATTCATACTTGGTGAATTGAAAATATAAACATTACAAATCGTTTTGGATAATGTTTTAACTACTGAAATAAATTTCTTTTTATGTGTAAGTGAGTCGTTGATAAAAAAATTTCAAAAGTTAGTGATCATATTTTAAAATTTATTTAAATTAAATGGCTTAATTGACACATTAAAAATTAATTAGAATGATGACATCGTAAATATGTTTAATATATATAACTTAATTAAATTTAAGAGATATATATCCGTATGCATATTAGTTAAGCTAACAGGGTTTATAAATTATAAACAAATGAGTAGATACTAGTTGAAGGACCCGCGACAACGCGGTTTATGATATTTGAGTTTATAAATTTAGCGTTTGCTAATAAGTATTACATCTTCAAAATTGTAACTTTCTCTTATAGCATATAAGCTACTAATACGTATTTGTGGATAACTAAATGATTAATTAGAATATATGTCTTATAAAATATGAAACGACGTATGATAACACGCAAAAAGTCATGTTTTTACGTGCATTAATCTCACCTTTTTAGCCCAATATGTGACGAAACTAATCAAAATAGATACTTTATCATTAAAATTCGTCACATGGGCCAAAATACAGGCAGTGTTTCAAAAGTCAACTAAAATTGTCGAAAAACACGATAAATCTAACGAATACGATCATAAGCATTCTCGTTCACTCGTTCTAGCACTTTTTGAGCCACACAAAGAATTATGACATCTAACTTATGTCATTTTATTCGTTAGGAAAATATGAACGCGTGGATATAAAGAACGCTCAAAACGGATAAACGATGAAGAAGTTACGCCCGAACGAAGAAACGAAGAACCGAAGAACCAGCATACGGCTGAACCAAGCCGTATACGGCTGGTCCAGATCGTATACGGCTGGGCCTGGACCGTATACGGCATGCACAGACCGTATACGGCCTGTGTCCAGCCGTATGCGGCCTGGTTCAGCCGTATTCACCCTGTGCTCAGCCGTATACGGTCCAGTTCCGCCGTATACAGTCCAGCTCAGCCGTATCGTGCGTTTGGGTGATAAAAATCTGATTTTTATTCGCCTTTGCGATACGGTTGTGCGTTTGAAGGTTTGGATACGGTCTACGGATACAGCTGTGCAATGCCTATAAATACAATCACCTCCTCGCCATTTTAAGACATGTTTTCTTAGAATTTATCTCTTTCTCTCACTACTCTCTCTCTAAAAATTAGTTAGTTAGTTAATTAGGTTAGTTAAGCTAGTAGATTAGTAGCTTACTTGTAACGGAGGTGCTCCGAGACTACGGTGTCGCACGATTTGTAATAACGCTTTATCAGGTTCTATTATAATCTCTATCTTGTTATTTTAAATAATGTTGTGCTGTCGCTATACTTATTTAGAATTACTTGCTAGGATTATTGCCATGCTTAGCTAGACAAATCTGTGTTTGCTATGATAGTTGTCATGCTAGGGTAGTTATACTTAAATCATGATGTTACTCTGTCTATATGCTGTTGGATTATATTTGAATCCATGAATTGAATCTCAAATGTTAATCTATCCAACTTATGTTGTGGTTAGTAACATCCTTCTAGGCTTGGCCAATTGCTAGTTGTATGCCGCTAATTATTCTGTGTCTGATGATCGTTGAACTCGACATGACCGGTGTTCTCCTGGTTGAAATATTACCGGAGGGAGACACAGAGCGTAGGATTAGAGATAGATTAGATTCAGGTCATTTAACAAGTGTCTTAGAGAGAACTTTCGGGACACTTGTGACTTAACCATGTACCCCGTCACTCTGCATAATTGATCCCTGCTATGCTGCCTTTCTGCATGTTCTTGTTTGATTGTTGCTTAGGGTTTGCATGCTAGTATCTGTTATGCTGATCAGTTACATGATTAGGTTTTCGAATATTTATCAATTGCATACACCAGTTTAACATGCATAGAATAGTTAAAATGATTTATATGAAATAATGATGAACAATTTAATCAGTCGTTAGACCAGACCATCCCAACTTGTCCCGGTAGGAAACCCCTGTTCATGTTTTTGTTTATTCAACAATTCATGCCATGATTCGGATATCTCAAATGTCCGAGATTGGGGAACAAGACTCGAGGATGGTTGTTGGTTAAATTGGTTGCTACATTTGGGACAACTTCCGGTGTAGTTTACATTCCATAACTGTTATCCACGTGACATGTTATTTATCTGATTGCGGATAACTCTACGTTAGATAGATAATAGACTAGGAGTTATGGCTCATTAGGAAATATTGTTGTCATCTTAACTAAGGCTTTATCCCATTAACTACCCCTAAATAGCATGAGTAATTATCATAGTAAACACTCGCCTCACCTATAAGTTCTCGTTGCCACCTCACCTCCACTTTACTTTATTTTAATTTAATTTTAGATAATTAGTAGTTAGTTAAAACCAAAACAAACCAAAACCTCTTTTAAACCCTAGCTAAATCCCCATAGATAACTAAAGTCCTAGATCCCATGCCCGTTGTAGTTTGAAGAACGACCCTAGGTCATACCTATCCCTGTACTCACCCATAGCTTTAGTATACTTAGGCCCAGGAAAAACAAATTTTAAAACCCATTGATCCAGCCAAGCGGGAGGCCTGCAACGACAGGAAGCAATTCCTAAAAGACTGACCGTTCGGCTGGCATCAACGTAATTAAAAAGATTATATGTGATGCATGACCGAGAAATATTCACTTATTTATTAATTTGAAGTTTGATTGAAAAACTCAATTATTTTTTAATTAAATTACATTATGAGATCATTGGCTTCTAATATAATGATGAAAGATATCTTTCTACTTATCATTATCCAGTTAGGTTTTGGTTTCCCATTTCAAATAATTACATGAATCAAGGGATCATGAAAAGCATCTTCATGTAAGAAATGTATTAAATGCATACATCATAATAGAAAATCATCATCAAAACCAAACGTAAAAATTAAAAATTAAGATTTTATAATAAAATTAAAAATTGGGTAAAGAGAAAGAGAAATTGTAGGATCGCAAAGAGGGAACTCAATCAATGGACCATGAAAAACATCTTCATGTAAGAAATGTATCAAATGCATACATCATAATAGAAAATCATCACCAAAACCAAACGTAAAAATTAAAAATTAAGATTTTATAATAAAATTGGCTAAAGAGAAAGAGAAGATATTGAGAAAGTTGGTATATAAATTTAAATTTTATTAATGTGAAAAATATTTGTGGTTAATTTTTAAATTTTTTTAAAAATACATTAAATATTTAGGGGTCAAAGGTGTAATTATTCAAAAGTTTTCTCTACCGTAGGATCATAAAGAGGGAACCCAATCAAGGGTTCAGATTTCTCCATGGAATTATGTTTTAATTATATATAAAGATGGTTATAGTTACCAGTATATGCAAAGATAAGATAAGATGAACACGATTTAAATAAATACGGAGTAATAAAACAATTGGAGTAATACCGTATAAATATATAATATATATAAATATATATATTACTACGTAATAAAAAGAAAGAATAAAAAAGGAATCCAACATAAAAATCGAATATGAAAAATAATTCACATCAAGTAGCCATCGTTGTCGTTTTGACATCTGGAAAACAGTAAAGGCAAAAAATTAAACCAATATATTCCACTTTTAAGCTTCACATGACCCTGTAATTTCTTTCTTTATTTCTTCTCTTCATTATTATTTATTATTATATTAATTTATTATTTATTATACTTGTACTAACAATTAATTGAAGAGAGATAGAGATCTGAGCTGTGTGAGTTCCTTTTGAACAAGAGCAAGGAACTGTTGTATATACATTACTCCATAAACTTCTTATAAAACACAATCTTCAACTCTTTGGATCCAGGTACCTTGTTACTCTTTATGAATTATTATTATTGTAATTTCTATCTTTAATTACATCGTAAAGTAGTATGGATCTGTTATCTTTATAGAGTTATAAGCTGTTATCGTTGTTGTAATTGAGTTAAATTCGAATTGCTCAATTTCTGTTCTCAGATTTAGGGCAATTGGATAACCGACAGTTGTTGTTGAAGGTTTAGTCTTCAAGATTTAGGGCTTTCTCACAATGTGGAGCAAAATTAGGTTATAAATTGGGGATTGTGGGATTATGATGGTTGCTCAATTCTTAACTTAAATTGAATTTGTTAATAGTATTAGTAAGTAATTAATGGAAGATTTCTCCAAGTATTCCCATAGTCCTGCTCATTTAGCTGTTGTTCAAAAAGACCATGCTGCACTTAAGAAACTTATTGCCGCACTTCCACGGTTAGCGAAAGCGGGTGCGGTTTCCACTGAGGCTGAGTCGGTTGCAGCTGAGTTGGATGCTGACTCTGTTTCTGCTGTAATCGATCGTCGTGATGTTCCAGGCAGGGAGACACCGTTGCATCTTGCGGTTCGTCTTAAGGATCCGGTGTCTGCAGACATTTTGATGGCTGCTGGTGCAGATTGGAGTCTTCAAAACGAGCACGGATGGAGTGCGCTACAAGAAGCGGTTTGTAATCGGGAGGAAAATATAGCTATGATTATTGCTCGCCATTATCAGCCTCTTGCGTGGGCTAAATGGTGTCGCAGGCTTCCTCGTATAGTGGCTTCTGCTAACCGTATACGTGATTTCTACATGGAGATAACTTTTCATTTTGAGAGTTCCGTTATTCCGTTTATTGGAAGGATTGCCCCGTCGGATACATATCGAATTTGGAAACGAGGGTCGAATCTACGGGCGGATATGACCCTTGCAGGTTTTGATGGGTTCAGAATTCAACGGTCAGATCAAACATTTATGTTTCTTGGAGACGGATATTCACGAGACGACGGTAGTGTTTGTTTGCCTCCCGGTTCTTTGATTGTTCTTTCTCATAAAGAGAAAGAAATAACGAATGCATTAGAGGGAGCGGGTGCGCAACCTTCAGAGGCTGAAGTTGCACATGAAGTAGCTTTGATGTCTCAAACTAATATGTACAGGCCCGGAATTGATGTGACACAGGCCGAGCTTGTTCCTCATTTAAATTGGAGAAGACAAGAACGGACGGAACCCGTGGGACCCTGGAAAAGTAAGGTGTATGATATGCTCCATGTGATGGTGAGCGTGAAATCACGGAGGGTCCCAGGTGCTATGACGGATGAGGAGCTTTTCTCCAATGAAAGGGGAGTCGAAAATGGAGGCGACCATGATGAATATGATGACGTTTTGACCGCAGAAGAAAAGATCCAATTGAATTCCGCTCTTAAAATGGAAAACTCTGAAAATGTTTGTGATGATGAAGACCGCGAAGTACATAATGAAAATAGTGATTCGGGTTCATTTGAAATTTCTGAATCCAACACGAAAGATAAGAAAAGTTGGTTTGGCTGGAACAAGAAAGGTTCAAAAGCAGGTGGCAATGATCCTGAAGATTCAAAGATTCTAAAAAAGTTTTCAAAACTTAATGAAACACCCGTGGAGGACAGCAATAGCGAGTCCAAGAAAGGGAAAGATAAGAGTGTTAAGAAGAAAAAGAAGAAAGGATCTTCCACAGAATCTAAACATGAAAGTGAGTATAAAAAAGGGTTGAGACCAGTTCTTTGGTTGACACCAGATTTCCCATTGAAAACAGAAGAGCTATTGCCCTTACTTGACATTTTAGCCAATAAGGTGAAGGCCATTAGAAGATTAAGGGAGCTTCTAACTACCAAATTACCTAACGGTACATTCCCTGTCAAGGTAAATTATCCCTATCACATTATGTTTCATCATGTTGTTCGTGTTTCAAATACAGTTATCAAGATTCCTGTATATTATAATGATACATTTCTCTATCAACTATTCTCATAAAATAGGTGCGGCTATTCCTACCTGATTATCTAAAACAGATTCTGCTTTTGATAATAATTAGGGGTCAAATATTTAGTTTCATACTAGCTGCAACTAGGGCTGTTAACGAACCGAATCGAGTCGAATATCAGGATGCTCGAGTTCGACTCGTTTGCTAATTATCCGGTTCGAGCTCGACTCGAGTTCGAGTAAGTTTTAAAAATTGTGTTCGAGTTCGAGTTCGAATTATTTGTTGTTGTTCGAGCTCGAGTTCGATGCTCGTTTATTTGATTGGAAAGTGTCTTTATGAATCAAAATTCCAAGCGCAATTTTGCTTGTTTATGAGCTCGGGATCGTTAAACTCATTCCATAACTCGAAATCAAGCTCGAGTAAGCTCATTTATACTTGATGTCTTAGGTTTAAATATATTAGTTACATACATTTAAAGTTCCAAATAGACAAATTTATTATATAAACTCGACTCGTTCGACTCGAATAGCTCGTTTGACTCGAAACTAAACGAGCTTTCGAACGAGCCGAGTCGAACATCAATTTTTTATGCTCGGCTCGTGAAATTAATTGAGTAGTATTTTTCATTCGAGCTCGACTCGTGTTCGAATATTATCAAACTCGAATTCGAGTTAAACGAGCTCGAACTCGAGTAGCTCGTTAAATGCTCGACTCGTTAACACCCCTAGCTGCAACCAGTTATCTTCGAAACTTATTACCCAATTTTTTAACCGGTTGTACCTTCATTCAGTAAAAAAATAGCAGTCCAGATCAATTTCAGTCGCCTTAAATATTTGATGACATTTATAATTGAGAGATAAAAGGACTTCTTCATTATATTATTATAATATCAGTTTGTGACTGCTGCAGATTGCGATTCCAATCGTGCCAACAATCAGAGTGCTCGTGACATTTACAAAATTCGAGGAGCTACAGGCTTCATCGGAAGAATTCTCAACACCACTCTCGAGCCCAGCTCATTTTCAAGATTCAAAATCTAAAGAACCTGAAGGATCAACATCATGGATCTCATGGATGAAAGGGAATCGAGGCGACCAATCAAGTGACACCGAGGGTCGTAGCTTCAGGGACGAGACCGACCCATTTAACATACCGGCTGACTACACATGGGTTGATGCCAATGAGAAGAAGCGCAGGATGAAGGCCAAGAAAGCCAAGATCAAGAAACACAAGAAGCAATCTGCAGCTGCTGCAGCAGCTAGAAGCACTGAAAACGGTGCAAGGCAGTCGAGTGAAGATTTGGAGTGATCATTGATGGGTCCATACTTGGATTTGGGTATGACCCGGATGGAATTTGTGTGATAGAATTTCATTTTTAGGGTGGTTGTTGGGTTGATTGTTGTATGCAATCTTTGTTTCTTGTGATGGTTTGTTCCAGTGGTTTTGGTAGTTTTCTCAGGAACAGCTTCAGCATGGTGTATCAATGTCTATTTATTTATTCCTGCTCCTCTGTTTTGTTGGGAAATTCCATATTAAGTTGAATTTTACAAGGGAGAAATGCCACATTTACAAAAAAAATAAAAATAAAAAAATACTACAACGTACAGTAGTTCTTATAAATGGACGTGTTATAATCAGGAGGAACAAGAAAGAGCAAAGAGTAATAAATTTTGATAACTTTTGTGCATCTAAAAAATTAATCTATGATCATCAAGGTATTATGGTAGGTGTAACAATATTTTTATACATTATTGTTTTGTACACGCGATGAAGAAATTCAAACATACAATAGCTCGGTACTTTTTCTCAGTCTAAACTATTAACTATTTTGGAACCATATTCGACATCGCTATATTGACATGATATCTTCCTCTTTACCAAAACCGATCCTTATTAACACTCAAGTACCCAGCCATTACCTTTCCACCTGTGTTCCTCATTCCGTCAATGAGAAAACACCATGTCGAACCCAAGGCTCCAATGAAGAAGTCAGCTTCAGTAGCCACCAAGAAGTTAACTAGCGGATAGTTGGTGCTCGTTTCTCTACCAAGACTCGCCTCATATACAGCCATTGTGATGTTTCCCACTTGCCGTCTTACATTCGAGTAGTAGAACTTCCAGTTTGAATATAACTTCGTTTTATCAATCACTTCTTGCATCTCAGTTGATAACCAAATACGATTCAAATGAGGGAAATGGTTTCTGATCCTGTTTGCGAGACGCATGTATTCTTTGAACTGAACAACCTTCATTTCACATGCTTTGTCCCCCATTCTTACATGTACGCTTAATAATGGTCTTGGAGTCCATGGCTCGTGATTTGACCATACGTATCTTTCCATTGCGGATCTAGAGGCTTTTGTGCTTTCCTGCAACATATTGTTAGTTATAGTCAATAATACTAATGTGTAATGTTCAAAATGCCTATTTATAGTCTTTGCGAAAAAAAGGCTAAAACATCATTAATAACACAAACCAGTAGCAAGTTAAGCAAACCTCGACATATTGTGAAATACGTGTTGCATGAACTAACTCGGCAGCTTCTAGTCCAAATGCAGAGTGTCGTGCTACGTTTAGTAAACCACATGTGTACTCTGTTCGGAACCTCATAAGGTAACGCAAAGCCTAAATAA
Organism: Pseudognaphalium luteoalbum; assembly: GCA_963422505.1. NCBI lineage: Eukaryota > Viridiplantae > Streptophyta > Magnoliopsida > Asterales > Asteraceae > Pseudognaphalium > Pseudognaphalium luteoalbum. The sequence goes on along the minus strand of OY730195.1, from coordinate 8,019,043 downwards.
AGAATGAATTTCATGGATATTATTAACACTTCAGAAAGCATCAAGTCATAATCATGTGATCAAAGCTCGTGATCTACCTGTGCTCGCCACCATTTCCAGTCCATTTTTCGATGATAGCCAATTAGCGTTCCATTTATTTCTGTTGTTGGCTGCATGTAACTCCAAGGATTTCCCCATATTCTGTAAACATTCAATAAATCAATGATGACATAGATGATGGAAAAAATGATAACTTTTTACTTCTAATCTTGAATGGCATGTACAAATTTGAAATCTTGTTAAGAGAATTTACCGTGGGATTTGGCCAGTCCATATTTGCTTTGTTGTATAGTTTTCTTTTACTGTAATAATTCCATCATCCCATGCTTGTTTTTCATTCATAAGTTCAAAGGCCCGTTCTCTACACTCTTGTGATGTTTCAGGAAAAAAATAGCATGACCAACTAGACCTCGATGCACCTATCGTGAATATGATATGAAAGTTTACACAAGTGAGAAATTACTAGATCCCATGGCCTTAGCCCACAGCCTAAGAGTCGGTATCTAAATAACATCTAGTGACCTGCAATTAGCAATAATAGTACAGGTGAAGTGGGTCAAGTTATGAAGAGATAGGTTGGTGGCAAAATGGGCAAGTTAGGCATGAGCCGGATAGCAGTTCAGAATGTATCCGGATCAAACGAGCCAGGTCGAATTGAGGTGACCCTAACAATTTTTAATTTCCTTTTCTTTTTTTAACAAAACAGATCTCTACTGTTACAATGATAATCATAACCTTTTTGACCCGTTTGACCAATAATTACATGTGTCGTCCTCTATTTCATAATTTTTTTTATTAAATTATTTTGACCCGTTGGATATGAAATCTTACTTTTAAGAAAAATAAAGTTGTGTATCAGTGTATGTATTATGTGTTTTCGCGAGTTTGTGTACCTTTACAGCCATCATGGTCAGCTCGATTATAGTAGTTTGTAACAAGTACCCTTTTTTCGTTAATAGCGATTGCAAGAAGCCCACACATCCCAGCAAACTGAGCTCCCATACCAAATCCAGGTATTCTCTCCCAATCTGTAACTAAAAACTTAACGTTCGGATCCCTACAATCTACTGGATGTTGATGCACCCACATGTCGTGTTGCACTTTCCTTGTTAACGGATAATTTTCCTCTTCCGACCCTTTGATCTGCATAAACGCTCAATAAATACATCACATAAGTAAAAGTAACATCCAACACTTAGTTGGGACCCTGGGTGGGATCCGCTATCCAGGGTCCCAACTAACTGAAAGCCAAAAGCTGCAAAAACTATAATGACAAACACGTACCCATGGAGGGTAAGCACCTTGGGTGATAATTTGATGACCATTATACCCTTGTTGTTCGTCTTTTGTCGATAAAGGGTAGTTATTCAAGAAACCTTTCCACATTGTCCATGGTGGTAATTTCCCATTTTTTGTACGTTTATCAAGAAGCTGATTCACTTCATGCGTTAGCTTACAGTTCTCCAAGTGAGGAGGTGTATGCACCTTAGTCTCATCACTTGCTACATTTCGCGAGAACAAACCTTCACCGGTGTTTGACTTGTTTAACATTGTGCTCCAAGTCATGTAAATTGTCTTGACCGGGTCGTTGACTTGGACCTCGATAATATTTTGTGATATCATCATTTTTTCTACCACTTGCGATCTAGATTCACACTCTCGTCCCCCAAAGGCATCTAGAAAACAAACGAGTTTAGACGATGAATTTAATTATGTGTGGTTGTACATAAAATATATATACATATAGGTACAGTTTCAGCAATGTTACTAGTAGAAATAGTCATGTTTTACCAATTATGCGAGGGAGTACATATGGTCACACTTTCACATAATGTCACCACCTATAGACTATAGAGTTTAGATAGTACAGAGTTGAAGGGTTTAACTGCAATAACTTCAGAAGACGAGGGTTGTTTCGTAAAAAACAACTCTCTAGTTTTTTCCTTTGAACCTTAAAAACCTTTCTAGTCGCTATCCCTTGTCTTAACGATGAACATGGCTTGTCCATTAGTCGTATTTCTTAGATCCAGATCGAAGTTGCTTTCGAGACTTGTACAACAACTTATAGAAGTTGTAAGTTTTCTTGGATTTAGGTGTTAATGCCAAGAAATAAGATAACATATTTGTAATTGGTAAAGTGTCTTTATCAAGAAGACATGTACATATGCTTAATTAAGGTATCACAAAAAAAGGATTGCAAATTAAAGTCTAGCTCACAAGGACAAACACCCGAGAAATTTATTTAGTCCAAATATTCTTTTTACAGACTGTGGAGTATAATTCAAGTACAGTAATTTATTTATTTTTATTTTTTTGGGAAAGAAAATTATTATCATTAGTCTATAATTAAAGGTTGCTAGCTAGTACTCTAGTAGCAACTTTAGTTTGCTTCAATTACAAACCCTTGTAGAGTACTCATATATCCATTTTTGACTAGCAAAAGTTCATGTTTTTCTTTTGATAATTATGATCCACAAATATCATAATCTACCTTAACAAATACTCCACCAATTTTTGAATAAAAAACTGATTTGAAGTGTTAAAACAGACAAAAGCAATTGTCCATACTTAATAAAAAATTATTATAGAAGCTGCACGTATTTTTTGTTCGTTGACAAGAAATTTAGAAATGGTAGAAAAAATTACTAGCTAGCAAAAGGTGATTGAAATTGATATTGAAAGTGCATTTATTAGATAGCCTAAGAAAAAAAGAAGTTACTGCAGCATATATAAAATCTTCTTCAAATTACATACCCAACAACCTAACCAACAAAAAATGGACAAGACATCCATTTTTATGTATATACCAGTAGCTAGTTTATTGACTATACACACACATGCATTAAATTTATATGTACAAGTAATCAATTCTATCAGACAATGCATGTGTTATGTGTATTGGGAATCACTATATTCTCCAAGAAAAACAAAGTTAAAACATTTCATAACACAAATAATAAATAAAAATTCATTGACCATGCATATATGTATAATAACAAAAATAAATTACTTACTGAGGAAATAAGGGGAATTGGGAGAGTAGTGAAAAGAGGCAAAAGAAGTGAGGAGAGCAAGAAAGAGAGAAGTGAGACAAACTCCACATAGGAATCCAATAACACATATTTGGCATGAGAATGAATTCCCCATTTGTAGAGCCTTCAATGACACCATTCTCTCTAATGATTTCCCTCCATTACCTTCCATTTCTCTGCAAATTAAAACTACATTATAACAGAGATATTGGTAATTAAAAATTATTTTACCTATATAAGATTAATATAACAAAGATATTGGTGATTAAAAGTTTTATTACCCATATAAGGAAAATGCATGAAAAGATATGACTATATGAGTTACAAGATTTATTATGATTTAACTTCAAGTGGCTATCTACTTTGGAAAGAGTAAAATTAGGAACTTTTTGAGTATGACTCATTATAAGATATAATAAATATGGGTTATTTCTGCATATAAATTAAATGTGTATTTGGATTTAAAAGGGTAACTCACTAAGATAATAATAATTGTGGTGTTTAAAGGAAAACAAATTTGCAACCGGGTCTTTTGGAGTTAACAGAATGAAATATATCTTGCAAAATTTGTTCATGTTTTGGAGTTGACAGAGTAAAGAACAAAAAAAGAATTACTACAAGAAAAAAAATATAATAAACTATGATTTAATCGCGTATTTTGGATGGATTAATTATAGAGTACAAAAATGTTTCTTAATTTTCTCTCATGTTAAACTCTACCCATAATTAAACAGTATAACTGGCAATTAACCAGAGCTTAATTATGAACAATATAAATATATGAATTATGATATGTTTCATATTGTGTTCTGAAACATGCAAATGTACATAGATCATAAAAAATGAGATGGATGAAATGTAATTAAGAATATATCATATAAAAACACACATAGTTAATTAGATACATATATACATGCATATATGAAATTATGAATGCATAAGAGATCGATCAAGACTTACCACATACAAAATTCAAAATTCAGTTAAGTTGGACATGTATCTTCCTCTGAATTAAAGCATATATCATATCAGCCTCCTGCTTCTCTCTCTGTATACCTTATCTATATGTTTATATGTATATGTATATATATATATGTATGTATCTTCTCTCACACTATACAGTGAGGAAGAAAAAGATTAGGTGGTGTCATGTGTAGGTAAGGGAATATGTTCTTCAATGGCAAAGTGGGACCGCAACCTTTTTTTTTTCTTTACACTAAAATATCACATTCACAACTCTTTTTTTGGTTTTCCTTTACAACCCAAAAGGATCAAGTGGTAAAAATACTAGTTATTATTTTTTTATTTATTTTCATTTTATCTAAAATAGATATTTTCTTCACTTCCTTATCTATAAGACTATAACTAGACACATACATTTAGCCTTAAGTTTTGTTTTTTCTTTCTCTTAGTTGATAAAAAGCGATCCTAAAATATGTAGTACTGATATATGGTTTAGCCATTATAGGTTAATTTGATTATATATCAAATAACATTGTTAGATGAATGTTAATATTTTAAAAATAAGATTAAAATTCGAACATCATTGTTAGAGAAAATAAAGTATGAGTTTATTTAAGACTAGAGGCGGACTTATAAAATTTAGTCACCGGTGTCATAAAAAATTTTAAACTCCCTTGACTTGGTAGTTTATTTAAACATGAAATGCACCACCTAAAAATGAGTGATATCATTTTAAGAAGTCAATAACTTTTCAACTAATTTACATTAAATCGATTTAATTGACCGATGACACGTGTTACTTTTTTTTGAAAAGCAGAAGTATAATTATATATAATCAACTACTAGAAAGGTTCTAGTAGACCACCATTGTACAGTTATACATACACCAATATAATCACGCCACTTAAAATAAGATATCCTATGTCTAGATCCGAACTGTGAGGGTACTCAAATGGATGAAAAAACTCTGAAAGATTCAGGAAAAAATCCTCGAATATAGGGGCCGAGCCACCGGTTTTCACCCTATATTGTTTTTGATAGTATCCCAAATGGATCCAGAAACACAAACTACCTGAGAAACAGCAGACCATCATACCAGCCATAAGGGGAAAAAAGAGAAACATTACATAAAAATTACACCAAGAGACTAGATATAATCGCATCCGAAGTATGATCATCCAGTCTGAACCATCATTCATTAATCTCGACTTAAAGATTGAATTCACACCATCTCTTCCATGATATATCCTTCCTTTTTGCTCTATTGTTGAACCAAAAGTAACTTAGACTTATAACTTCATCTTTAAGCCTTTGCCATGAAGGTGAGACTCCATTAAAGCAAGCCTCATTTCTTGCCTTCCATATGCACCAACATGCCGTAAGAATAATCCCTTGTATGACATAAATATTTTCGCTTTCTTTGTCCCCTATCAGATATATCAGTTCACGAACTGAAGAAACAAAAAAAGAAGTTAATTTGCACCAAGAACTTATGTAGCACCATAAAAGATTAGCAAATTCACAGTATATGAAAAGATGGATAGTGGTTTTCTCATATTGGTTACACAGTGAGCAGAGAGTAGAAGTAACCTGAATATTGCGCCTAATCAAAGCTTTTTTGGTAGGGATACGGTCCATTTCCGCTCGCAAAAAAAAACAGATTGACTTTCCTCGGAACCCATTTACTCCATTTAAAGTGAAATTCTTTAGCCCAAGCATAGGAATTAATTAATTTATTCCTAGCAGATGCAACAGAAAAATTACCTATCAAATCTCCCTTCCAAGTCCAAGTTCCATTTTCCTTTGTTATGAGCTATGGTATGTCCAAGTTATAAAGCTTCAGCTCCTTTTGTACCTTGCAAATGTTCGCCCATATACTCAAGAGGTCTTTCTTGATAGGTATGAATGTTGAAGAATCCTTACTCATGTGAATGGCTTTGATAGCCCAACTCCAAACATCGTTTGCTTCTCTATGAAATCTCCACCACCCGATAACACATGTTACTGCTGACTATAACGTGAGTCCGCTCCTATTTAGGAGAGTGTGCATTTTGTTAGTTATTTCCTATAGCTATTTGACTATGACATTTTCAATATTCACACGCTATATCCTAGCTTTGAAAAGATCAATAATATAATCAGTAGTTAATGTGACTGCCGTGTAATTCTTTGCAAGTTATCCATTAAAACTTGCATTTATAGCTTTAAGTTAGACATATATCAACCGCAATGTTAGTAGAAAAGTTAACTGGATCTCATGCACACGGTACTTGAGCATTTGTTTGGGGTGATATGACTATATGACGATTTTCATAATATTCAAAATCGACAATCCTAGTATGTTTATGTGCCCGTTTAAAATAATAAAGGACAATATGAGAAATGCAGTGTATTTAAATAAACGTAGTGATTGTTTATACTAGCTAGTCACTAGATAACGTAATCGTTTAAACAATGGAAGTCTAAAGGGGTGTTTGGCTTGGCTGTTAGATTTTAGCTTATTAGCTTTTCAGTTAAAAAACCAAAAGCTAAAAGCTTTAACTTCATAGCTTCACAAAAAGAGCTTTTTAGGAGTTAAAAAGCTAAAATAGTGTTTGAAAAACTAAAAGAGCTTATGATGTATGATAATGCTAAAAAGTTAAAACACATCTCTCATAAGCTAACCAAAACACCCTCTAACATGGATGAAACATCACCATCGTGAAATTAACATATAAGAAGTATAATAAGTAACTTTGTATAATTCCTACATTTTTTATATACAAACTCCCACGTTCGTAGGACCTTGGACAATTTTTTATTTTATCTTATTTTTTTTATAAAATTAAATGAAACCTTATTGTTGTCGAATGATTGAATTAAGAAATTTTAATGTGACTTGTTTGTGTGCATGATTTGGTGAATGAGCCACTAGACTGATTGCCGCGTGTGCATTAAAATAACACGTGTTATCCAGAAACTGGTTGTGACAGTAGGTCATCACTCTCTTGTGAACCAAAATAAATCTATTTATTATTCATTATATATATATACATAAAGTTAGTGTTTGGGTTTGTTTTTAAGATGATCTGTTATTTGTTTTTAAGTGCTTATTACTTAATATAGAAGTAAATAAATAATTTTTATAAATGTGTTTGGATCATTTGCTGTCAAAATAAGCAAATAGACAATTAAACACTTATTTAAACAATTCTAAACACCCCTAATTAAAAATATAAGTTATTATGAGTACATGTTACATATTGATTCTAGAGTACCATATAGCATTTAATCTATAGTAATAAACTCTTTTATTGTAAATTTTAATTTTAAATTAGTAAAATGATAAACTAACTCCTCACAATCTCTATCAACTGGTTTCACAGTTAACACGAGAGTGATAAATCGGGTAATTCACACTATGAATATATTAAGATAGAGAGATTGAACATCTAACCCTCACCTTTATGTTACATGCAGGGCCGGCTTAACGTTTTTGGGGGCCTTAGACGACGGGATCAATTTTGAGGCCTAGTTCGTTAACATAAAAAAACTAATTTAATCGCGTACCTTTATCTAGGGCCTAGTCCGTAAATAATTTTTTATAATTTTTAGTTTAGAAATATTTGAGACCCTAAAATAGGTAAACCCAAAATATTTTTAAAATATAGTAAGCCAAAATATCATAAAAAATTGGTAAACCCAAATATCATAAATAGGTAAGCCTAAAATATCATAAAAAATTGGTTAGCCTAAAATATCATAAAAATTTAGGGCCATAAATAGGTAAGTCCAAAATATCATAAAAATATGACAAGACCAAAATATCATAAAAATTTTGTAAGCCCAAAATATCATAAATATATAAGTCCAAAATATTATAAAATTTTTATAAGCCCAACATATTATAAAAATTGAAGGCCTTAAATTTATGAGAATCCTAAGCGATGGTCTAAACTCCTAACACTATTGGACTGGCCCTGGTTATATGTCGTCAACTACTAGTTTACTATCACGAGGACTTGTAAATTTCAAAGTAGTGTTGACAACAACTCTTGTCAAATTAAACATCACGACACTTATGTTATTTCTCACAAAGTTATGGTTTATAACTTGAAGTCGGATTGTTTTTTTTATTTAATTTATTTAACAACTAACATGTGACATGAATGAAACAAAAAAGTACAATTTAATATCACATTATATTCATGAAAGTAAGGTGCGAAAACCCCAAAGTAACCTAAAAAAGAAGAGGTTTGACATGACAGCACAAAACTAGAAGACAAACATTGATAGGTGACACAAACCAAATTTTAAAAGATAAATGTGATCGACATCTAACAAGATAAAGCTTAACATGCATACAAGCTAGCGAACCCGCTGTAATTAACGAACCCAAAGATTATGAAAAGTGAAATATAATAAACAAAGATGATAACGATAGTTTTAAAAGCTATTAATACAAATTTAGGATATGCACTAATATTTATATTTATACCATAATAAACTTTTCACCCCTATGAATTTTAGTTGACCCTGTAAGTATCAATTGATTGATGTATAATCAATTTATAATCAATTTACAATGCCGTTTTATAAATTAGCAAGTGATTGTCACAATATATTTCATGGAAAAATATGAATCATCAAGGAAGGTGTAACCTTTTGTTACAAAAAAAAATGGAAGATCACTCGAGTAGACTATAACACCCTCAAATTTAATGTTTTGCGGAAGCATAATTTGGGTGTTACTAATCAATAATCAAAGCACACAGATATATAGCAAACGACTCTATATGCGTCGTTTTAACAAAATATATTGATATTAAAAGGTTTACAACAGTTTGAACCCGTACATAGCTCGTGTTCGTAATATGAGAGATTTAAATACATAATTAGTATACAAAAATCTAATAATGCAATGAAATCTATGAAGTTTGCATGGAGACTCGAGCTAATATGCATCCTGATGGGCAGTCCAAATCTACTGCTGAGTACCTGTGATACATGCTAAAGTGGTCAGCTAACGCTGGTGCGCTCACAGGTTTAGATATCAAATAATAGTGTGTGAACCGCAAGATTTAAATGTTGATTTGCATCCAGCAAATGATAATAATAGTGTATACAACCATGAGCGCATAGTTTGAGCTTAACTCGAGGGTCGGGTCCCATATAGAGAATTCCGAGCGAGGTGCCTCCACGAGTGCCTAATATACACTCGTCTTCCCAAATATTAGTACGTCAGTTGCAGAGGTTAGCGCGACTAACCCGGACGAGGTGGGTCAATTCTATATGGTACCATATACTAATATTCACGCTACTTTCGTATTACCAGACTATACTGACGGAGGACTTTGATTTGATTAGTTAAAAACAACTCATGTAGTATATTGAAATATGTACTCCCGTTCACGTGTTAAAAACAGAGCAATGTATCGCACCCCTAGTAAAACAGTAAAAAGAGGGGCCATGAGACTCACCTGAGCCTGAAGAGTTTATCTTAATAAATTGAAATTGATTAGCCAAGAATTGAAGTCCAAAGACTTGTAACCTGAGGGTGTCCACGACACGCGATGGTTATAAACATGAGAAGGTATCTAATAAGACTACCTTGTAGTTGTTTGTCCAACTAGAATGTCCAAATGTATAACACCCCTCATTTTATAAACCATTATAATAATGGTTTTAATTCGGAAGCGTCGATTTAAAACATATATTATTATTATACATTACCTTAAAATGTCTGTAAACTTTTTTCACACACAATATACAACAATTTAGTTTTCTCCAAACCAAACTACTACACATAGGTGTTATATAATTCAAAACACGTCATTATTTATCAAAATAACATCAGAGTAATGCACTTGTCAAACATTCCATTCACTTCCAAAGCTTCCGCCCACCCATAATATCTCAAAAACCATAACCTGCGGGAAGTAGAATGGTGGGGGATTAGCACAACGCTAAGTGAGTAAATCAATAAACAACAGCCTAACTTAGCATAACAACTTTGTGTACAACATATAACCATATATATATATACACACAACCCATCTGTTACCACATATAATATCAAATACAACTGGCGTCAAAGAGGACCGGTGGTTCTTGAGGTAACACCTTCTCAAAGAACACTTGAAAACCAACTGCAGGCCCATACAGAGGTTTAACCGACTACTTGGTGCTATAACCCAAATAACACAGGCTACGACAATAACGCTTGTACTAAGACCTTGCGTTATTCAACACTATAGCAAACCCAAGCCCAGCCCAATGTTGGACTCTGAATCAACTGGTGCCCGAAGGCCAAATAGCTCAAGTGATCACATATCAACTAACCGTCTAGCAACAGTATTATTATTAACCCATAATAATTATGGTAACTAAATCAATAATAATACGTTTACCCATTGTAATCAAACCTGTTACAAGTAAATTACACTGAGGTTTATAGATCCACTCACCGTTACCTCAGTCATCCACTCAGAAGTCTAATGTTACTGAGTCTTCTCCGTATCTGATAATTCGAATAAACAACGAATCAATAACTCATTCCATAATAAATATCCCATATACTTTACAGCTAACAGTTAAAATCAAGTTAACTTACATAATTAATAATAATAATAATATCATTATAACAAACGATAGCCAATTTACAATAACAATTTACTTGTAAAATCACTTATTTATTTTATCTAGTTCTAATGTATCATCATAACATAATATTTCAGTTTTCATATAATATCATCTCATACTTATATTAAATGGTCAAACACATATAAGAAATTGGTAAATGTATCATTAAGGTAACAAGCATATACAAGTTATCAATAATTCTACTTGTATCATTTGAACCGGCAATTATCATTAAGTTATTACAAATTAACTCATTTACTTAATTCCTATTTCACTTGTTATCCTTGTATCATGTCATAGGATTGGATTAAATCATTCTTACTTGACAAGCTTGTACACCATGCTCTTCTACTTGTACTCTAAGTCTTTAAATTAATGTAGTACCATTTCCTTCTTACTTCTTCTTATATCATTCCATTCTTACTTACATTATAAATCACTCTTCTTACTTTATATATATATATATGTCTGATATCTGATTTCGTATGTATGCAAAATGAAACAAACGGAAAGTAATCTTCCTTTTATAGTGAAATTATGATTAGTCACCAAAACTCTATGGAAACATAGATAATACACATAGGCTAGTCTAAATAATGAACATGTTCATATGTGGCTTACTATGAAACCTAGGTGATTAAAATGTTTGATGACTCATGAAGGTATATACAGTTGGTCACTAAGCTCATTAAATTTTCAAGATCATATGCTAATTTCATGCCACGTAGAGATTAAGTGTATCATATCATCACTCTAGTTAGGTGTAGGTTAGTGTATAACACCTTTTACAAACCAATTCCAAATTCCAAATCTCAAATCATCAACTCAATTACTAAAACAACTTAGCAACCTTTCTAATGCTAATTAAACATCAGATAACAACAATTCTTTCTTCTATTTCATGTTTATATATATCATGAACCCTAAAAGTCATTTAATTCAAAATTCAAGAATAATCCATATAACTTAGTTTACTAGATTCAATGTCATCATATTACATCACATCTACTCCATTCCAACTTCGATTATCACCATATAATAATAATTATATAAGCTCTGTCATAAACAATGATTTTAATTGAATAAGTATATGGACCATAGAATACTTACAAGGCATTGATAGAAGAACAAGAAGATAATAGAACGGATGATGACGATGATGAGCTTAATAAAAATCACAGGCAATTAGTTCTTCAATTTATTATATGGTTTATGGTTCCTTACTGTGTTTAGAGTTTGTAGGTTGAAAAGTAGTAACAATAGAAATTTGGGGAAAGTAGATAATATGTCGGCCCATCCCTTGACCGACCCAATATCTTTTAAATTTTTAATCCCCTTATGAATCTATTGTCTGGAACTTAAAAACCATTTACGAAACCACTAACTTTTATTATTCTTTCAACTCAATTAATTTAAACCAATTAATACTTCATCTGTCACAATTATTCATTTAACTATTTTCCCAATTATTTTTAAGTAAATTTAAACAAAATATTTTATAACATATTAAATAATAATATAAAGTCAGAAAAATATAAAATTAATACTAGACCCAAGAAATGGGTGTTACAAAATGATTACAATTTGGTTGATTGTCTAAGTGTTTGAAAATGTGTACGGTCCGTTGGTGATTTGTTTGCAATAACAATCCCACATTATTAGGTTGATTTTAGAAAGGTGTTATACTTAAAAAGTATTTGTAAACTTTAAGTGACGGGGGTCCGGGGGCAGCGCCCCTGGTTAGCGGGGTCCCAGGGGTGGCAACCCCTGACGGGGTCCAAGGGGCTGGGACCTGGTTGGGGTCGAGATGCCAAGTCAGCTCGAAAACTTTTTATTTCTACTAAATTGCTTTGGTGAAAACCGCATTTGGACTTGAATTTGGGTGAAATCGAGTGATAAAATTTTAGGTTTCGACACTTAGTAAAATTTGTGTTTTCTTGGTTCTGTTTCATGCGACATAGCGTGCGACATACGCCTTTGTGTCGCTAAGTGCGACATAGTCTGTTGTGTTGCAGATCATGTCTGCGACATAAGGGCTTGTGTCGCTAAGTGCGACATCCGCAATTTAATGCGACGTAAGGCGTTGTGTCGCTATATGCGACGGGAATGAGTTTTGCGACATAGTGTTTTGTGTCGCTATATGCGACGTCCGTAATTTCTGCGACATAACCATTTGTGTCGCTGTATGCGACATCCGTGATTAGTGCGACATAGTGGCTTATGTCGCTATATGCGACATAAGGCCTGATTTAGCGACATAAAAGCTTATGTCGCAGGTGGCCTGGAGCCTCTGCAACATAACGCGTTGTTGGCCGGAAAATGAGCCAAAAACATGTTTTTCAGCGACCGTTTGGTCCGATACTTTTACCCAACCCATATTTGGACATTTTAAGCTTAAATAAACAATTATAACTTGAAAACACTTGAAATCGAAAGGTTTCGAGTTTTTGCCGGAAACTTACAAGTTAACGCCGGAGAGTTTTGAAAAGATAGAATTGTAGATCGTGACGCGGTGGTTTTTTTCTCTCCAAATGGGCTTCGAGATTTAAGGTCGTTTAGGGTGTTAATTTGTGAATTTAAGTGATGGTGGTGGTGGTGAGATTAGAGAGAAAAGAAAGAAGAAGAGAGAGTGAAAGGTGGAAAGTGAAGAAGATGAGGAGGATGATGGTGGGGGTATGGGGGCCGGCCCACTTGGGTCCCACCCAAGTGTGGTTGGCTCCAAATTTTAATTCTAGTATTTGCGTTTCGTGTGGTGTTCGTTTTCTCGTTCGTTTAAACTTTTAAATAATTTAATACGCGTTTAATTATGAGTTTTTAAAATACGAATGTTTTATCGATAATACTTAATAATGGCGTTATAAAATACAATTTAACTTTGTTTTGGTTGTTTGCGCGTTTAATATTTTAATCGTGCAAACTTTGTTTGTACGATACGAAATAAGTACGAAATATTATTAACATAATATTTTGAGTATAATGGTGCTTATTAAATAATGTTATATTATTTAATGAAAATGTTCACCAACGTCCGTATTTACTTGAACCGAATTACATTCGATTTGAAACTTGTACGATTTAATCAAATCGCATATTCATATATATTCAACAATATATATATTTCGATACATTAATTAGCCTAAAACCAACTAATTACATGTATTAACAACTGATTAGGTACTAATCACTAGTCCTAATTTGGCGGGTATTACATAGACCTATCAGATGGAGTGTGGAAACATAATAATCACCTTTCTTGCATTTTAGTTGTATAATCATATGATTAGCAAAGCTTTTCTTGTAGGTCATTATATATGTTTTGATGTGACTTGCAAATTCAACGAGTTTATTAACGTAATACAACGAAATGTCAACTTGTCACTCAGGGCAAAAATTTGGAAAACTCATTAACCAATGTCACTAGGTCAAGAAAAGGGTCATTAGCATAACAGTATAGTATTTGATGTAAACACGTATATAGTATTTGATGTAATCGTGTTTACAGTTTCATTCAAAATGTATACATTCATAGTGATCATGTGGGAATATCAACATTTCTCAAAAAAACAAAAACAAAACAAAACTATTGTCTATTATCAAGTGAACAACAATTTATATCATAGTCTATATCATGTCCCTCTACGTAGTACGTACCCCTTGCTAAAAGCAATGATAAGGAGTCGATGGACCCTGTGTGGCTATGTGATTTCTTGGAGATTACAACCGGGCCTTTATAATTTTGTTGATAGATCTCTCATGGGTTTAATTAATATTCGGCTTCTCATCCCTATCTGACGACCATTCAAGAAGCCCAACTATAATGACTATAAAGCCCACAAACGGATGACTTGTTAGTTGTTATATCCAATCTGTTTATCAGCTAAAAAGGTAAAATAGTCATCTGAATTAACTGCATAAATAAAACCTTTTAAACATTTCTTTAAAGGAAAAGAAGTAGCATTATTATTGCACTAATATAACATTTTAGAGGTCGCAAAATAAATGGGTCGGGTCAGGTCGGATCTCAAGTCTAAATGGGTTTGAGTTTAAATGGGTCCGGGTCTAGATGAGTCATTTAGAAGGATGCGTCTAAATGGGTCCGGGTCAAATGGGTCTTAGGTTGGGTCGGGTCATCGGGTTCATCAATTTTTTTTATTATTTGAGTGAAAAATGAAATGAGGTGGAAAAAAAATTACCCGCTAGACTCATCCAAACCCGTTGGTTAATTATTACACAATTATAGGTTATATTGAAAAACCCATTTAGACCCATCTAAAAAATGGGGAGGAGAACCAACAAACCCATCCCCTCCTAAAAATTAACCCATAATTAACTATTGTGTCTAAAATTGCCACCTCCTTAACATTTGAACGTGTTATACTACTCAAATTAACTCAATCTGACTTGTTTTAAACCAAATAGTTACACTTTTTGACTCATTGTGGGAGGTTCAAATGAGAACCACTCTAAAGTTAAGAACTTTGAGAACCACAAAGAATACATGTTTGTTCACATGTCATTAACTTCAACCACATGTGAACATCGATGTACGTTTAATTGAAAAAGAAAAAAGTTAAAAAATCATAAATTTATGTCTTAAAATACATTTTAACCGATTTGTTCACATTATCGTTCACATGTGAACATATATTTATTTTTTTTACGTTTTTCGATACAATTTTATGATTTTTAAAATTTTTTCTTTTTCAATTAAACGTATATCAATGCTCACATAAGATTGAAGTTAATCACATATGAACAAACATGTATTCTTTATGATTCTAAAAGTTGTCAACTTTAGAATTATTCTCATTTGAATCTCCCCCTTTCCCCTTCATGTATGGACTTGACCATAAACTTCATTTTACTTTTCCATTTATTAAAGATTTCTACCTCTATACTTCTATATTATACTCTTTGTGTCATTATACCAAAAGTAAAAAGCACTACTTTTTCCAAGATTTACCATTTACACCCTATAAATATTCAACCTCATTAAATTCACACTCCAACATATAAATAAAATCAAATCATACCGTATATTTAATTAGAAAGAATAATAATAACTATACAGAATTTAGTCTTTTAATGTTATAATTATATTTATTTATTTATAATTTATAATTAATTAATTGAAAACATAAGAAAATTAAAAAAATTAAAGCAGCTAATGAAGGTCCCATAAAGAGCCTGATGAAGGTAACGGTCACTAGTTTCAAATCCGCTCCAAAGTCTTGCTTCCTTTTAAGCCTCCCCAATTCCTTCTCACATCTATCACCATCTGTTTGCAGCTTTCATTAAATTAAATTAAATAGTTAAGAAATTATAATCTGTATCATCAGCATCAGAAGCAGCTCACAAACTCATGGGCTGCTTTTCAGTTTTTCCGTGTTTCTCCAAATCCAAGAATCAAAAATCTGTCAACCCAACATCCGCTTCATCGTTATCTTTATATCAGGTACTTACTTGGATTCAATCACACACTCTAATCATTTATATCTTCTTAATAACAATCCGAATTGTTAATTGAATTAATTATTTTGTTTCAGGGAAATGACAAGAGTTGTGATTCCGTTTTGATTAAAGTACCCACACAAGAATCCGCTAATCTTGGTTTAGTTCAAAACCCTATTAGGAAATCAAGGTAATTCTATGAGTTGGAATTATGAAGTATGGAATTTGAATTGTTACTATATGGTTAATTGAGTGTTTTATTACGTATCATTAATTAAGTGTAATTTTTTTAAAGTAAATTTTGTGTGATTATTTCTTCGAGGCATTTTATCAAACACTTTGCTTGCTTGTTTTATTTTGTCTTGTTATTGAAGTTTTAGGGGTGCTAGTGAAGATCAGCTGATCAATGATGGTTATAGTAAGACGGTTACTGTAGGTTTAGATGTTGAGTCCAATGTAGATATCTCAGTTGAAAGTGGAGAGGATAGTAAGAAAGATGTAAAGAGTGGAAAACTAGGCTTTCTTGTACAATTGGAGAATATAAAAGAGAGGGATGATGAAAAGAAAAAAGAAAATGGAAAATTGGGAGTTCAAGAGCACATTGAAAATGAAAATGAGAAAAAGAAAGAAGAACATAATAGTGTAGGATTTCATGTCGAATTTGAGGATGTAAAGGAGAGAAAGAAAGAACTAAAAGAAAAAGAAGAAAAGTTGAGTTTAGGCGTTGATAGGGAAGTTGAGAATGGAAGTGATGCACAGAAGGAAGTAAAAACAAAAGAACATAAAATTAAGGTTGAAAGTCGAGCAGTCTCCGATTCTAGTGTCTCGAGCTATATATCTTATCCACCAATGCATAGATACCATAATTGTGTTATCAATGAAGACGAAGAAGATCAAGTATTGACTCAAGAAGAATCATCCGAGTCCTTATTTTCAGTGTCAATTAATCCAAGAAGGCAACCAAAGTCTAGTCCTATTGAAGTTGATGATGATGATGATGATAAGGAAGTCAACAGTCCGTTAAAGATAAGTTCTTCGCCTGAATTGATTGCAAAATCAATAGTCTCTTATCTGAATGTGAATGATCACAATCAAAGTGTTGATTCTTTGTTAAATCCCATTGAGAATCTTACTCAATGGAAAACATTGAAGGCAAGACCAATGCCTATTTTGGAAGAACACCAAGAAAAAGAAAATATTTATTTAAAACAAGAGGAAATAGCTATCCCGTTAACTGAAGAGCCTATTTTTAAAGTTTCTAATCAAAAGGGGAGGCAAAAAACTGATACTGCAGTAACTACAAGCCTTTCAAGTTGGTTGGTTGAACCTGAAAAGTCAACGACAACAGTAAGCAAGGAAGAAAGTCAGTTTTCCACAGGGGATTCGTATACATACTCTGATGGAGCAACTTCTTGGAAGAGCTTTGAAGATAGACCCATTTTAGGAGCTTGGACCATCGATGAAGTGAGGCAGGTATCTGCAAGATCATCTCCAAGAAAGTCACCATCCCATAACCCTGATGAGACACCAATCATCGGTACTGTCGGGAGTTACTGGAGTCATACTGGACAGGCCACAGATTCTTCAAACTCCTACACATCTCCCTTGGGAATGTCTGCAAAATCCCGAAGGAACAGAGAGGTACAATACAGTTAATTAGTTTAGCTTCTATTATATACACTGGTAATGGAAAAATGGTTCCTCGGGCGGTTTGGAACTGGTCAAAACAGGTGCTTTTCCGCTCCGGTCCAAACTGGTCTATTGGGCTGGGCCAGACTTGTAGAAATCTTTTTAACTTTTATAATTATTTTTTTTTTGTTAAATATGATTACTGAAACTATATATAATTGTATGTTTTTAATGAAGTGATTCACGAGGTTTTATTTATTGAAAGTTACATGTATGATAAGTACATGGGTCGGAAATGCACTTTTGAATTAAGTGAAAGTTACATGGGTGCTATATCATCTATTTTGTAGAATAAAGCATCAAGTTGTCACTCTTCTCCCTGTAAGAAAAAGTTGGAGAGAACATTCGAGAAGACTGCTGCTTAGTTAACTTGTATGAGTGTGTCTGGGCTGCTTCAAAAGTACAGTCATACTGGATGATGGTGATTAATAAAGGGGGTGACGGTGTTCTCATCTCTAGTCTTATATTATATGTATGTATGCCCTTCTTTTATTCTTGTGAATACTAAAAGCTGGTTTACGTATGTAGACTCTCATTTTTGAATCCGGTTTGATTCTTGGAGATTATATCTAGGAATTGATGATATATAATCGTGTTGATATCGGCCCGTATCTATACTCTATAAGGATTAGGGACTGCTTGATCATACTCATCCTGATGGAAATTAAGAACGGTTTAATTAAGTTCTTCACGATAAGATTTTTTTTTTTGCTTTCATATTCATTTGACAGAAACTAATGCTGTGAGGAACTATGATATTAATAGAGCCGTGAGGTGGAATACAAATGCAACTTTTTTCAAAAAGGTTTATGAATAACATACTCAAACTGTAAACCATACTGATTTCTATGGCCTGATCATCATCAATACACCAACTTAATAAAATTATACTCGATGTGGAGACATAATATGCTAGTTTGTAAATGGATATGGTTTTTTCTCTTCCACCAATGTAACAGTGGCTACAATTGTTAACTTAGTATTTTTGCATAGTAAGTTCTGGTTGGATCATCTATTCATCACATATTCACATCATGTGCAGCTGTTTTGTTGGTTCTATGACTATCAATGGTAATATGATATAGGTGGCAATTTGTGACCACCTCTGCATAATTACTCACAATTGATGAGACAATTGATGCATCAATGCATTGTAGCTTGTATCTATGGTGCTATACTGCTATAATAATATACTATGTAGTTGTGAGCAATACAACTCGAGTGTTTGTGATAATTAGTCACAGGATTCAAAGCGCGGTCATAAGGTCAACTGATGAAAGTATGAAACGAATCATGAAAAGACGGTATCAGAATTAAATAAACAATTTGATTTAGTGAATCCTATGCATCTCTTTAAGCATTATGTTTGAACATCAAAAAATTGCTTAAACGAAACCTTTTCCTATCACACTGTATCATCACAAGATGCATTCGCCGAACAAAGTTAAAAAATACAGAACCTTTCTACAGCAATAAATGGCAAAAATGTTAATGAACAAATTTCCAACTGCAGTCATTTGTATCATGCATAACATAACTGTAAAAACTATTTACTACATGCACACTACAGGTTTTTCGGTTATGTTGCTTTCTTCTTAACAAATAACATCATCCTAGCACAACAGTCATGAGGAACATCAACAGCATTAACAATTCCTAGAAAGGTTCATGCTTTCTATCAACTTATGAAAATCGATAAAAAGCCTAGATCATAACCTTCAATGACTAAAGGCATACACAACCAAAAGGCTAGTTTGTTCAAATGTCAGTTGAATACACGCAACTTGTTAGGTTCGAGTTTCGAACACTCGATTACCGATTCCTGAGAGTCAATGAGTACTGATGATTCAACAAATGCGACATCTGAGCTGATTTTACTGATATACAACACACATCTGACCAGAATTCTGCAACTGTAACCAGCTAAATTCACCAATTTTATTTACCAAAATTTGATAGTAACAAAATTCAATTACAGATAGAAACATAATACTCCGTGTTTTGTTTTGTCATTGATCTCACCCTAAACCAACCAGATCAGGTACATAAATTACTCACCTCAAAAAATATATATATTTATATAAATAATTCATCACTATATCATAACAGATCTACAATCTATAATAGATGATAAGATAGAATCATTCACTACCGTTGATCTTAATCGATCGTTCCGATCGTCGTTTAGGAGTCAATGGTTGAAGAACAGAGTCTCTATACTTAAAAGGCACTGTCATATTAACTCTTCTTTGCCTCTGTCTTTTCGGTTTCGATATCGATTTCGATGCTGTACCGATGATGAGATTGTTGAATTGGATCGGCCGTTTTCGTCTGGTGATGATTCGACGTTGAATGTAGGGAACACCGATGATCGATCCAGCTGTAACTTGATAGATTGCTTTAACGAGTAGATTGAGACCTAAGCAACGAGAAGGTGAAGATGAAGGTGATGGTGATTGGAAGGAATTCGGCGATGAATCTGTAGATGATGCAATGAGGGAATGGAGTGTGATGGATGAGTGAGATGGTGAATTTGGGGATGATGATGACGATGATGATGATGTTTGCATTGTGATTTGATGATGAATCGAAATTGGAAGAATTTTTGGGGAGATGGAAATCTGGGTTTTGTGTCTCTCTCTGGATTGGTGTTGGTGAATTAAGAGAGAGACTATCTGTATCTGTATTTGTATTTGTGTTTGACTGTTTGTGTTTGTGTGTGTTTGAAGACGATGACGGTGTACGTATATATATATATATTACTTTACTATACGGCTACACTCAGTGTCACAGATCGGATCTTTGTATTGCTCCATTTTTAATTCGATTTTATTTTAATTTTAATTATTTATAAAATAATAATAATAATAATAATAATAATAATAATAATAAATCTTCTATTCTTTGTGTATTTTTTTTTCTTAAGTATATAAGAAAACCGCTCTCATTCATTTCAACATACTTTAATTCATTAATTATGTACTCACTCCGTCATAAATTAAATGTCCTGAATTAGATTTAGAAGTCGTTCTTTTTTAACTTTGATCTTAAATATTTTTGTTTGTGTTACATATTACTTTATAAAAATTATATCAATGAAAATACGTTTAAAACTCAATCTATTCATATATTTTGCATCAAATACTATATAACACAAACTAAAATATTTAATGTCAAAGTTGAAAAAAAAGCCTCAAAAAGTCAAACTAGGACACTTAATTTGAGACGGGTGGAGTAATAAAATACTAATATGCCCATGATTTATTTAAACTTATTATCCCCAATTCTCTTTTATTTGTCATAATAAACACTTCATGTTTTGACTGATTTCTCTTTAGGATTTATAGTTTCGTTATTTATTTTACGTTTTGAGAGTGTTGCCCATGATAAAAGAAATGCAACACTTTTAAAATGCGACACTTGTTAAAACTAAAACAACACTTCCTCTTTTCCTTATACAAAGCTACGATAACGGTTTTACATATCAAATGCAACACTTTAATTTGTTTACCACCAAATAAAGCGACACTTTCTTACATCTATTGCAACACTTCATTGAGCTTTCGGCTATATGATTGCATCATATTTCTTGCATCAAATAACACTTAATTATCGAGTTCTTATACGTATTTTAGCTAAACATGCATATTAAACATCACATAGCGTAAAAAAAAAGGTGTTTAATTCCATATATATAAGTTATATGTCACAATTTCCCAGATAATTACAACATCGTCTATCCAAACTACATAATCGTCTATCCGACTACATAAAAATCTTAATAAGCTCTTCACATGGTACTTCACTTTAGTAGCATCTACCAATCTCACCTGTTACAATCTAATGAAATAAAAACGTTAATAATGATATTACTTGAACATTAATGCATAAATCAATAAGGCCTAAAAAAAGATTTAAAAGTCCACACACAGAGCTATTAGGCGAAGATGAAATCCATCAAAATGTCATCATACCTTGGCCATGGCAGAAGTAACGATTGTCTTTTGACATATGCGCAACTTTTCTTCAACCAATATGTAATTAACATACAATATACTAATAAGACCAGGGGCGGAGCTAGAATAGGGGCAGCGGGGGCAGCTGCCCTCTTTAAAATTTTTAAAATTATGTAAAAAAGTAATTTCTTAAGGTATTAATGACAATTTTAAAATTTTACCCCCTTAAAACTATGAAGAATTAACAGAATAATTTTTTTTGCCCCCTCCAATGAAATACTCTAGCTCCGCTGAGTGGTTTCAAATATGAACCGTATTTTTCAGAATTTTGAATGTTCATGAAGTAGAAACATGAGTGTTGGTACATGTAACGTTTATCTTTTGCAATATAAAATTTGCGGTGATATAACCCCTTTACCAGCATCAGTCAACTATTTTTCTAAAATAAAATGCTATTTAATGCTAAAAACATTATGTATAAAAAGTAAGGAGCAACAAAGCAAGTAAAATCACCTGAATGATCTTATTATCCATCAATGTCCTTGTCCTACTTCAAATCCGTATCTGAAGAATTTATAATTCTATAAGTAAAGCCTACTAGTCGATCATGTTCTTCCAAGAAGTTGGCTAGCTTCTCTTGCTGAAAATTGGACTTGCATGTATCACCGGGACAACTTACATGTACAGAGTATTTCTCTTGACGTCAACTTACCTAAGCAGGAGTTGGCCTCTCTTGCTGAAAATTGGATCAGGTTAGTGGGTTCAAAAATAAGTCTCAAGGAGCTTTACCGAAAAATATGGATTTTTGATTCCCCTTTTACGTTCACAAGTGAATTATTCGATCTCTTGTGAAAACCTAAACACGTTAAGTGTAAGAATTGATACGCGGATGATCAACTGCGTTTGGGTCAGTAGCAATATTCACGTGATCAGGTGTGTGTACCTACGAAAACTGGAGATGATACAAGTGGACATATGCGAAGAATTGTATTTGGATGTCATGAACATGGACAACCGTCCGTACTTTTTCTGAAATAATCAGATCGAAATTTCCTTTTCTCGGGAGTTTGACCCTGCAAACAAGGTATGGGCTGGAAAAATTAGATATCACATGTGCTTCGTTAAAGAGATTGGCCACGAGTTTATGCTCCAAAGTTAACCCTTTTCATTTACGATGACATATTCATCCCTCATCTTTTATTTAGAGGCACTGCTCCAAAAAAAATTAAGCTTGGTTTGAGATTGATGCATCGGGTTAACCACTCGTTCTTTCTAAAGATGAGGAATATGTTCGATGTAACCAACAATGTTTGAGATCGAAATCGAGGTCATTAGTTTTGATTGTTTAGTCCCGTTGATGATTTGAGAGAAAGGGTCCGATTTCCTGCTACAAATGTGCAACAATTATGGCTAGAAGATTATTTTGAAAATTGCATACGAGGGCTCTCACAGTTTTTTGATGCATTAGCTTTGATTTGTCGTTCCATTGTTGTCAAAGCCATGTCGACAAAGGCCGTTCGAATAGAACAACTTGTGCAAGGTGATGGGAAACCCTCTCAGATTATCGGGTAATTACCTTGATGAAGTGACAGGTTAAACTAGGTTGATCGACATCTATTTAATATTTAGATTTTGAGCTAATTTTATGCTTTTAACCTTTTATACCTTCTTTTTGTTTATTGTATAAGTACGTTGATAAAATGTTGAGTATTTGGGTTCATTTGGAAGGCCCTTGTCTAACATTCTCAAAACACTGAAATTCTGAACCTAAAAGGTTTGATGAGACTTTATCACCAACAAATTTTTTTTTGATAAAATCTATTTCAATGTATAAATTCTTTTAGACCAATTCAACAATAACAAAAACTATTACTATTTTATAATAGATTTTCTATTTCATATGTCATGTAAAAGTGTTTTGGTCAAGGAGATCGATCCAACAGGTACCAATATACCAATATATAAGTTTGACCCGTTACCAAAACCTGCCCATTATCCCCAACCGCCACAGAATATGAACAAAACTGCTACCGACAAAAACATACGTTAAATCAAAACAGATTATAAACTGGAACTGAAGGAAATGCGAAGTTGGGTACTGTAAAATCCAGATGCAGATTCATAAACACCTATTCGAAACCAAAACATCTTGTTACCCAATACCATGAATATGAAGTACTTACAGATCAACAAAAAGCCTTTGTCGTCGGTCACTAATCACTTCAACAGACGAAGAAGCCTTGTAGAATTTTGAAACTTGGTTCATAATCCGTTTTTCATTCTTATGATGTTTGACATCGTAACGCCAGCTAAATACCATCTTCTCCAATGCATTTCCGCGCTCCAATAATAACCGAGCTATATCTAGTTCACTCTTTGCACCGGTAAATTCAAGAAACTCAGCACTTTTCAGATAACGATCAATGATTTGCCTTGTTTCAACTTCATTTAACCCGCGAACTAACGTTGAGAATTGATGAGGTGAAAACTCCTAAATCATCAAACAGAAACATATGTTGTTTACTCTAAATTAATGTTAGGCAATTTTATTTTTATTTTTTTGCAAATGTATTTATAAGTTACCTTATGATCAATTAAGTTTTTGAAGGTTAAATAGGAAAGTAAGGTGATTTGTTTAGAAACTTGTACATAGTTATATATAAATTATGATTCATACACGAGGGTTCAAAGGAGGAAACTAAAGAGCCTAGCTAACTTGAAGATTTTAACACGTAGCAAAATGGGCAAGTCAGACGAGTTGTGTGGTAACTGGTAAGTGAAAATGGGAAATGTTTTGTTCACAATAAACAGGTTGGATTGGGTCGACCCAGAACAAAATTATCATACTATTTTGTATAGATAAAGTTTGTATCAAATATCATAAGAGTCACAATGTTGTTTCAATATACAATTTAGGACTTTTATAGTTTTATTAATGAATTTAAAATACGATCAGGATTATACGAGACTTACAAGTTACAATTCATTCTACTCACTTCCTTAGAACCAACTATTTCCATATCGACAGATTTTAAGTATAAGGTGCAAAATGACCACCTCTGATAATGCTAACAATATGGTAAAATGGTACAACATCCTCGCTAGTTTATGAAATAGAATAAAAACCAATCACCATTTCTCAAAAACTTGGTAATAATACTAATATTGTGAATCTGACTAAGAAAAGTGAAGCTATGATAATGCAATCCAACCCATTTGTCCCATCCAAACGTATAAGTCTCTTTCTTTCAAACAAACTTGTTTATCCAGTTATATTTCAAGAACCAAAAGTACATCGTGTATCTAATACTGTGCGAAAGTGACCTGTAAGCTTAAATGACATAGACAATAAATATAACGAAAAACAAACAATTAACTATCTAAGATGAGGACGACTACCTCTTCAATGATCAAATGGAGAGATTCCAGATTCGGAGAACATCTGAGAATGCGGAAGAGTACATTCACGGTTGAGCCATCAATAGTTAGCTCCAATGTCTTTAGATCAGGAAGAGATGCAGGGTAATCTCCTTTGTCATTTAGCCACTATCATAATGACAACAAGAAAAAGTTAGGAATCATATCATATGGTAGAACTAAATCACTAATGCCTGTAAATATTATATATATTCATGTAGGAATGCAAATAATATGAATTAGATGAGAGCTGATTTGCAAGGATACAAATAATAGAAAGAATTCAATATACATGGTAAAACTTTTATGTAACATATATATCTAATCTAAATCGCATATAAACAAATCGCAATAAAATCACGACAGACTTGCTTGTTGAAGACTTTGCAAACGTTGAAAAGCATTTAAGTTTTCCAAACCCAATAGCCTTCTATATAGATGTTCTGACCTCAACTTAAATACAGTAAATGCATGCTTAAACAGGCACATCAAAACAATACTGCTTCCAAAAAGAACTTACACTCATTGACATCAATATCTTGTGTGATATGGGTCAACTCTTTTGTCAAAAAAATGTATTACATATCTGTTTTAACAATATTCAAGTAGTTTCAGACCTTAAAGTTGACAATTGCATAGACAACCTTGCTTAGCGTTTCTTAATAGGCACATACAACATGGATGATGAATAAATAACATATATATATATATATATATATATATATATATATATATATATGTATGTATGTATGTATATATACCTGAACGAAATAATGGTTAATCAACAAAGATTCCACATGAGAAACTCCAGAAAACAACTCACAAATGGTCTCACCCAAATCTACCTCTTCCACATATTCATTGTTGAAATATGCATCTTCCATGTCTTCTTTCAGCTGAGAATAAATCACAGATTTCTTCAAAGATGGTACGTCAAAAGAAAAATGATTAGCCGCATGACCTCCGTACCCTAAATATTCAAGTTTTGGGCATTTCACTGTAAGTCGGTCACACAAGCCCTCAACATGATACAATGCGACTATCCTACAACCGTCGTGATCATAAGTAAAGTGACAATACATCAATTTCCGGTTATCGATTCTCAAAGTCTTGAGCTCCGGACACGAAATACAAAGAAATCCAAGCTTGTTTATCACACAATCTAATATACTCAAATCCTCAAGCAAGATACAGTTGGCGAAAAACTTTTGTACTAAATTATGGTTGCTTAACTCAACATAGTTCAACTCGAGAACCTTAAGCGTCCGAAACCTAGTAGACTTAGACAAATGTAAATGATTCATTGATGAAGACAACCTTAATACCTCCAACGAACCACACTTTACTAAACAAGCAGGCAACTTGATTTCGGTTTTTTCACAAGGAGCAAATATCAAGTCAAGTGATTTAACTTTACGCTTTACTGCAAGTCGGATCCACCGCGCTATTGTCTCCATGCTACAACAACTCGAACTAGCTAATCGAAAGCTATCTAGATCGAGGGTTTTGTTACCCAAAACACAATCCACAAACTTTTCGAATACTATGGTATTAAATGGTTGCTTGCCATGAAAAATACTTACATGCACATTCGGAACTGAAGTCCAGACATACCTCCAGCGTTTCGATAACACGCTGGTTCGAACAACTAGCTCGGTTGATGGAACGCGTGAGAGGATCAAGTTGAGGATGGCATCAGGCATGCTGCTAATATGATCAACTCCATTTAATCGCTTGGATCTCCTCAGAGAAGTCATTTTGGTTTGAAAAGTTTGAAAATCACCACACAGGCATTATATCAAACAGTTTGTGAACAACACATATATAAAAAGGGTGAAGTGGAGTGCGTACGTTTGGCGCCGAAAATATCGGGATTATCATAATTGGTAAATCAGCCGTTTGATATGGAAATTACGCCCTCAACGTCGACGTGTTCGGTTATTGGAATTAGATTCGGAGATTAATAATGGACGCTGAGCATGCACAATTTAAAAAGCTTTTCACTTCGATCCTTTTTATTATTACTCCGTAAAAGCTTTTAAAAAAGTTTTTTCTTCGATGTAAAAAAGTTTTCACAAAGTTTTTTTAACCAAATTAAGGAAGTAATATGAAAATTATATAACTAAAAAACTTTTAATATAAAAGCTTTTATCAAAGCTTTTTTTTCATAAAAAACTTTAGAAAAAGTTTAGTTGGAGATGCTCTTAGTTAATTACATTTGAAATAGCTTTGCAAATTTACAACTAAGACCCTCATTTGATTACTAAATAAATCACCAGCCTTATTATTTAATTACGTTGTTACCCCTCTAACATAAAAAAAATGGCGGAGTTACAGATCAAATTACCTGTCAATAACCCCAATGTATCATGGTGCGATCATCCTGGAAAAATCCAAAATTATATCTATATGCTTAGATAACTATCATCAAACCTGATAAAATTATGTACATCTCCAACAAGAAATCGGGGTTGATTTCTATCATCGCCAACAAGAAATTGCCACAAAATAAACTGTATCGCATTGATCTGATGGGTGTCTCATTACATCTAAACCAGAAGTGTAGGTGTGTTATCGGTTTTGATTGTGAGTTTCGTTACAGATCTGGAGGTCTGAAACATACCGATATGGATGTCAACGATCTGCTCGAACCGTTGTGAAAATAAGAGACACACGATATTTCTTCTCACAATCTTCAGATCCACAATCACAATCCTACATGTGTTTGCCGATGACGATATCAGGTACTTATTTTTTGTTTTATTTGATAGTCAGATGGTTTAAGATTTAATACATAAATCGTTGTTATTATTGATCAATGAAAATTAATTATGTATATTTGTTTGAAGTTCTAATCTTTGATTTTGTTAGGTTCAATATGGTAATGGATTGCAAAATTAAAAAAAATCCCAATTGCAATACGATACAAGCTTCTTCAAAAAAAATTCAAATCGAGTTCAATTGAACATATGTTTCTGTTGTTAATTGTTTGACTACAGGTATTAAGAGGAGGGAATTCATTTGTAAAGGGTATACAAGTTTACACATAAGTAATACATATAATGCCTTGAAGATGTTTAAAGGGTAAATGAGTTTGACTTTGAACCTTAGGGTAAATGAGTTTGTACGACTGATTTGTATGGTGTTTGAGGTTTTCTTCGTTTGTTATCTAATAACCGGTACACATGATGAAATGCTAAATTCTAAAACAGCCTGCATTTTAATTTTTAGAGTCTTTCGTATATGAGTACGTATGAATTGCAATTCTTGTGAATATATGAAATTAGTAGTTTCATATTTTGATTGGGAAGTTACTTGCTGCTTTTAATTTTCGATTTCAGTTGGTGTTTATATTTATGTTTATATTCACAATCGTCAGGTTTTAGTATATAAACTAACCCATATTTAATTTTGGTTATCTTGTGATTTGTAACAGGTGTTTCAATAGCGCACATCACATGTTTGACGAAATGTCTTCCGGTAGTTCGTTTCTTATTTCTTCTCACATAGTTAATATGTGCATTATTCCTTTAAGTTTCTTTGTTCCAAGTTTGAATTGTTACTTGCTTTAACAGATGCCATTAATTTCATTTGTTACGTGTTGTAGTCTCATCCATATTCAGTTGGAATTGTTGATAATTACACCCATTTGGCAACACATGTTTAATGCATGTTTTTATGGTTTGGCATGAGAAATCCTCATTTTGTTTACAACTTGTGTAATTCACAGGTGGTTATGCAATAAAACTAAGTGATTTAGAAAGAACTACATGCAACTACGTAGACCATAAATGTTTTCGTTAGTGAGATTTAAGCCCAATCTATATGCAAATTCTGTTTCTTCTGCGCAGACCATAGGTTTTATCCCAATTTAGAAGATTGGAATTGGCAATGAATATCAAGAAGTAAAAGTTCAATGAAAATCAGAAGTGGCTACATTCGATCTGTCAAAAGTCCATGCTTAAAACAGGTTTTAAAATTTTTGTTTATATCCTAATCGATCATCACTTTCATGTGTATTATTTTGATTTGATCTGAAATTGGGGTTTTTATGGTATCCATTAGTTTATAAGGGCATCATGCGTATGATGGTAGGGGAGTCCGTATGCTGCTGTTTCTAAATGTTGATATCTTTTGGTACATATTTGGTGATATATTTCAGCATACATTGGACTTACTAACTAAATACTTAATTGAATTCGTGTGTAGATAATCTCCAGTGGGACGGTTTCTGATGATTATACTTGGGATTAAAACAGGTAATTTCTGCCCAGATGCTTTGAATTAGGCGTTTACGGGTTTTTTTTCTTTTTTTCTCTAATGTTGGATTACAATGGGCAATGCAATGTGTGAGTAGGGGTCTAAATGGAAGAAACTCATAATAAAGAGGGTAATATCGGGTGACTTGAATACCCTGCTTTACATTACTGGAAGAAATGAAAATTGTTTTGAAAACAACATAGTGGGAGCTTGAAGGGACGATTGGTTTTACTTCTAACAAAGAAGACTATTCCCAACTCACACACACACACACACACACACACACACACACATATATATATAATAAAAAATTTCAACTTAAGTATGGTGTTTTATTATTTCCAGATTATAAAACATTTTTTGGCTACTTCCCGAATTCCATACATTAAAATAAATGTATTTTTGTATGAGACAATCCTGTATTTGGGAGTCTATTCAGAATTCCAGTCTATTACTACTATTATTTATATAAGATTTAGTTATAGGTAATTGTTGTACATAAAAAATTTCAGTTGGGAATGAAAAAATAAATCATATGAATTTAAAATGATTTTTCTCTACTTCAACCCGTTTTGACCCGAGGCTGATATAGCCTGTACACGTTTTGACCCGAGGCTGATATAGCCTGTACACGTTTTGACCCGAGGCTGATATAGCCCATACCCATTTTGACCCGAGCTTGGTATGACCCGTACCCTTTCTTACCCAAGCCCATTATGGCCCATACCCATATTGACATGGTTACCCAGACATACCTGCCCGCCCATTTTGCTGCGTATACTTGGGATGATTATCTTAAGGTGCACGATTATATGTTTATGAATAATAATATGATCCGCGCTGAATGTTTAAAGCTGTATGATTTCAATCAGAACAGAATTTGACTGAAGAGGTATGCAGGGTTATTTCAACGCACTACCATAGAAGACAAAATCAGTGCAGAACTTTGGTGATTTATGCTTCATATATTAGTATACAACTATGAACGAACAAAATATACAGCCATTCAAGTCGTCATGCAGAACAGCTTGGATTGATAGCTAATGGTACGATGTCATGCTTTGTATATTTAGAGTTAATAAATTACTAAATTTACATCATATTCTTTTGGTTTCTGGTTCTGGTTATCTTACATGTGAGGTGACCAACTTGTGTAAAAATATTGCATAGCTGAAGTTGCAGTTCAGTTTAGTAGTGTGCCATTTGTGAATGCAAAAGAGCAACATGATGACATGTTCAACTTTATCTCAATCAGAGTCATTTAGGTCATTAAGCAATCATAGAATTGAACACTGAATTTCTTAGATGTTAGTTCATTCCTATGAAATAGCATTTTTTGCATTCATGGTTAGTATTTTATAATGAATATAGCAGCTAATTTCAGTAGTCATGCTTTGAAGTTTTCTTAATGTTAGCATTAATTTGCTTAGTTGATGCATAGCTTGGAAATTTTTTCCGTCATGCTTGATAAACTATACTAACTCCAGGTTTTTGAAGAACTGAAATTGTTGGATTAACTTGACAAAAGGTAGTTGTATAGTGATGATGGGCTATCTAATACTACTTTATACTAAGTTGGTACGTTGTTGGTCCTTTATTTATAGGTGATGATTCGTACACCACCAGTTTTTTTCCGTACACCACTAAACATCCTTTAAGTTGTTGTATTCTACAACAGTCTAAAGCATGTTTAGTGGTGTACGGAGAAAAATTGATGGTGTACGAAACAATGCCCTTTAAAGTACTTTTTATCTTAAATCTTGATGTTATATAAACGGTTGAATAACTTTTGTAAATTTTTCGTTCAAATCATTTAGTAAAGTTCCCGTCTAATGGGGTAAAGTTGCTACATTTATATCATATATCAATTTTTTGACTTGCTTCAAACACCTCAATGTTCTGACATAACAGGAAACCAAAAAGGGTCTAAATAATGTATTAACCACCGTTGGAACTCGAAAGTCCTTTATGTGTAATCAACAACTGGTATTATTGATAGTTTGTGGTGGATTGAAATAATTTATTTGTATAGTTCATTCAAAGAACTTGAATGCAGTAAAATGAGTAAATATGAGGTCTGATAGTGTTTTACATGTAAAGAATCTAAAGTATGGAAGTCATTTGAACTTTTAACCAATTATGTTCTTCTCCATTTGAGTATTATATGTTGTTAAAAAAATATGTTTTGAGTACTATATGATAAGTCAAACAAAATTTGGTATTAGTAACACACCCTCATAAATTATTTTTTCAAAGCTTTTCATCATTATTGAAAATAAGTGTGTAAATTAAGGTCATTATTACTATTTATTCTGAATTAGTTGATTTGGTCATATTGCCAATCAACTTATATATGTCGGCTCAAGGAATTATGTTTGAAGTAGTGAGTTTCAATAGTGTGTCATTGGGTCGGGTTGATCGGGTTTCGGGTTATTTGAGTCGGGTTATTCGGTTTTTCAAGTTTATAATCTAACACGTAACTCGATTCAAATTAAATAAGGTCGGGTTATTCGGGTTCGGGTTATTTAGATTCGGGTTGGGTTCGGGTTATTCATTTAAACCCGAATAAGATGATATTCTAAATTTTCGCATCTTAAACAAAACTTAAATATTATAAAGGGACACTAATAGTTTATGTAGACCATCATAAGTAACTTATATGTATATAATATATGGATGTATTCATATAAATCATAAAAAACTTATACACAAAAAGTTATTTTCTTGTATATTATATAACTTATGTGCTTATTCGGGCTATTCAGGTTACCCGAATTGTGAAATATTTATCCGAAACCCGATTCAAATAAGACTCGGGTTATTTGAATTCGGGTTATTCGAATTTGGGTGGCCAAATAAGCTTTGAATTCGGGTTATTCGGATTTAGGTTCGGATTAGTTATTCGGGTTCGGTTATTTGTGACACCCCTGACTTTCAAGTTACAACCGAGTGATTGTAGATAATTAGTACTCTTTGTTAGTGTATACTATGACTATTAATAATAATGGATGTCTTTTTTTTCCACATATAAGTCTTAATGTAGCGTTTATCCTTATAAACTTTTTGTATATTGTGATGTTTTGGTTATGGCTAAGTTTCAGTCAGAAGATATACGGTTTGTTCCGGTAGTTAAAAGTACGGTGACTTACGTATTAGTGAACAAGTATAAGCAATAAAGTTATTTTAATGTCAACAATAATTTTTTCAATGTAATTCTCAAAACCTTTTTCATACAAATATTCAAAATATGTAACAACTATCAATTATTTTATTATCTTTGATACATATCTACAATAGTAAAGCATTGCTATTAACTAAAATTATGTTTTTCGATTACTCTGATTTCAACGTAATAAAATAAAGATATAATATATAATCTAGTTTTTTTAAAAAGATAAATTTCTAGTTTAATAAAAGGAAACAAATAGGGAGTATGATTATAAGGAAAAATAAAACACCTTTTTACGGTGGATTTTGATAAATGATGACCGCACTAGCTAGACATTTCTTAATTAGTTAAACAATCATTTTTTATATTTATATAAGTCATAAATTCTATAAATAAATTAATTGAATTATTTCAAGATCAATTATAAACATGGCAACTTTGAACTTAATTAACACTTTGAATCTAAATAAGACAAACCAAATCATTGCCGTTGGGGTACTCTTTATCATAATCTTTTTATTATTTGTATTTATACATAATTACAGTTAATTTTCATTTATTGTAGGGAGAATAAGAAGAAATAATTAATGGGTTTTGCTAAATAAAGCCCTTAGGGCTTTGTTTAAATTGTTTGGACATGCATAAAATGGTTGTACATTAATTAAAATTTAGGGGGACAAAGAGTTAGTTATTGTTTGAGTACACTTTTTTATCCATCACTTAATATCTTAACCAAAGCCCTTAAGACTTTGTTTAGCAAAATCCATAATTATATTACGGAGTAATTATCAAAATTTCGAATCAAAGGAAACGATATAGGTTTGACTTACGCTTTCAATTGTTTGAATTTAAATTAGAAATTATATTATTTTCTATAAATATGGAAATTATTGTCCGACCTGGCATTCTAATTTTTATTAATGGATGTTATGAAATTAGAAAAAATTAAAATAGTCATTTAATTTGATTTTGTGGGAAGATGATGAAAGCCGTAATTTAGTTGAATTTGTAGAATATATACAATAGAAAATTATTCTTACTAGTAAACGGACATGTAATCAATGACGGATCTAGAAAATTTGTGTTACTGGGGGCATAATTTGTTTTTTTTGCTCGGTCCGCATAACTTTTGTATTATTTTGAACTATAATGATGCTACTGAATTAACAATAATAGTACGTGAACTGAAGAATACTTGCAAACTATTCTTAGAAATAAAGCCAAAGTAACCTCATCAATATAGATTAATATCAATGTTCTAGCATAAACGACCTAAAAACTTTAGAAAAACAATACTAATCGGAAAATCTGCATCAAACATATCATAAAACAACAGTCGTTTGGATTTGATGTTGTTGTGACCTAACTATAAAATTGGCCTCAAGTAAAAGATTTATTCAGATAAAAAAATATGTCAATTTTTGTATGATTATGTTGTTAGCTTATCATTTATTAAAAGTTTTTCTCGCTGAAAGAAGTTAGAATAGTCTATGCATTGCATTTAACCTTAAATATATCATATTTATTATCTAATAAGCTTTTGTGTTCCAATATAACTCAATGGTAATCTTTAACACAAATACGCTAGACTTCTATGAAGTTAGAGACCATGTAAAGTTTTTTATAGATTATGTGTGGTCAAAATAAATTTTCCCAATAAAAACAATAGATAATATTGTTTCAAAGATATTACATTACACTACATTAAATTAATAAAAAAAGATAAAGGAAAAGAAAGGTAATTAGACCACAAATTTAATATGTGAATTTACTGAATGAAAATATACTAAAGTCTAAGGCCTAAAATATCACTCTATACATAGTAGGGGCTAATTTGAAAATTGTATTTGTTTACACAGCCTTTTTGGCTATCTTCTTCCCCACCGTACCCCTACTATAATTTCCCCCATTAAAACACATTTCAAGATTTATTGTTCTATTGCTCACCACTTATTTCTTGAACATATAATGATCTTATTTCTTGAACATATAATGATATTTATATGTTTAACTGAAAGAAGATTCATGAATTTGGAGCAATTTTTTTCTAGAGCCGGCCTAACCCAAATTATATAAAAATTTACTCTAAAACTTGTTGGGTTATTGGGGGCAAGTGACCCCCTTCCTCCTACACAAATCCGCCCCTGCATGCAATGCGGCAGGATAAATATAACTTTTATGAAAATATGTTCATTGAGTATTGTGTCATCTTGAAACTAACATATATGAAAGGAGAAAACGTAATGGATTGTGTTTAGCGATAACATGTCGTATCGACAATATTAAGTGGTAATTGAGAAAAGATGAACACATAGTTATTGGTCGTGAATGTGTTCATCTCAAACACCCTTTACAAAATCAAATCAAAGTCGACATACACTATTTAAATTCCCATTAATACACTAATTTTGTAAGAATTGAATAAATTTCTTACATCATAATTTATGTTACGAATCAAACAACATAATAAGTGGATGATAATAGTAGCAAGAAGTGATTGAATTATAGAAGTGCATTATGATGTGTCACTATGATCATGTTAAGAATTAATTAATTTTTGAGATCCTAATTTTTTCTTGTACATATATTTCGATTTATAATAATGAACTTTGTTGCTAAATTTATGAACTATAAAAATTAAAAAATAAGAAAATATCATTGTAATAGTGGGTATTTTCACCATATTTATTGTTGAGTAAAATAAAATTATATTTATATGTTGAAAGAAATGATTGAAAAATAAATACTTGTATAAGTTAAGAAATCGTGTGCAACTTTATATTTTAAATGTGTAGATCCAACCAACGACACATTCTTTTAAAAATGTAGTTCTATAAATTTCAGAAAAGAAAATTACTATTATATTAAATATCGTCAATGTATGATAAAGAGTATAATTCTTGAAAACAATCTAAATTAGAGTTAATATAGATAATCAAATAGAAAAGCATCATTAATAAGAGTTTCCATATTTTCTGTCAGTTACTTATTATTTGAGATGACATCTTCTATGAATTTAATACAAAAGTTATGTTGAGGATTTTTCATTTTCTTTTTACTAAGTTTAAGGGAAATTAGAGTTAAAAACATTAATAAATATTCGTATTTTAAAATAATTATTTAAACGATTAAACAATCGGGAAACGAACACCGCACGAAGCACAAACGCGGGGTTAAAATTGGGAGATTCCCTCCCCTATTCCCCCCAAAAATCTGCCATTTCCCCCTCCCCACCCTCACTTTCATCCACTCTCTCTCTCTCTTCCATCTTCTTCTCTCTTTTTTCTCTCTAAAACAAACCACACCACCACCACTTAAATCACTAAATAACACCACAAAACGCACTCGGATCATCTCGCCTATTTGAAGAAAAAGAATCACGGAGTCACGATCTACCTTCCCATCTTTTCGAAATCTTCACGCATTAACTTGTAAGTTTCCGACAAAATCTCGAAACTCCTCAATTTCAAGTGTTTTTAACATGTTGTTGTTTATTTAAGCTTGAAATGTCAAAATATGAGTTGGGTAAAAGTTTCAAGTCAAACAGAAACCGGAAATCGGAAAACACATTTTCGGCTCAAAAGCCGACCAACAGCCCATTATGTCGCAGAGGCTCCAGGCCACCTGCAACGCAAGCTCTTATGTCGCAAAATCATGTCCTATGTCGCATATAGCGACACAAGCCTCTATGTCGCACCACATCACGGATGTCGCATGAAGCGACACAAATGTTTATGTCGCAATACTTTCGGATGTCGCATATAGCGACACAAAACACTATGTCGCAGAACTCATTCTCGTCGTACATAGCGACACAATATCTTATGTCTCATTAAATTGC
Source organism: Pseudognaphalium luteoalbum (assembly GCA_963422505.1). Classification (NCBI taxonomy): domain Eukaryota; kingdom Viridiplantae; phylum Streptophyta; class Magnoliopsida; order Asterales; family Asteraceae; genus Pseudognaphalium; species Pseudognaphalium luteoalbum. The sequence goes on along the minus strand of OY730195.1, from coordinate 7,982,605 downwards.
GGATATCGCACATAGCGACACAAAGACCTATGTCGTAGTCCTGCCCTGCGACACACTATCCTATGTCGCACTTGGTGTCGCACCCAGTGTCGCACAAATCAGAACCTTAAAAATATGGATATTTATTAAGTGTCAAACTTATGTAACTTCAAACAATTATACGATACTACTTTTAAAGCACATCGGAATACGCTTTTGAACATGAACACTTCGAAATCATAATAATAATGAGATTATTATTACAAACAATTCACCAACGAGCCGTACACGTTTTCAAAACATAATACAATCAACCAAGTCGTAGTAACTTGGACAAGTTAAACAACCAAATCGTAGTAATTTGGACAATTTAATCAACCAAATCGTAGTAATTTGGACATTCTAGTTGGACGAACAACTACAAAGGTAGTCTTTCGAGATACCTGCTCATGTTTATAACCATCACGTGTCTTGGACACCCCTCAGGTTACAAGTCTTCGGACATCACAATTCAACTAATCAATTCAAGTTTATTTCGATAAACACTCAAGGCTCAGGTGAGTTTCATAGCCCCTATTTACGGTTTTCATCAAGGGCGTGATTACAGTGCTTGTTTTGTTTTACAATATGAACGCAAGTACAATACAAATCAAATACTACATGAGTTGTTTTCAACTAATCAATTAAACCCCTCCACAAGCATAGTTTGGTAGTACATCTGTAGCGTGAATGTTAGTATATGATATCATATAGGATTGACAATCCTCGTCCGGGTTAGCACGCACTAATTGGTCAAACGGACGTATTAGCATTTGGGAAGATGAGTGTAGATAGGCACTCGTAGGAGGCACCTCAGTTGGGTTTCCTTAATTGGACCTGACATTCAAGTTAAGCTCAGACTATGTGCTCATGGCTGTATAACTTTTATTTTGCTTAGTTGCATTTTAAATTCAATTAAATCTTGCAGTTCATACAAATATGTGTTGACATACAAACCTGTGAGCTCACCAGCGTTTTGCTGACCAATTTTAGCATGTATCACAGGTACTCAGCAGTAGGTTGGACTGCCCAATCAGGATTCATTAGCTCGAGTCTTTATTCAATCAATCAGAGATTTAGTTGCATTATTATATTTTGTATAAAGTAATTATGTAATGTAAATCTCTCAATTTAAGAACGGAGCTAATGTAAACAATATTTTGATGTAAACTTTTGGTTTTATCAATACAAATGTAAAACGACACATATAGTGGTCGTTCATTATATCTTATGTGTTGTGTATATTGATTAGTCGCGCCCCGACCCGAACCGCTTCCACAACCCGAATTTGAGGGTGCGACAGATTGACAAATTAAAACTTAATTAGAATGATAACATCATATAGGTGTTTTCTATATCCTTTTAAAGATTAAGATAAGATGATTATATCTCATCAACAAGGTGAGTTTTTCCCTCACATCTTCCCAATTTTAAGTACATTTCAAATTTTCAATCATAGGCAAGGACATCTTAAATTCCATTGAAGTCTTAGCTTAGTGGTCAGGGAGTTTTCCACTAAAGTGGTTTCTTCCTGGAGGTGATTAGTTCGAATTTCGCCCATGGCATGCATAGGGGAGGGGGAGACTCCGCGGCGCGATACTCATCTAAGACATGAAAGAGCAACCCCTTTAGAGCGTCGTCGAGATTTCGAACTATAGAGCGGTTCTCATATTGGGGAGTAACCGCTTGTGGAAGATGAATGGGTAGACCAAAAAAGGTCCGTCAATGATTTCACAACTGCCTTTAAAAAAATATAATAATAATAATGATAGTATAAATAATTAAATATATATCCTAGCCCAATATGATCATACCTAGTTGCAAATAAATATAATAGTCTAATGTATAAATAGTAGCGGATGACGAAATTTGATGGTGGACCACTAATTCAAGGGGACACTACTTTAAGACTCAAATGCATTTTAGAAGTAACTGTTTAGAAGAATTCAATGTCAGTAATAAAATTTGGTCTGTCATATTGATGATAAACTCGGTACGACACGACTGTGGTAACTTGTATGGTAGCTGAGAGCCGTTCATATGTCAAACAACACCATCATCACCTCTATAAACGCAAATAGTCAAGTACAACATAGCCCCTTGCATTACGGTTGTCAAAGAATTGCAAATTGATTTACTTATTACAATGTGAAATTATGTAGTTTTGAGTAGTTAACTTGGTAGATGATAAAAAGTATGACAATCTACTCGCAAATTAGACACATACAACCTTTGATCACGATATTAAAGCATTATCTACACATCAAATGACTCATCCGTTCCATCAACAGCAGAAATTAAATTCCAAATGCAATCCAACATGTTTTACTGCAAAATTGTATCCCATCCAAGAAAAGGAAGCAACCAAATACCAGGTAAGTATCCATCCCCAGTGTGTAAATCAAATAATGTTAGTCTTATTGTTCTATATATTATTGTGTCCCTGCTTGAATATGTGGTGTCAACGGTCCATCTTTTACAATTGAAAAACTGCAGTGCCATACATTTTGTGCTTGAATAACTCGAGTTCTTGCATGTTGTTAAATAGTTAAGCTTCCCAACATTTGACTTCTATGCAATGAATTTAAGCTTTTATCCGAGAAGATTCCCCAACGGCACCCTCCATTCTGGAGTACCATTCACCAATTCTGGTATGCTCAACCATATCTTTACCTGACCTTAAATAACGAATTGGTCTCAACACCCCAAACACAGCAAGATCCGCCAAATTAGGCTTAGAGCCACCTGATGGAGTAATATAATGTAAATCAGTTTGGAAGCTAAAAGTTATAATGTCCATGAAGATTGCCCAAACCAGTGCCCTTAAATTATTGGCTCTGTTCATTAAGGCAATGGACCGCAAACTTACTGCATATATATGAATAGAACCAAAGTAAATACCAATCATTTTCCTTATAACTAAAACTGTGAGCTAAAAGTGTTGTCATGTTTGACATATCACATATGTGTCCATGTGAACATGCATATATGACTATATGATGGCAGTATTCTGTGTTTGTTTCCATGATGGATGTGATTAGCAGCTAACATGAAACTAATAAGATGTATTCAAGTACTATAAAATAGATATTGACCATAAAACCGCCAAAACAACTGACCTAGAAAGTCTCTGCCGTCAAGAGCGTCAACCCATGTTTCTGCAGCATCATACAAGGCTGCTCTTTCATCAGTGATGTTATACTTTTTCTTAAGTTTCTTGGACACAAAATACATAGCAGCAGCCCCAGCATATTTCACTGTATATTTCTCAGTGATGCTGAAGTTACCTGAAACGACAGAAGCAGATTACCACATTTGAGACCATTAACAATAATATTCTGAAGCAAATAAAGTGAACCTAAGTTCCTGCTCAGTTAATAAGAATACATGAAAACCAAGTTCCTAATCAATGATAACTGTTTGGTCCCCTTAGCATTGACTAATAGTCATAATTTGAAATTTGAAGTTAATACAGACTAATTTAAATGGCGATCTGGATATTAAAAACAAATAAATTTACCATGTTAAAGAAAACTATCTTTATTAGATATATTACTAATTGTATATCAAGCTTTAAAATGATACACGATACGAAAACTGTCCCAATTATATTAATCATAGGAATTAACTCAAACTTGGTTCTAAATCAGCATCTCAACTCTACAAAATAAAATCAACCAAAGGTTTTGCCAGTCTTATATAGTAACATTGTCCCCTTAGTACCATTTAACTCTAGTCACTTTCAGGTTGATAACGATTGATTTGTGACTTATCATTCATCAACTACAGACTGAATTTTTTCCCCTTGTGTGAAGGTGTCATTAAAAGACTTGAAGGACATGGAGTGATGGTTAGTGGAAACTCAACAGTTAGTTTACGTTGGTTAAAAAGCTATAATGACAACAACTCTTTCTCTCCTTATGCTAAACAAATATGTAGCACACATATACACAAGAATCCGATTCAGTTTAGTGTTTCTTGGTTTAACTAGTATCCACCCGAGAACCCTAATGTGCTTTATACCAAGAAAACACACATATATTGTAATTGATTTCACTAATAACCATATGAACAACCTCCGATAGAGGAAAAGTAATTTGTAGACCAATATCAATGACGTCGATACACAATTAACAAAGATGATGGGTAATTTGAAGGCATTTACCTATTTGAGCTCTTTAATACTGCCATTATAATTGTCTACATTGTGAGCATAGATAGTGCAAATATAAAACTGGGAAGAGCATGTCTAAGTATAATTAGCATGCATAGACTACGTAAACTTGACAGTTTTATACTACGGAACTCTATTAAGCATTAAGCTAAACCAGAAAAGTCATCCAGTAACTATAAAATGCATTACATGCCTATATTTGTACATGTTATTCACATGTCAACTAAAGATTTTTTTATGCTAGCTAGCAATATAACAACATATAGCTTACCATGATTAGCTATATAGTCAAAGGATTCCAGAGCCTCGGAAGTGTTGCGATAGATGTTTGGAGATAGCATATGGACCAAATGATCATCAACCCACCTACATGATTCCAATATTCGTTAGTGGCATGAACAATTGAGAAGACAACACATCAACTGAATATCTTGCCAAATGATTTAATAGAGTTTGCAATGTGGTTAACGTATTGGTAGCAATACAGACTATATAAAACTGGATCATTGACTAGATGATTATCCCACTTATCTTTCTTGGGTTTCTATTTTCTTCTTATATCCTAGTAACTGACCCATGTAATATTAGAAATCTAAATTACAAATATAATTGGTTAGTTACAACAAAGAGAAGAAGGTACAAACCGGCGCCATTTCTTCTCTTCATCATCATTAGCTGACAAAGCATTCACAGTAGTGAATTTCCCCCCCATCTGATCAATAATAGCTGCAAGAAAGACTCATCATGTCTTTAAACGACATATCAAATTATGAATCACCTTACTAAATACAAAAATAAATGATTTCAGTAATAACAAGATTCCACATAGTTTACTAAAAAATAATGTTATATAATAAACTAAACCAAATATACAGGTCAAATAAATACCTGATGAATCAACTAAGGGTTCACCATCCACCATCAATATCGGCACCTTCTTATATTCAGACCATTTGATTTCCTTCTTACTAAATGGATTCACCTCCACAACTTTGTACGGTACATCATAGTAATCCAAAAATGCTGAAACAATAACAAACTCATGTCTTCAATATAACTTCATTTCACATCATATTTCAAACAATCTCAGCTGTTACTAATACCGGACAAGCAAATCACGATCAACATGTTGTTTCGTTTTAAATGTACACTACTATCGGACTACCAGTGCAAGTACTTATTATTACTGTACACTTTGCAACACCGTTAACGACGTAAATCCTTAACTTTTGTGACATAGAACATGAATTCACTAGTAGTGTAAATCAAATATTCTCAAATTCCTAATCATCATATCAAAAATTTATAATGCTGAATATAAATCAACTATGCTGGAACTTTATTCAATACAAGAACAGATAAAAAATGATATTCGGTCACATAAGTAATTGAGATACAAAACTTGAACATACTGTTTCAATATATCCACATTGAATTCTCAGACTTCCAACCATCATCATATAATACAATAGAAGAAGCCAACATCAAAATTATTGCCTCACTATAACAATTGTTGCAAATCAATATTAGGTCACACTCACAAAACTAATAGCCAAACAAAACAATATGTACAATTCTCGATCTAGAAATTAGGTCACACTACCTTTAACCTTATTACAGAACGGACACGCTTCGTACTGATATAACACAACATCCTTAGGCAATAAATCAGGTTTAATCAGTTCCTTCGCATAAGCCGCTTCTTCAAACAATAACGACGAGCTAACAACCGCGATTGAAGCTGCGGAGATACCGCCTAATGACATAAACAACTTATTAGCACCTGAATAACCGCCGGAATTGGATCCATTGGACGTTGAAAACCAGCGGCGAGAATAACCGGCGGTGAATGAGGTGGCCTGAAAGAGCTTGTGGTATTGTTGTTGTTCGGAAGTTGATAGAAGGAATCGGGATAGAGATGAGGTAACGGTGAGAGTAGAAGCTCTTCTCATTTTTTATTTTTTTGACCGGAATACTGAATTTGCGAGGGTTTTAGAGGTTGCAGTGGTGGTTCCGGCTACGTTCCGCGATCAGTCAGGGACCGTGTGATTCGTGAAATGTTACGGTTACGACCCTTCAACTTTTTAAACTTATCATAAATGACCTTAGCTTTTGGGATCCAACGTCCGGCTAATTAATAAAAAAAATCATATACTGCCTTCAAAACCTTTTTAATTACACATAATCACCTTGTTATATTGCAACCCTACCGAAGGTTGCAACCGAGTTGAGTTGACACAATATCAAACTCAAATTTGACTCGATTCTAAACTCAATTCGTCTTTAATCAGAGAGTAATTAAATCTACATGATTTTTCTACAAATTTTTATACACGTACACATGAAGGGCATCAATGTAAATTAGCACAACTTAGATAACGTTCATTAGCATTACGAGTCATGGATTTTATACTAGAGCTCGACTCGAAATCTCACGGGCTTCTTTACTCCACACAAATGATATCAAATAAACATAGGCATTATATGATCCAAAAGTTGTTACAAGTATAAGATCGTGAGTTCAATTTTCATTCTGAGCATATATGTATATATTTATGATACAATGGTGTGTAAGTATTTATTTTGTTAACAAAATAAAATTCTAAATGGTTCAACATGATTTTATGCACGGCTAAAGGCCTTCATCATTAAATTTACTATATGGTCAAACTTACGAATGAAAAAGGGGTTTATTTTATTTTAATGTAAATGTAGATGTAAATGACACGGTTATAGTATTAATTAACTTGATATACTCTACTTTATGGAAAAATAAACAATAAACCAATGGTTTCCGTATGTTGGTCTAAAACCATAAATAGCCCGTGGTATTGCTATGCACAAAGAAGAGTACACATTATTTTAGGTTCTCGAAAACCAATTCTTGCTGGGTTTGTGTCTCCATCTTGACCGTCCAATTCCACCAGAAAATTAAAAAAAATAAAGAAAAAGGGTATTTGCCATTTGCCCACATCTTTTCTTTTATCTTCTGTCACAAAAGAAAAAAAGGATCCAATTCCCTTCACGCATCAATCTCAGTTGGTGTTCATAATCACAATATACAAGGTAACCCAAAAACTTTCCAAAATAATAAAAACAAAATATATAATGATTATTTTATAAAATAAATATTAAAAAAAGAACATTCAATTCAATTTCTACCCAATTTCTTGCCTCACCCAATGACTTTTATTGAAGCAACAACAAACAATCCATGGTCCTCCCTATAACACAATAATAAACTTGTTGTAATTAAAGATCTAAATTAAATTAATGTTTTCCCTATACAACTTTTATATTGGTTGGACCAGACCTTATGTAAAAATATTTACTTTTAATTTTCCATAAAAATAAAATAAAAATCCAGACCAAACCCACCTCAGATTTTTATACCATATATGATATGATGTTCTTGATATCATCCAACAAATATTGTTTCTAGTTAAGTCTTACCCAGGTATTGAAAGCCATATAGTATATGTTATATTGTTCTATAGTTTTGTATCATAGACTTTGTGGTCTTGTGGATGTTGTTATCTAGGGTTAGATATTTTATTAATATTTATATATCTTTTATATATATATTAATGGTTATGCAATATGTAATCTTTACCTTGTGTTTTTATGATTTGTGTATTCTGGGGTTTTTCCCTCTTTCTTGATCCACTTTTATCTTGCAAATTTTAGGGATTCTGAGCAGGTCAAGGTTCTATTGTTATTTTAAAAAGTGGGTTTTGAGTCAGTACTGCTTTTGTTTTGTTTATGTCACTTATTGTTTCTGTAACCCTGAACTGATTGATTGATGTTTTTTCTGGGTAAATTTGGGAATCTGGTTTAGGCCATGTTAGATCAGATCTATCCTGTTATGTATCTTTCTCAATATATATTAAACCCCTTAATTTGATTGAAGAATTTGATCATCAAAATTTTCAATTACTTTCCGTTTTTTAAAGGATTCATTGATGCTTAAAACTATCTTCAACCTCCAGGATTGAACCGCGCCTGGCGAAAGACGAGTGTCGTATTATTTTGGGGGTAATGCGTATTCAATATCTTGAACCTTTAGTATGTTGTAGGTTGTACAAACATGCATGCATACCGTCAATGCTATCATTGTCGCGAGACCTAAAAGATGTCATCTGTTGTTTACTAATTGCTCATGATGATGCCTCGATCTGATGATGGTTGATCGTGACTGTGATCATTATATATGAAGTGTAATTGTGCTCATAAAGTTATTCAAAAACACAATTAATTTACTTGGAACCAGGATTAGATAAAGATGTTAAAAGTGCATTATGCACATATTAAATTGTTTACCATCGGTTAGAAGAATAATTTTGTGAGAGCTTCTTAATAATCATGTTGTGTATCTTATACTTGATAATGATGCAGATATTTTTGTATTTTCCAGAACACTATAGAATCTTGAACACACTTCTCTCTTGAAGTGTTTTGATGATGGGGACAGAACTCATCAGGCATCATGTAAAAGACGAGACCATGGATATTCCATTGATTCCACCTGGGTTCGAGTCACTGGCATTTTCTTTGCAAAGGGTAGAAGATAGCAAAGTTGCATCTAGCAGCCCTGTCCCCATAGCTGGACCACAGCTGGTCAAGAAGGAACCAGGGGTGGAACCCAGTGATGATGAAAAAATCAAGAGGTCTGTTAGGAGTAGACCTTGGATAAACTATAACCGAGTTGATAGCAGTTCAGGAGACGAGTCTGAATCTGAGCAGGTACTGCTTTATTTTGAAGAGTTGTACACGTAGGCTTTTTGTATAATATCGCTTGACTTACAGTGGTACTGATACAGAGTCGTACTTCAAGTGGTCGAATCTCCAAGGGGGTTATCCGTGGATGTGAAGAGTGTAGCAACTGCCAAAAGGTTGTGCGATGTTATGCAATTTGCACATGTGAAGTTTGAATAGTTGCAGTTATTAATGGTCTGTCTAAAAGTATATTTTTTTCCAGGTCCTTGCAAAATGGCGTCCAGAAGAAGCTCAGAAGCCCGATCTTCTTGACGCTCCCGTATTTTACCCGACTGAAGAGGTATATATTGTTCTCTCTAGTTTTGTCTCTAATTTAGCTGCAGAAATGCACATCCTGCTGATTACAATTATGAAAAAAAATTAATTGGTTTTCAGGAATTTGAGGATACATTGAAGTACATTTCAAGTATACGCGAGAAAGCCGAAGCATACGGAATATGTCGTATAGTACCACCTTCATCATGGAAACCTCCATGCCCTCTTAAGGAGAAAACTGTTTGGGATAGTTCGTCATTTGCAACTCGTATCCAAAGGGTTGACAAACTTCAAAACCGGGATTCATTGAGTCAAATGTTGAGACCTAGTAGCTATAAGAAAAGGAAAAAGAGAAGAATCATGAAAGTGGGGTCAGATACTGCAGCTCCCGTTGACCCGATGGTTCCGGAACCATGTTTTGGGTTTGAACCTGGTCCACGGTTCACACTTAAAGACTTCCAAAAGTATGCAGACGATTTCAAGACTCAGTATTTTAGAAGCAATGGAATGACTACAGATAGATGTGACAACTCAGATCAAAGTGAACCATCTTTAGAGAATATAGAGGGGGAATATTGGCGTATGGTAGAAAGACCTACAGAAGAAATCGAGGTATCTTGCTTCTTTTTTTTTGCGTTATCACATTTTAGCAGCCGTCCGTCAGTTTAGCAAAATAATAGTGACAATTAATATTGCTTGTTTTGTGAAAATGTAGGTGCTTTATGGTGCTGACTTAGAAACTGGTAGTTTTGGTAGCGGGTTTCCAAAAGGGGCGTGCCAAGTGTCAGGGTCAGATGAAAAGTATGTTACATCCGGTTGGAACTTGAATAATTTCCCGAGGCTTCCAGGGTCGTTACTCTCGTATGAGAGTAGTGATATATCTGGTGTTTTGGTCCCTTGGTTGTACATTGGAATGTGTTTTTCATCGTTTTGTTGGGTGAGTAGATATTGATTTCTATTTTCAGACTCTTTTTTACGATTAAGTGCTCCATTGGATGATATAATATCCCAAATCTTATTTTGAGATCAGCATGTTGAAGACCATCATTTATACTCAATGAATTACATGCATTTTGGTGCCTCAAAGATGTGGTATGGAGTACCGGGGAAAGACGCCTTAAAGTTGGAGGCAGCTATGAGAAAACATTTGCCTAATCTTTTTGCAGAACAACCTGACTTGCTTCACAAACTGGTGAGAAACATATTTTAAGTTTGTGTCTCTTAAATAATATGATGATTGATTTTATTATTTTATTTTGATAATGATACATGACACATGATACATCCACTTGTCTTGTGTGAGATCATTGAATTATGCTTTGGGCATTTGGGCTATGGAGATGTTTCATCATCGATTTAATGTGTTGGCTGGTTGACCCCCGTGAAAGTCAACGAAAGGGACCTATATCTTATGGTTGTTTCATGTATGTAATACCAACTGGTGGCTTGCCAACAGTGATAGTGATCCGTTTGTCTAACGAAAATTGCTAATTTCGATGTGACTATTTATAGAAAATTGTTTGACTAGTCAAATGTCTAATGAACCTTTCATTGATGACAAAATAAACGAATTTGTTGGATAATCTAAGATGAGTTCTTTGAGATAACTGTGACATATAAATTTCGAGGATAGCTATGATGCTGCAAGTATTGGTGTCGTCCCAAATGGAAACTATAAATCTGAAGATTATATAAGATGTTCTCATTGTCAATAACACATTTCAGGTCACACAACTTTCTCCATCAATATTAAAATCAGAAGGAGTTCCCGTCTATCGATGCATTCAGAATCCAGGAGAATTTATTCTGACATTTCCTCGAGCATATCATTCGGGATTCAACTGTGGCTTCAACTGTGCAGAGGCTGTGAATGTGGCGCCGGTTGACTGGTTACCTCATGGTCATAATGCCATCGAGCTATATCGTGAGCAGGCCAGAAGAACTTCTATTTCTCATGATAAATTGCTGCTTGGAGCCGCAAGAGATGCTGTAAAAGCTCATTGGGAACTTAATTTACTCAGAAAGAACACACCAGATAACTTACGATGGAAGGATGTTTGTGGGAAGGATGGGATCCTATCTCAAACACTTAAGGTAATTATTTAGTATTTTTAGTTTTTCATTGGCTGTTAGCATGTCAGGGTCTTTTTAGTTTTTACAGTAATGCTCAAATGATTTATCATTCTTCCTTTTGGCTAGAGGTGGCAAGATTGGGATGGGTCTTATTAAGTACAGGTCAAAACGAGTCAGGATGGTTCAGTATATCCGCAAGCACCTGTTCGTTTTGTTAGAAAATTGAAAATTATCTAACGTTTTAATTTTGATTACAAAAAAATGTTTGTTACCATAATAAGCTTATTCTTTTATTAAAAAAAATTGAGAGGTTGTGTGCATGCAGAATACGTTTCGGGCAACTTTTAACCTAAGCACAACAGAAATCTACCCATTTGTTAGTAAATGGGTTAAAATAAACACCTATATCATTCGCTAATTCGAAGTTTGTGTGATTTTGTGGACCTACCAGATTATATGACATTATTAACATATTACTTTTTGGCTAGGCTCGTGTGGAAGTTGAGCGTGTTAGGAGGGACTTTCTTTGCAACACATCCCAGGCGTTAAAGATGGAAGCAACTTTTGACGCCACAAGTGAGAGAGAATGCAGTGTTTGCTATTTTGACTTGCATCTATCAGCTGCAGGTTGCCACCATTGTTCGCCCGAAAAATATTCTTGCTTAAATCACGCGAAACAATTTTGTTCTTGCGCTTGGGGTGCAAAGTTTTTTCTTCTACGCTATGACATCAAAGATTTAACTATTTTGGTTGAAGCATTGGAAGGAAAATTGAGCGCCATTTACAGATGGGCTAAACTTGATCTTGGACTTGCTTTATCCTCCTACGTTTCTAAAGATAAACAATCCGTTTCTTCCAGAGACGTGAGTTCGGTACAGTCTCTTTCTTCACTGAAAGAGCAAAAGCTCCAAGAGTTCTTGAAACCAAAGGAGGTTGGTAGGATGGGCTCAAAAAATATAAAGGAATCATCGACATCACATGAATCTTCACGTAAAGATGTTATATTGCTTAGTGATGATGAGGGTGAAGACACGTCACCACCAATTAGTCAAGTGAAAAAAGAGGCCCTTGAGTACCACCCGGAGAACCTTACTTGTCACAGAGTCTTGTCTGACAAATCACAGGATCTCAAAACTTTAAAAGGCTCAGGTAACAGTAATGAAGAAAATGCTGGTGGGGTACTGCAGCAAATTCCCAAAGTCGAGGAAAAAGTTGTAATTATTGGATTATATGCAAACACACCAAACGCAGCAGGAAATCCATCTTGCACCAAAGCCAAGCCGGACCGGAGCAATAGACAGAAAGGTCCTCGAATTGCGAAGGTTGTCCGAAGGATAAATTGCCATGTTGAGCCGCTTGAATATGGTGTGGTCCAATCAGGGAAGTTATGGTGTGATAGCCGTGCCATTTACCCTAAAGGTACAATACATCACACTAGAGGTGGTAAAATGGGTTGGTCGAATGGGTTGGGTAACAGATCAAACTGATTCTGATTATAATGGGCATTTTTTAGTATGGCTAGAAACTTGTCGGGTTCTGCTAACACCCAAGCACTTTTTATTTTATAGATGATTAGTTTATTTAAAAAAACTTTTCAAAATCTATGCTGTTAAGTTACAGTATGATTTCTGTGGATAAAACAGTTTAGAAGGTTTTGTGCATTATGAGTACACTGAAACTTTCGACCCATTTTGACACATTTGAGTTTTAGCCAGTTCTTCTAACTTGACCCATTAGAGATATGTTATATGTATAACCCATATCAACACATTTACTCATAACCTGGTCAACAGTGCCAGCATAAAACTTGTACCCTCAGCAGTTATTCTAGTACTCTAGAAGAATGTAATTTTGAATGACTTGTCTTTTTGCAGGTTTTCGGAGTCGGGTTAAGTATATAAATCTTTTAGATCCTACAGATATGTGCTACTACGTTTCAGAAATTCTTGATGTGGGAAAAAATAGACCTCTATTTATGGTAATTGGAATTCATCCGTCTTTAACTAGGAATTTTACTGTGCTTGTACTATATGCATCAAAGGCTGTACAATGATAAAAATATACTTGTTTTGTCCCAGGTCTCATTGGAAAACCATTCAAGTGAAGTATTTGTTCATTTATCACCGACAAAATGTTGGGAAATGATTAGGGAGAGAGTTAACTGCGAGATCACGAAGCAACATAAGTTAAAAATATTAAATCTTCCTCCTTTGCAGCCTCCTGGGAGTCTTGATGGCATGGAAATGTTCGGTTTTTCTTCACCTTCCATCTTGCAGGTAAACTTGCACAGTTTTCCGTTACATTAAATTCTATGGGGTAATATATGCATCTTTAACAAGTTGTTATGATGGCGTTTTGTAGGGTATCCAGTCGATGGATAGGAATCGGCTATGCATAGAGTACTGGGAGTCACGACCTTTTCACTCTCAGTCCCATGATAACTCTTCAGTTAAGATTCAGGAACCAAACATTACTGATCCTGCCCAAGACAATGGTTTGACGGCAGATGCTAATAATATCATCTCGGGTTTCTTAAAAAAGGCGAATTTGGAGGAGTTAAACACGTTTTTGAGTGTTCTGAGTAAAGATGGGTCAACTAGCAATGAACATGGGGTGACAAAACTTCTCAATGAAGAGATTCTTAGACGCCCCGGGTGATGATAAAAAAAATGTTGTTTTTTTTAGTCTGTAAATCCTTTGATCTCATTTTAGTTACTAGGACTAGTATTACAGTTTTGGCTTCTATTAGTTTACCTAACCTGCTTGAAATTGGCTGTAGGTTTTTTTTTCCGGGAGGAGTTTTTAAGTAGAGAGAAACTGGAAATTGTTGGGCGGATCCTTTTTTTTTTTTATTCATTATAATAGAGTAAAGGAAACTACAACTCAAGTTTAAGCTTTATACGGAACGTTTTTCATGCCCAACACACCATTAAATTTCATCCTTCTGTATCATCTCTCTGTTTTGTGAAAGTTACAATGTGTTGAGTTACGTATGTTTCGGGTGTATGTCATCATTTATTACAGTATGACAAAATTACAAATTTCATTTAACTTAGAAATAGGTCACATCGCTCCAGTTATGCTTCCATATAGTTTGCTATCCCAACACTATTCTATAGTTGATTACATAATGACCACCGTATATACAAAATTCCAAACAATGTAATGTGAAATAGTACGTATCTATCTACTCCACTCAAGAAATATAACAAAAAACAATAAGCTGCTAAACTTTACCCAAAAAGAATGCATCTGCAACCTCGATATATAATAAGAGTGAATTTTGAATTCCAAAACTCTGTAACCCCTAAAACAAGTTAGCTACTCTGGCATGCCCAGCTTGACCAAACAAGTAAGGTAAGGCTAGATAAAGTCAGCAACGAGTCATTTACCTCTTAAAATACCTGGTTATTCGCTCATGCTAATTCGGTTTGACTGCATCAGATAGCTCCTAAGGCTGCATTCCTCTATCTGCGGAACAAGAGCAAAATATCCAAGGTATTAACACCTAAGACAAATCAAGTAATTAGTGGACCAAATCAAGTAATTTTAACAGTAGTCTATTTTTCAAATAAGATAATTTAGGAAGTTTTATGAATTGACACACACTTTAGACGACCTTTAACCTGCTCAACCCATTTGACCTTAACCCGTTAAAGATAAAATATAATCTGAATTATCCCATCTACAAGTAAATGAGTCAAAATTAAATTCATTTTGGTTGAAATGTGAAGGGACAGCTCATGAGGAACATAATAGTCATGCTAAGCATCAAGCATGACCATATCCTGTAACTAGCAACCAAACTATCAGATGATATGCTCATCATAGGTGCCAAAGAGTAAACAGAGTCATACTAAATCAGTAAATCTATCTGACTTAATATAATATTCCAACTGAGTAATGAATGTGCTCCTACCTGTAAAGGAGATACAGAAGTTAAAAAGATTTCACATTCATCAAGAAGAGCTCTTTCATGTAATGCTACATTGGCGACTTCAGCAGCCAGGATATGTGTTCTGTCCAACTGAAACAAGCCAACGACAGAATGAAAAATAGACGAAAAACCAATTAGCGGGTCAATCCAACCCTCGTTTCAACCACTGACAAAAAATGATTTGTTTCAACCCGAACCCATATGACTCAATACATGTATCTCAACCCCTGTGACCCGCCCATCTAACTACCTCTAATATATCTTGAAATTGGATCCATGTCAACGCTTTTGGTGGACCACCTAATGCACTCTCCATCATAATCCATTCATCGTTTGATCCAATAGTTATAATCAGTTCATGATTTCCAGACTACTATAGTCACGGATAAGATGGATTTATCATGATTGATAAATCATAAAATTGACAAACTTTCATTTAATGTATATTAATCAGTCTAGAAGAACTCACCTTTGATTCTGTTGAATGTACACACGATACAGTTGCCTGTAGCACTTGGCCAATTGAGAAAAGAACCAACTTCAAATCTCTAGTATCTGCCTGTGATTTTGAAAATGAATGTTATTAAATATGTGAACTGATTTTAAGTAACATTTTCGGAATAGACATACCTTTACCCCATCAGTAATAGGAACCGAGAGACTTCTTGCCTGTAGATCATTAGTCGTTACAAATAAAGCAGATTCGTACTCACTTTGAATTGACGCCCACTCATCCATATAGGCCATCTGTGGCGCAAGAACCCGGAATATATTATAGTAATAAAGAAAGTAATAATGAATAGACGAGAAGTCAATGAGCACACAAGAAGAATTATCCGTTTCTAGTTGAATTGAAAGTGTCATAAAACGTTGCAACCAGAGGAAGGAACAAGTTGATCTATGTGTATACTTGATTATATACAA
This sequence comes from Pseudognaphalium luteoalbum, assembly GCA_963422505.1. Lineage (NCBI taxonomy): Eukaryota > Viridiplantae > Streptophyta > Magnoliopsida > Asterales > Asteraceae > Pseudognaphalium > Pseudognaphalium luteoalbum. The sequence goes on along the minus strand of OY730195.1, from coordinate 7,966,448 downwards.
GAACACCTATTAGTAGCAAATAGAAAAATAAAGAAAATGCATTACTTGTCGGTATAAAATAGCATAGAGCTTTAGTTGCAGTATCAACAAGCGGATTTCAATTTTCTTTGCAACTATGGAATCTCGCAGTTCTAAGATGGTTCTCCACACATCATGTAATGATCGCTGCAGTATGAAAAATAGTATCAAAAATGATGCGTACAGTAAAGTTTTATCAACTATATATGAAGGACTAGTAGAAAAAGTATATAACACAAGTTTGGGGCTAAAGCCAGAAAAGAAAGCTGTATATTCATCTTTTCCTGAGCATAACTATGAACTATTGCCGTTTATATAATAAGGTCATTAGATCTATGACTTCAATGTCATTAGAATCTATAACCATGAACAAGATGTAATCCTACAGCTAAAGAAGTGAGCGATATTTCATTGTGATAAGAATCCAAACCTCAGCAGTTGCCCTTTGAAGGTCCAATGCAGCTTCTACACTCACATTAGCAAATTGCCACTGCACTTGTATATTGTAAAGTAGCTCAAGATATTGAGCATCATCTTTGTGATTGGACACATTCTTTTCTCTTTTACTGTCTGTCATTCTGCTGAATACAGAAAATATATGTGAGTTGAAGAAATGTTTTCGAGCAGATGGCTTTACAGGGGTAGGAGTGACGTCTCTAGCATGATGACCGATCCCTCTGGCCGGAATAGGGCTAGCCCCTCTAGTAGTAACGGAATGACTTATCTCTGTGGAAGGAGTAGGACTGACCCCTCTAGTGGGAGTTGGGTTGACCTCCCTTGTAGCAAGAAGTTTACTTATTTCTCTCGTAGTAGTAGGACTGACCGTTCTCTCTGGTGAAAGACAGATCTCTTTGTGAGGAGAAGGAACACCTTCAGTGCTGATAGAAACTGTATTTATATTGTTCGATTGCCTTGAACCAGATGGACTTATCAGAGTATCGATGTCTGGTGAAGGACTAATTGATCGGGTCATGGAGATAGGACTGCAGGTAGGACTGGCCCCTTTAGCAGGAGGCATAGGGCTGGATCCTGTGACTGCAGGGCTTGGACTAACTTCTCTAGGCGAAGGCGAAGCGCTGATCTCTCTTGTGACAAGGGAACCGTCCGCCTCTCTACAAGAGATGGATAGGCCCACTTCCTTGGCTGAAGAGGGAGGATCAACCCATTTGGTTGCGAAGGTAGGTTTGGCACTTTTAGAGGACGGGGCCAGGCTAACCCCTCTGGTTGTAGGGATAATATTGGACCCTCTAACATTAGGGGAAGGTTTGACCCCTGAATAGGGGCCAACACTGACCCCTCTAGGCGTAGGAGTTATGGCTCTTGTACGTGACGGACTAACACCTCTTGAGGCTAAACCATATGACTTGTTTGGTGAAGATGGTTGGGATTCCGCCGACTTGTCAATTTTCAACATTTTGTTATCAACATGCGATGTTGATGATGATAACGTATTCGTAGCATCACTTGAAGATTCTTTTAAAGGCTTACTAGTATAATTGTGTAACGATGTTCTCGTGAAAGTAGGTACCTTATTAACTTCATCGGTATGATCAGTATTCTTATTTAAAACATTAGAGCCTACAGTCCCAGGCCACCGATGTTGATGAACTAGTGTACCATGAGATCCATCCCGAGGTTTTGAATTTTCATCAACAACATTCGAACTCAATGCGCTAGGCCATCGGTGCTGATTAACTAATCTAGCATGTGAGCTATCTCGAAGTTTTAAACTCCCCGATGAATCATTTGAACCAGTTGTACTTGGCCAAACAGTAGAACCCGATGTGCTAGGCCATCTATGTTGATTAAGTTGTCTAACATGTGATTCATTTGTAGGCTCCGTATTCTCTAACTGACTAGGAGCACTAAAACCACCATTTGGAGATTTTGAATTTTCCGACCGATCAATAACACTTTTATCTTCAAAATCACTACTCGTTTCTTTCTCATCTACACACTTACTTGACACAGGAGAGTTTGAAGTCTCTTCATCAACTACATTAACCGACGACTTACGTGTATGCTCATCAACGGTCTCACGAGACCGATCCTCTATGTTTGGATTGAATACACACGACAACGATTCATCAGATTGATTTGAACCACTTGAATCGCTCTTTTTTGAATGCCATATGGAATCTGTCACTCTATTACTAATCACTTTTTTAGCCACGAATCCCACACCGTGGACCGCAGTGGCTAGCCCCCATGATGATTTTGATTTACGACTTGTTCCTTCATTACTTTCGACAACATTTAACGGCTGTTGTCTCGCCTTTTCTGATTCATTTACATCCATACACACTTTTCAAATGCAACCACATTGCTGTATATAATCTTTCTCATGTTATTGATAATTTAAAAATTCAAAAACATGATAAAAGAATATAATTAAATATAGCAATGTGAAACTTACAAAATTATGATCACCATATATTGCATGCACGCAATTATTGAATTGAACATTATTCTTATTATTATTACGTTTTGGTGAATATAGAGGATTTGGAGGGGAAAACGGTTAGGTTTCCGTTGAGGTGTTTTGGCGCCATCGTGACAGAGACTCTGATCAGCCCGATCTTTCTGGTAACTACCTAATTATCATGCTTCTTTAATTTCTATCCATCAATAGTAACAAATAATGATAATGATTGTAGTCTGATTTGACCCGGTCAAATATACAAACTTTGAAAGCTAACACGAAACCGACTTAAAAATAAGCAGGTTGGGTCGATATTTATTAACCCATGGACCCGTCAAAAATTTATTTTAATTTTATAAATCAAAGTGTTTAATGATGTTATAGTATTAGATTTTAATGAACATATTAGTTAACTAGTGGGTAACTCGCTCGCGGCGGTAACAATAAAAAAATATATTAGTGGCCGACAATGATGGTCGGCTATCGGTGTAAAGGTAATGGTTGTCTTAACATTTGATTATTACTTCATTTTTTCTTTCTTTTAGCCTTTGTATCTACTGTATATTTTAGTGCATTGGCGGATTAGTGGATACGGAGTAGGAGATGCGGAGTGCATACCTGGTTAAGTTGCTAAATACCGGAGACGACCAAAATGCGGGGGTCAAGGGGGCTGCGCCCCCTTGTGGGGTCCAAGGGGCAACGCCTCCTGACGGGGTCCAAGGGGCAGAGCCCCTGGCTGCGACAACAACGAATTATACTATATGTAGTGACCCGGAATAATCCATTTGGATTGTTTGACCCGGTTTTGACCCGGATTGGTTATGACAGTTTTCTATCATATAACCATCATTTTTGTTGTCATCATGGAATTTCTGCATAAGACATAAACACATATCACACACATAGAACACTCTGCGATTTGATTTTGTGCCAAAAACAAATCGATTCTCTGATTTTATCCCAAAATGAATTTCGTGAATCCAGACACATTAGGGTCAAAATTGTTGGGATTATTGAAGATTAAAATAACTAATTAATTGTTTGTGACTTGATGTCACATAAATTAATTGTCGTGACTTGTTGTCACGTGGATGATCTCAATTGCTTGCACCAAAAGATTTGAGAGTGATGTGAATATGGAAACAAGATTCGAGTCGGCAAAATTTAAGTCGGTTGTGATTATTTGTACCAAATATTTATTTATTCTTGTCCTCCAAGTCTTGGACTTGCTATATAATGTAATCATTTGTATTTGTAACTCTAACACCTTCAAAAGTAATAAGAATTCTCTTTAGTTGGACGTGGATTAAACCAATCGAGTAGATTGGATATAACCACGTTATATTCTCGTGTTCATTTACTATTCTTGTTATCTTAATTGCTTGTGTTCGATCCGTTTGTTTAAGTGTTGTATAAATCAATTTGGATGTTGTATCTATCACCTCCCTTTGCTTAGTGTTTATTATTTAGTTATGCATTAAACTTTACACTTTTTACTGTTGTATGTGACATACTTTTATTTGTTCTATTGTATGTAGCATGGTTGCAAAAGTCGGGATCGAGTCGATTGGGACTTTGGAAGGACTAATCGGCCAAGTCGAGGACTAGTCAGATTTTGACTTTTGTTGACTTTTCTCTAATAATAATAATAGACAATTTAGATAATTTGGGCCAAAACTACTAAAATACTAGTCAAAACATGATGTGGGCCAAAGCCCATTTGAACAAACTTAGTTGACTTGTTTTATTTTTACCACAATTTCTCTTTCTACCTCATCTAGGGGTGTAAAAAAAACCCGACCCGACCCACACCCGACCCGACCCGAACCCGATTAAGCCTATTAGGGTCGGGTTGAATAGGGTTTTAGAAATTGATCGGGTAATTCGGGTCAACCCGATTAACCCGAATACTTATTAGGGTCGGGTTACGGGTTAGTATGATAAAACTTAATCGGGTACGGGTTTACCCGAATAACCCGATTAAACTTATAACTATTATTCATGAGTTTATACGTAAATTAGTCTATAAAAAATATTTTAGAACATGTCCAAAATACAACATATTGTTAGTATGTAACAATATCATAAATGTGTTTTGTAAAAAGACATGCTCATATGTTAGATAGACAAATGTAACTTACAGTAAGTTATATATATAGTTGTCACTTTGTCGTAAGAAGATAAGTAAAGTTCTTTTTTAATGACATGGAGTTGATGTAGTAATTTATTGATGTTTTGTTGCATCTTGATTGTTCTTAAAAGAGTTATTCAGAAAGAGTGTTTATTGAACAATTTTTAGTGAATCGCATTTTTTACGAATGGCAATTAGTGGCTTAATATGTTGTCATACGGGTAACCCGAAACCCGAATTAACCCGACCCGATTAACCCGAACCCGAAAACCCAATTACATAATAGGGTCGGGTTGCGGGTAAGTTTTCATTTTCCAAAAACCCGACTAACCCTTATTAGGGTTGGGTTAACCCGATTAACACCCCTAACCTCATCTTATCTTTCTTTCTACCTCTTTCCCTGCAACTTTTTTCCACCTCCTCTCTTTCTATGTTTTTTTAATTCTTTCATCCATCTCTCTTTTTACACTTTCAAAAGTTACACAAATACAATGATAGTGATTTGGATGCCGAATTTGACCGCTTTTCTCTACAAAATCCGACTTTGACCCGATTAGTCGCATTGACCGTCATTGACCCGACTATTTGGAGCGACTCAGGCCAGGTCGAGTCGGGATACCCTCAAAAACGACTAAGCGGACGACTAGTCGGCCGTCTTACCCGACTTTTACAACACTAGTATGTAGTGAACTTGTAAATATGGTCTATTGTATGTATTAATTATTTTCTTTCTGGGTAAAGCTAAAAAATGAAACTTTCATATGTAGTCCTTACCCAAAAAGGAAACTTTAGATACAATAAGACCATATTTACAGTTTCAATACATACAATATAAGTTTTCAAAGTTCAACTCATACAATAGTAAAAAGTGTAAAGTTTAATACATAACGAAACAATAAACCCTTTTATTTTTGTTTTATTTCTCTACTTTTATCTTTATCATTGAAAACGGAAGAAAGTATTCCTAAACGACTTGTTAGATCAAACGACTTGAATTATGACAATAAAAACAAAAACAAAAAACATCGAGTCATTGATTTTAAATCGTGATCTTTGAACCCTTGAGGAGCCATTGGAGGTAGACCGTGTATCGAATAAAACCTTGAACGTGTTTTCGAATATCTGTCGTGTTATTTAATCGACTACCTCGCTAATTTCCTTTGACTCAAGACTTCGAAATTTTAAGCATTTGTTTTAAACTTATAATACTCCGTAATTGATGACAAGGTTAAAAAACAAAGCATATAACTAAAAGGGTTAATTGTTTGGTTAACTTTGCCTATGTAACAAACTTTCAAAACATCTATTATATGTAATAAACTTGTAAAAAATGTTATTGTATGTAACAAACTTTCAAAACATCTATTGTATGCAATAAACTTGTAAAAAATCGCTATCGTGTGGTGCGGTAGTCAATGATCTGCTAAAGTTTGCTCGTGTCGTCACAAACCAATGTTAAAGAGCCATTTTCAGTTTGGCATGTACACATGGTAACTCGCAACATACAATAGAGATTTTTTACAAGTTCATTACATACAATAGATGTTTTTAAAGGTTATGACATACAATATGGATTTTTACAAGTTTATTGCATACAATATATGTTTTGAAAGTTTGTTACATACAATAGTAAAACGAGCAACGTTAGATACATAACCAAATAATTAACCCTAACTAAAATATCACCTTTTCTAAATTAAAAAAAAAGATCATATTTTTTACATTATTTTATTTTACATTTTTTTATTGGAAAAAAAAACATTGATAGATTCCGTTTAATAGAAACAAATCTTAACATCGTTCGTGTTACTGCCTCTTTCTTTTCAGGGTTGCATTAGCATAGGGTGATATAAGGCTTTCAACAAAAACAGGGGCAACAATATTATTCAAAGTTGTATACCACCATAAATGTGCATTACCATGAGGAGATGCAATACTCTGCACACAACAACCGCTCATATTTTTTATAGTTTTCGACAACCATATATGAACATGACCAAAATATAACCTAGCCGGACGATAATCTTTCCACGTATCCTGGCATGTTTCAACATCGTCATCGCGAACAGCGTACGGAAGCATCGCCCACGTCTCTTTCACGTTGTACTTCTTCATCACCCAATTGTCGTCACTAGGTTCCAGCGATCGAAATATGCATAGACGGTCTTCAATAACCCCGAGATTGCTATCATCAGTACATTCATATCTTGCATCATCAGGTTGTGGGATTTCTTTAAATTCCTCTCGAGATAAATCAAAGGAAAGAATTACTTTCTGATTATTTTGATCACTCATAAACCAATGAAGCGCCTCGTTACATAAAATCCCAACTTCAATATCAAAACGATACTTCACTTGTCCAATAAATCTCCAAACGTTTGATATAACTCAACATGTGAAAACACGTTTGATTCTCACCTTCGATCATGACTCCTACCACAACCTTATAATCGTCAGTCATGGAATCATAACCAAATCCCCAACATAATGAAACGAGAGAGATCCTTCACGCCTAATCTAATGAGTATTTGCTCATCGATATCGAGAGCCATTGATTCTGATTTGATCGATATTAAGAAAAGAATGCACTTCAATTGCCAGGTTTAAGTTTTTAGTAAGTTCGGATGGTGGTGGCTCCTTATATAGATCGTGGTGGCTTGCTCCTTACGTTTCCGTCGTTTTTTTATGCTTGTATCGAAAATAAATATAGATTTTTTAAGATTTTATTAACGATGGGATTATTCCAAGATTTTATTACGTTGCGTAACTTAAAACTTTGAGTAACCTAAGGTAAGTAGGTTACGTATAAACTCAAAATTTTGTTCGGGATATCAGAATTTAAATTTAATGGTGATGGAAATAATATTGTAATTTAAGAAATACAGAGAAATATGGAGTGTGGAGTATAAGGTTAATTAGAGTACATATATTTTACTAGTAACTAGTAATTAAGTTAAGGGGTTATTTAGTCATCTTAGAAAGATAAAGTTTAGGGGGCGATCTATCATTTAGTAAAAGTATAGGACAAGCTAAGTAAAAGATCAAGGATTCCAGCTTGAATCCTTACGTGATGAGGTAAGTTTTAGTAATCCGATGCAAGCCAACCAGCATTAATTTGGTTAGCTAGCTTGCTCGATCGATTATTTATTAGCCGGCTGATTTGATACTTGTTATCATCAGGCTTTTCATTAAACACAAATCTAACCAGAATTAATTTAATACCTTAAGATCGATCGATATCATACCTTCAGTTTGTTCATACTCTTGTCATGAAGACATCACAGTTTCTAACACTAAAAATTAATAAATATAACCCAAATTGAAACAAAGATGGAATAAAGAAACGATATTATAATACATGAAATGTTCAAAAACTATAAAATGTTATACTATATCCAAAATAATAATTAATGGGATCGAGAATCTAAATACTGAATTAAGCCCTGATAATCTAGAAAATACTAAACATATTAAGATGGACATTTTATTCTTTTACCATGATCCTCAACAATTCCTTGATTCCCAGCCAACATCAGATACTTATCCCTTCTAGTTAAATTTGTGCACTCAAATCCCAAAGCATCACCAAGTTTTTTCTGAATGTAGTTTGCCACGTCATGGCTAGACTTACCACCAACACCACAAGTGAGCTCCTTAGCCAATTTTCCAATCACTTTAACATGGTAACTTGGTCTAGGATTCATTAGGAAGAAAATAGGGTCCAAACACTTGAGCCCACTAGCCGTTGTGCCGTAAAACATGGTCACATGTGTGTTCATTGCAACAGGCACAATCTCATCGGTCAACTCGGCAAACAACGAGCTAAATCTCAACAAATAAGGCTCCCTACAAGTTGTTCCTTCGGGGCATACAATCAAATCGCCTTCACTTAGTAACTTGTGCATTGTTTCGCCATCTTGCTTTCTATTGCGTGTCAATCTAACTGTTTTTATGGGTGAAATAACTTCTGACATTTTACTTAGACTATAAGTGACCGCGGTCATTGATTTACCAACTGTCATGGTTAAGAAAACCGGGTCTAAAAGGGTTCGATGTGTGCAAACAAAGAGAACACCGCTTCGTTTGTTTTTGTTTTCCCATGAGTAATCACAACCTTCAATTGATATATTTACACCAGTAAAACCACCTATGATTCGTGACATGGAGTAAGGCAAAACAATGCCTACAAAAAGCCTTATAATTGCTAGCAAAATCCCAAGAGGAAACCATAGAATCATGCATAACGTTGCTAATGGTGTTGGGTAAAAAGCTAGCCTTCCATCATGGAAGACTAATGGTTTTGGGTACTTTTCTCTTGGCATAATTGTTCTTGCACTACTTTTTGCATCTTCTTTGCTCACAAGATAACCTTCCTGTGATCAAAACAATATTGTTTTTTAAGTCCAATAAAAGTATGAAAATCAGAACTTGAAATAGTTTAATCACTATATGGATTGGAGTCATTGGCCTTGGTTAAAATATATCCTAGAATTCCCTTCACCCTCATGGGAAAACAGAGACATTTCAAAATTTTCATATGAATTCCAAAATGTGAGAGAGATGAGATTTAGACCTATGAATTTTATGAAATAGTGCAAATAAATAATGTGGTTGGTTGAAAGCATGTGTTTTACCCACATCATCAATTAATAAAAGTTAAAGTGCAAAGTTGGTATTTTACAGTATTTGTTTTTTATTAAATGAGTATTTTGTAGCAATGAGTATGGGTTCAAAGATTCATTCATTCCTAACAAGATCTACCAACTTCTATTTCATTTTTGATTTTTAGCAAATAAATAAACAAAATAAATTAATAGTCATTCCAAAATGAATTAAAAAGTCATACTCCTTCCGTCTTAAAATTATAGTCCACTTTTCCTTTTTGGTATATCCCAAAATAATTGTCCACTTTATTTTTCAACCAATAGGATAAGAGTTTAGTGGGTGAAGATTCTATTTGAATGGTTAAAAAATGTTGTGATCCCACTTTTATTAAACTGTATGTTTTATATTGGTGGATAATAATTTTGGGAGGGAGGGAATACTATACATACCTTGCACTGGGAGATAAAGAGTTGATCATGAAAACCACAACTTCCAACACCAATATCTGGTTTTCTGTCATTTCCAAACCATTCTTTTACTGCTTTATGTTTCACAAGCACCCCTTCACTTTTCACAAAACCACTAAAATACCCACCAACACTATGCAACTCAGTCCCCATCACACTAGCAACACTTAGATATTCTTTACAAAACCCTTCAACCATCACTCTTGGCACTCTTGTAAAGATCAAAACTTTAATCTCATAACTTCTTGCAGATGCTAACAGTTCATGAACTTGAAGGTTTAAATTCTCAAGATAAAACTTGGGTAAAACTGCCCTGCTCACATTCTTCATGGTCTTCAACTTAAGCCCACAAAAAGTTATAAAAATCATCATCTTTAAGCCTAACTCATGGTCAAGAACAAGTAACAAAGGGTAGGATAACAACAAGATGAATGCTCTAAGTATGCTACCACCTTCAAATGCAACTAACATGAAGTATGGAAAGAAGGATTTTGAGTTTAGCAACAAGGTGTTTTGAATGTCACATACTACGGTTTCTTGATTTTTGTTAAAACAACAATTTGTGATACTAGGAAATGATGGAAGTTGGTGGTGTTGTGATTTTTGAGATGGGTGGTTTTTTAATAAGAAAAAGCCATGATTTTTAACCTTCATTGCAGCTTTGTAACATGAATTTGCTAGCAGCTGGTATACTAACCAGTCTGCTAATTTGAAAAACACCATTAAGAAATCCATTTGTGTCATTGTGTGTATAATCTTTTGTGTGTGTGTTTTATGTGTGTTTGTGTGTGTGTTTTTGTTCTTGAGAGAGGTATGGGATGAAGGACATATATATAATGATAATATAATTAATTAAAGGGGATATGATATTTATAGGAGCAAATAAAAAGGGTACGTGGTATGTAGAAAGTTGACAAAAAAAAATGGTTTATGTTTTCTTGTTAATTTATTTTTTGATACCAAAAGAGGATTACAGCATTTGGCATTAATTACTCAACAATCTTGATTTACTCCCTGCCATTTGACTTTACGTGTAATAAATAATGACGTGTTTAATTTGTTACGTTGACTTTAAGTGACTATTAAAGTAAATCTGCGATTTTAGAAAAGTACGTCATGAGCAGCAATTGCAACAAAAATTATATCTTTGACGTGTTGCATTATTATTGATTAATCTTGATAAGAAATATAAAAAGTTCGAGTAACGAATTGAACACTTGGGTGTAAATCACAGAAAGTAGACAAGTATTATTTGGGTCAAAGAACACCGACTAATGATACATGTACTATTTTCTTGCAAGCTAGGTTGCCAACTTATTAGGTTAATATGTTGGTCGATCGCGCCACCTTATTTTATCTCTAAAAAATGTTCGTTATTAAGTCAAACGCTTATACAGTCGAAAGAGGTTAGTGTCTGGAAACGCACTTAACTTGTGCACGATATCAATCGTGTGTATTACATTCTCAATGTATCAAACTTTAAAAAAAATGTTTTAATGTATTTTGATAACGTGTCGCTCGTTTAAGGTGCCACGTGGCATCATAAAAGTTTGACACGTCATCAAAACTTCATCAAAATACACTCAAACATCTTTTTTAAAAGTTTGATACATTAAATGACAAGTTTAAATTTGATACACATAATTGATATCGTGTACAAGTTCGGTACATTTTCATAAACTAAATCCAAGTTGAAATTGTGTAAATATAATATACTTAATTTCGTTCACTTATTGTTATTTAAAATTAAAATGTTAATTAAATAGGTCGAGTTATTGAACACTTATACAGTCTAATATTTTATTAATACACTTGTATTTTTGAATGAAATACAACGTGAATCAATGGAAGAACATATACTAAATGTCATATATATCCGGTATAAATATTAAATACAGTAGACAATGTGTAATGTACATATATTAATATATATAATTCACCATTTTTTGGTCTCTCGTCTCTGTTCATTTATTAAAAATGGGATCAGAAGTTGGTGATATATATTATAAAACGAAAATGAATTATAAAAACTACTTCTAATAATAAAAATTTGTTGCCCTTTTATACAAAACAATGGGCTATAATAAAAGCGGTCTTGAAGACCGAAGTATGTAGCTCTTAATTTATTAATAGAGATCGACACAATAAATTCAATCGAGCATATTAATAAAACTCCACTAAAATGATTGTATAACAAACTAATGGATCAGTGGAGGTGGAACAACGTTAAAGATAGAGTTAGCGGTAGTTATGAATATAAAAAAAACAGGTACCATAATTTATAAGTTTGATTGATTTAGACGAGTTGATTTTCTGTTACAATAAATTGATGAAACAATAGCGAGTCCAATAGCGACTTCAGCAGCTGCAATAACTATAACAAAAATGGAGAAAATTGCTCCTTTTAATTGACGACTATCAAAAAAATCAGAAAATATTACAAAATTGAGATTAACTGCATTTAATATAAGTTCAAGACATATAAGAGGCCTAACCATATTTCGAATTGTAATCAATTCATATAGACTGACAGAAAATAAAAAGGCACTCAAAACAAGTACATGTTCGAGCATCATTAAGTAACTCCTAATCAATCTCGATTCATTTCAATTCTGCAAACTTTAACCGTCAAATTTAAATTATAGTGAATAATATTTATACACGAAAGTATTCATTTCGTATGAGAGATTCAAGTTGAGCTTTTTGGTGCTATAAATGACTTTTTGTGAATTAATTCAATTCATCTTAATTTCACATGAAATGAAAGAAAAATAATATATAAAATTAGAAGCTAGGTAGCATTGGAATGTGTGAGCATGTTATGAAATTTTTTTCCATTTATCTACCATTGCTATCTAATTTAATTTAATTTACTACAATCGTGACTGGTCTGGATATGAGCAGTATACATGCAATTAATACAATTGCAATTGACTAAATTAGAATGCAATCCTCAAGTCCACTTGGTATGAAATGTCCAAAGAGTTACGGCCAATTTAACAAATCATGTTCACTAGCTAAAGTTATTTATTTTTTGTTGGATTATGAAATAAATCGGTTTTGTCGAGTTGTTACATACGGATATGTATGTTTTTAAAATTATTTGGTAATTCACATTCACCCTAGCCTGTTTATTTGATGTGGATGAATTTGACTTTTTGCATCTGCCATAAATGTTCGTTTATCTCTTTGTCATAAACAAGTTAGTTGACCCATTCACTGTAACTCTGTAGATCTTTGATGTGGCTCAAGTCCCTAGTTAGTTGTTGTTTCTGTAATACTTTTAGTATCGTTTCCTTTCTGTTATAATAAAAGCACAATTTAAAAAAAGAAAAATGATAAATTCACTAATTTCTTACAAAATTTTACTTACAAAATAATTTGTACCAATAAAATGAAGAGCCTAGTTGGCTTCGGGATGTAGAAATTTGTAAGAAAATGATCATATTCTTGAAAAATGGATGGACACTTTCTCTTCAATGGGTTATCATTCAATTCAGAATTACTATTCACATATTGTTATGATGATGATGGGATCTATAAACCGGTCAACACTTACGATTATGAACATTTTTACAAGAGATTTAATTGATTCATACCCTTCCAAATATATCCATCGTAAATTCGTTATATCTGCATTTGTAATCTACCATCTAGATAAATGTGTTTTCTCAAGCATTTAACACCCAATCACATTACGGAGTACTCTCTCTATCCTAATTTAATTGTCCACTACTGAACTGCATACAGTTTTAGAAATGTACATTGATTACTGTTTCACTGTCAGCTAATATGATTTACTATATACCGACTATAACCCTTTTTGGTTGATTGAAATCAAAAGCAGACATCCATTTTGGGACATTCAAAAATAGAATACTGAACAGTTAAATTGAGACGAAGAGAGTATACAACTAGCATTGATTAGATATTACATAAATATTTACTTCTATTTATATTTTGGTTAATGAAAAGGTAGATTATTTGAAAGATATACTCCTTAATCTTAATATTTTAGTTTAATTATCTATCGTATTTAAAAATCAACTAATCTAGTGCTCCTTCCGTCCCACAAAAAATGTCCCCCAATAATTCTTGTGAGAATTAAGATATGTTAGATAGTTTTGTCATTACATTCACGTTAAGTTTGACTGTATTTATTCAAGAAATAAATGGATTATAATAATAAATGAAGAAATAAATGGATTATAATAATAAATGAAGGGAAAATGAGAAGTTTGATGACATTTAATAATTATTTTCTACAAGTGAACAATTATTTTGAAACATATATAAATAATAATGTGAAAATTTATTTGAAACGGTTTGAGTATTAAGTATTAACCGTCTTCAATTGCAGGGGAAGTCACATCTGGTCTTCAACAATGTGGTTAAATCTCATACTACAATTGCAGGGGAAGTCACATCTGCTTCATTTTCTTGGATCAAGCATAGAAGCAAATTTCCGTGCATATTAGCGAGTTGGAATTGTTGTCTATTTTCTATTTTTGTGTAACTTGTAACTTGTAACTTGTAACTCTTCTTGTGCTTCACCTTAGTTACTTGCTAAGTTTGAGGCACCTTATCTTATAATATATTTGTCGTTTCAAAAAAAAAGCTGTCTTTAATTAATTTGGCTCTGCTAAACAAGCTAGTATTGTACTAATATTGTACTAGTAAATGATGTGTCAAATTTTGAATATTTAATTCTATAAATAAATAATTCTGTTATGCCCATATAAAGGTTATATCTTTCATGTGAAGATGTTGACTGATTTGGATCAAAAATAACAAAAAAAATAGTGAGATCTCAACAGTATTTCACCAACGCAAAGGGAACTTGCCACTACTGTAATAGGAAAATTCCACATAAAATTAAAAGTGCACAACTTTTGTACCTATAACCTGCCACAATAATCTAAAATTGGGTGTTTTGAAAGTTTCTTGAATATATTGGATTCTATGGTCCACGTGGCCGGTTCAAGTTGGATCATGCATTTGTTGTTAAGTTGTTTGGTGAACCCAATTCAGTGATTTCATGTGGATCCGATGCAACCAAGTTTGAATAGTCTTTGGACTTACCTACCTCACTATCTTCGTGCATGCCTCATGCTCTTCTTGTTTACATCTTCATTTATTTATATAACAATTGTGACATTTGATTTGATACATTAATACAAATTAAGACACACACATTTAGATGATCTCATATACTTGTGAATTTATACATTGGACCACTTTTTTGAACCCTGTTAGGTTTTAGTTTAGACATTTAACTATAGGATTTTTGCAATGCTCGATCATTATTTATTATCCTAATAAATATTTGTAAAATGACAGTTTGCGTCACAAGTACATTGGGGTGGTTAGCCGGTGATGGAACTAATGATTAAAACATATATAAAACCTCAAGTACAAATCAGAGAAATGAAAATCAAGTTTTTGTATGTCTAGCTATCTAATCACGCTTGAATGATAGTTCAGAGAACAAGTGCTAAAGTAGAATGTTGATATATTATGATAGTTACTGAGCAGATTGACGTTAACTTGGCCCTAATTTTGTAAACCCTATTGGTTGTAATCTGATTTAGACATTGATCGATATGATATATAAGTGATTACGTTTGACCATTTTCGTATCCTAATAAATTGAAGATGAAGATTTGTGTCACGACCAGGGGTGTTGAATTATCTATTCACGGAACTAATTAAAACATAAAATGTTAATGTAATTAAGTACAAAGAAAATCATGTTCATCTTACTTTAACTAGGACTGAACTATCTCTAAAAGCGTAATATGTCATTTACATTTTAAAACACACATACATATTCATGCATACGCATGTCACATTATAGCATTCTAAAAAACAAAATTTATGAAACCGGATAAGCATTTAAAGGTTCTCGAATTGAATAATATGAGAATGACTGAATGAGAATCTCTTAACACCCTAATTAACACACATAATATGATCAGCCCATAATATAAAGGAATATCGATGTAAAATATATAACATCAAAATTAGTTAAGTCGTCATTGTCTAAATTGATTTAAGATGTGTATGTTTGTGGTTATTGATCGAGTTTCTATTGATTTTTATGAGATACTGTACACTTGTTTCGCGTGGCTAAAACTAGAAAGTATTGAGGAAGCAAAATCATATTTTCTTAAATATACAAATTCAATTCATATATGTAAGCTTAAGCTGCGGTAATAATAACAATAACAATTTTAATGAATGTTTCGAGTCTTAGAGAATAGAGATATACTAGGTGATGGACCCGCGACAACGCGGATTTTTACATTTTACTTTTTGATTTTCTTTTTAAATTTAAACGATTGTTTTGATTTTTTTAGCTACATATAGAATAGAATAAGTAAAGTAACTTTGACATAACTTATCATATTAATGGATATTAATTTAATATTGTTAGTATATATATATATATATATATATATACATATATATATATATTACCTTTCTTCAAACAAATGTTACACATAATAATTTTTACAAACTATAATAATTAAGGATTTGACACGACTACGTGAGACAACATTTTAGTTTCAAAATTTGACTATAGATAAAGCAAAGAAAATTAACAGTTGTAAAATCTGGAAAATAAATTGAAAGTTGGGGTCTTCTTGTAAGTTTTACAATTTTAGAAACTTACTTATTACATATAGTTGACAAAATACTTTACATCTTTGTTTGAGAAGTAAATGAAACAATATATTTTAAAAAAATTATAAAATTAAAGAAAAATAGTTTGAACATTTTGAACTCAGTTGTAAGATCTTCTCATAACCAAGACCCATCTTTCTCATACAACATTTTAGCCCAACCTCTAATTGCTTGAATTTCAGCTTATGCAATACACATTGTACACCAAAGTATATGTACCTTTAGACTTTAGTACATTTGATAATACTTGATAAGGTAGGTAGGCCTAATAATATCACAACAATGATAAATGAACCTGTTCTTAGTATTAACATCCCTTTAATGGATTACGAATACTTCACTTAGCCACCAAATTTCCTAAGAACTATTGAGCCAACAAAACATATTTGCACCATGTACAAAAAAAAAAGAATTAACTTATAGATTCCTAAGTGTTCTTGGGAATAAATATAGGCATGGAGGTGGTCTGGTTCTTTAATAATTGGGGAAAACTGAAAAGCAATAGTCATATGAAAAATGCTCAATTAAACTTTTAAATGGTTAAAAACAACTGTCATATGCAAATTGTTATTATCCACAAGAATATGATTCGACATCAAGCTTAATTACAATCAATAGAAATAAAAAGGAGCAATTTACTTTTTCTCTATGGTGCTTATAAGACCAGGGAGCATTTAAAAAGTGACTAATCAACTCAACATCGAAACCACTTTCCAAGAAAAGAAAATGCATGCTTGTGAAATCGACAACCTCATTAGCGCATTTTAAAGTTCTCGTGAAGATTATATTATGTACTCCAGCACAATCCCCTTAAACAAATATCTAAAAATATAAGTAATTATAACCCCACTGAGCAAATGGGTTATCAAATAGTAAATGTTACTTATGTTATTTTGATATATATTGAACATTTTGAATATATCATTTAGAAGGTTTTAGGCATTACAAATATACTTTTAGCGACTTTTAACCCTTAAACCATTTGACCTCGTTTCTTTTATAGCCTATTGACATGAAGAGAGAAACAGTGGCTTGGCAGAATAAAACCATTTATATAAGTAATATGTGTGGATATTTCCACCTCTATAGTATGGTAACATAAGTTATGTATCATACCTCAATTCAAATGGTATTGATCGTCGAGACAAACCACATGAACAACGTTCATAAGGTCCTGAATGGTCATGACTATAACGATTACCTCCACCACCACCATCCCGACCGTTACAATTTCCATTCCTATATGGACCAAACCGGCCACCACCATCCCCACGTCCTCCACTGTAACGATCATCTTTGTCACTATATCTAGATAAACAAAAAAAAATAGAGAGTTGGTTGGAACCTGTTAGTGTTTAAGAAAGTATACAACACAAATGTCCCTATATCTTGGAGTTATGATTGTACCTCAAGTCCTCTAATTCAAAAGTAAGAAAGTGCGACTACTTGTTCCCGTCATTCGTAACTTTTAAATCATCACTCTTCACTAACTGCCAAATTAAATCCGTCCCTTTCACCATTTATATCTCCCTACATGATCAAATTGTTGAGCAACCGTCGTGAGGAAGATGATATCGTTTATAGAGTAAACAATAACATAAAATTCACGATTTAACGATTAATGACAACATGGTGGTTAAATAAAAATAAATAAGAGCACCACATAAAGATAATTATACCTTTAATAATTTCTTGTCTGGGCATTTTATTAAACAATTTAGGCGCGCATCGATCATTAGAAAAACATCAACTTGAAGTAAAATATTAGAAAAGGTGACGCCTTATACACATTTTACTAAAAATAAGAGTTCCTTTTCTTTTTATTAAATAATAAGACTATGTTCACACAAGTAGTCTGCAATAATACCTTGTCATTCTTCAACATAGTTTAGATCACAAATGCTCTCATCATTGAGTCATTCACCATCTGCTTCAGCTAGAAAGCTTAAAATTTTGAAAAAGATGAATTTTAGAACATTATAATTTGAAAATGAAAATTCAAATAAAAATCTCCACACATATATAACAATATAACTAAACCTCAGTCGAAGTTCCTATTTATAACCTCTTAATATCTTTTGTATTTATGATCACGTAATAGCGGCGCACCTGAAATACAAAGATATAATGAAGATGGTTAAGTATATGTATATATCAATATGTGAATAACAAAAGACTACAATGATCATATAATACTAAATACTTATAATTAACAATCATGATCCTTACCATAAGATGTTAAATCGAATGCCATGAACTTACAATGCTTGAAGATTAAATCATGATTTGTTGGAGAATATGAAGAAACAGAGCCAACGGTGATGTATTATTACCTTTATAGAAAATAATCAAACTAAAATCATGAAAATCAATTTTACATGCGAAATCCTACAAATAAACAACTAATTAAAATCATAAACGAAAAAGTAATTTGTGCATAAGTAGATTATCTAATAGGTATGAACGTACCTATTGACAGGCAATTGAGTGATAGAAGTAGACCCCGAATGGAATGTGACTGAAGGATTGGTGGATCGAAGGATTGGAAAATTAAACCGCTCTAGGGTTTGTGGGACAAGATCTAGGAGGTAAACGTATATTTTATTTTTTTATTGTTGATTAAGGTTTGTTAAGAAAATTTTGATGAAAAGCCTATATTATGGCCAACAACATCGGCCGCTTTTTTTTGATTATTTAATATTTATTTAGTTTAGATAACTTAATTGATTTATCAAATTTTATTTATATTTAAAATTTAACAAAATAATTAGGGGTGTAAATTGTAATTATCAAAAACAAATCTAGATCGTTGGATCATTAGGAAGAAACTTAATCAATGGTTCAACCTTCTCTATGTTATTCCGTTTTACATATATATATATATATATATATATATATATATATTAAAGATAATACATGATGATGATGATGATGATAATAATAATAATAATAATAATAATGTTATCTGAAATTGTACCCATTACTTTTGATCGAAAAAAGACATAGTAAATGAAGAATGTTATATAGGTCTATTTAAATTAGATCTAAAACATATATTGGTTGATGCAGTTCTTCTCTTGTAAATTTACAATTAAACTTGACAAATGTTAGTATCATATTTCTAGGCATATTTAGGTCTCCTTTAACTAGACCTATATATATTTTTCAATACAAATTGTCTTCTAAAAGTATGTCTGATAATAATAAAATAAAACGTGCACGATTAAGTAAAATGAACAAAGCTACTTATAGAAGAACAATAACAATAAAAGTATCCGATCTCTGTAGGCCGGATGGCCGATTGGGAATTTACTTAAAAATTAAATCATCAAAGTATCTTCTTTTTTTTGGTTAGTCCACTTCATCATTAAAGTTTTCTTATTCTCATTAATAGTGTATGATTTTCATTAGTATTAGCGGATTATCACATCTTTTATTATATTTTTAACAAATCTTCTAGAAGAAATGAGGGGACAGACAATATAATCTAACATCAAACAACGACTAGCAATGATATCTGGTAGTGATGTCAAACAACAAACGCTCGATCAAACAAGTGATCGAACTACAACGAACGCGGGAATTGATGTCATTATGGATATTTAATCTGATGTTACATCTTGTATTTTTTTAATTTTAATTTAAAAGGAATAAACTACATTTATACAAATTATGAATACGGAGTTTTAATTAGATAAAGGTAGATATCTACATATACGATCAAACTACTACGCTTACGTTACATTCTTAAAGCAATCTTGGTTAAAATTGTATGGTTAAAATGTAGGAAGGATGTTATATCAGCATGATAGGATATGAAAACTTATGGTGACAACACTAGGACCACGTCATAGATCATTCAACTCAACCGAACATAACCGATACCATGACAAATTAAGGTGTCATATAGTAAATATATTCAAACAAAAACAAATTTCGACATTTGATATATAAATTGTAACATTGTCCTTCACTAATTGATCGTACACAAGTTGAACTTGTCGTATTGTCATGTTAACGTGTTTTTCGCTTGACTGATTTATGTATTCTAGGTAACTTGTTCACCCTCAAGAAAGTGGGTGGGATTTGTTTGGATACATAAGATCCAATTTTTGGTTGAACGCGTGCCAAACCCTTTACAACAATTGACTTAACGAACTCATACACGTTTTCCTCTTTTGGAAGTTTTGAATAATTCATCCACTTACATGTGGTAGATATGTGTGTGTATGTTTTTCCCCTCTAGTTATATAAGATATTCAAAGTTTGTGCATTGTACACATACACGATATAATAATAATTTATAAATTCGTTAGTGTCTAGCGATAACGGTTTTGCAACAAAAATGTATTTGATTAAGCATTTGATAGTTTGGTGGGAGATCAAGCATATAATACGGATTTTATACCTCTTATACGATTGCGGACGTGCAAGAATGTTCTGTTTGTACCCTCTAGTTAATGCCTTGATGGTACCGATTCGTTAGACCACTCACAATGGAAGACTTAAACTAACTAAAACCGACGTGTCACGTCTGCACCACGTAAGTTTTTTATAAAACTGACTGAAACTGACGAACCCCTATCATCAGTGACTCCGTCACTTTAAATTTTGAGCGTACATTTAACAATTTACCTTTAGTTATAAAAAAATAAAAAAATAAGAGACGAACGTCGAAAATCCGACGTGTGAAACCGACGGAGCTATGCTATTGGCGTTGGCTCCACTTCAAACCGCCGATGAACCGACTGAACCATTAGAAACGGTCTTACGCTTCACTTATCGTCATTGAGACGGGACGTACAAAAGGTTTTACACTGCTTGTTATCAATATGTCACCACTTGTGATCAAGCCGAAAATGATACATCCACATCATACCTCAGTATATATGAATTAAAACTATTTAATAATCATATTCGCCATGTTTGATACGAAGGTAAAAACTCTTTGTAGTAATCTCTTAAGTTCGATTCTTAATTTCACTTCCATTGGCACAACATCACATCGACCCATTTCTAACTTAAGATCTGTCCACAAGCATATATATATATATATATATATATATATATATATATATATATATATATATATATATATATATATATATATATATATTAACAATATGGTATGAACTCAGGGGCGGAGACAGGGCGGGTACAGCGTAGGCAACCGTCCCCACTAGAATTTTGAAATTACATAAAAGAAGAAATTTTTGTAAGGTATTAATGATATTTTAAAATTTCCGCACCCACTAAAATGCAGAAAAACAACGAAAAAAATTATTCTACCCCCACTAAACTACAAAATAAATAAAAAAGTTTATTTCGCCCCCATTACTTATATTTCCTGGCTCCGCCCCTATCAAGGTTCCGACTGTTGGTCATAATAAAATGGGTATTGTTAATGACAGCTTTAAGGGCTGTTAATAACGTGCATAAGTTGGTTGTACTTTAATTGATATTTATGAATAGGGGTGTTCATGGTCCGGTCCGGTCGGTTTTTAGCGAAAAATTAATCCGAACCGGGAGTTGATGGTTTGGAACAATAAAAACCGAACCGCACCGTTTAAGTTGTATAGATCGGACCGGATCGAACCGTGAAAACCGGTTCGGTTTGGTCGGTTTTACGGTTTTTCGCTTTTTGCTAAAATTTAAAATTAAAAAAAAAATCTTACATAAATACGAATGGCAATACAACTTGATAATATCAGTAATTCGTATTCGATAATAGTAATCATACTCAGTCGTCCACAACGACTTCAAAACACATCAAATTTGAATATACAATCAAACATAAAACAATTTATTAGATAGTAATACTACTAAAAATGATACTACGTAATAGTCGGTTTATATTTTATTGTTGAAGTATAAACTACAAATTACTCAATTTGTGTGAAAAATATATATTTTAATATAAATAAACTATATATATATATACACTACATAATTACATAATTATATATGTTATATTAGTAAACGGTCCGGTCCGGTTTAAACGGTCGCTTTCTTTTAAAAACCGTAAAACGAACCGGTTTAATCCGGATTTCTATTTTTGAAACTGCGAACCAGACCGTCAAGAACCAATCCGGACCAGACCGGACCGGTTGACACGGTTCGGCCGGTTTTTACGGTTTAGCCGGTTTTATGAACACCCCTATTTATGAAGGTCAACTTAAATTCAGAGGAGTTTATTATGGGATGGGTACAAATATTAATGTGTGTTTTAAAAACTTATTAACAGCCCCTTAGAGTTGTCGTTATTATTTTCCTAATAAAATTACCCCACATGTAATCTAGTCGTCAAAAATTATAATCTCAGCTTAAGCTAACTTATCAAAACCAATCCATCGTCATGCGCATCAACTTCAGTGTATAGTTTTCAAATACTTGGTCATATATCAATTTATTGCATGTCATTACTCATTCACTCATATACATCATGAGCCACTCTGGCACTCTTATATAAAGGGAAAGATTATTTTATAGAGTACTACTCTCATATCCCCTTCATAAAATTATCCAACTTATATGATCAAAGTTGAAGTTCGAGATAACACAACCTTTTAACTGCTCCAAAAATGACTAACCAATCTCCAGCTATCTCAATGCCAAATAGATCCCTAGAACACACATGATATGGAAAAAGCAGATAACAGCAACCAATTATCAAGTCAATGAAATCTTACCCCACTCTATCAGTAGAATAATCAAACGGACCAGAGCAACCAAATCACGCTGAAACGGGCATAACGGCAAATGTATGGTCAAACAATCATGAAGATGGTGCATCCAAAATGTAACCAATAATCGGCAAAAATGTGATAAAAGAATGAAAATAAGTTCTACCAATAAACAGATAGATCCATATGAACATATAAGCAGATGGATCAGGCATAAGCATAACACAACTTCCAAATCAAAATTCACGTTGGATGGTAAAAGAACCTGGAAAATACCTGGCACCTTTTCCAGAATTGCTCCGATCAGAGTCTAATCCCACAATTTCACCCTACAAACCAGCAACCTGATGAATATGTAATATACTGTAACAAACATGGGTCGCATGATAAAAAATTTCTACTCACAAATTATCTCACCCACCAACCATATCCATATAAATCTGATAGCACATACACTTGTAATTATAACAACTTAGAAATCAGAACTACTGATCGCTACATACAAACAATTTAGAAACCAAAACCATGGAATACCGAAGAGACAAGAAAAACCTTATCAGAAAGTATAGCAAGATAATGATTTGATGTCTCTACTTCTACTCTCCATGAGCTTAGCTTAGCTCAAGCTAACAAGCAATCACATAAAAACGAAGAATGGCCATGGTTCAATCCAATAACAAACTCTATGAGCCGATCAGCATAAGAGGATGAAAAGAAAAAAGTAGTTGTTAGATCCAGGAATCCAGTAGTGCTAAGTGCTAACAAAGAAAATGATCATAGGTTCAAAATATGACCAGGCACCCAGCAAACTTACAAAAAAAAACTTCCGTTTATTTTCGAAAGTTAAAGTAAAAACCATACCCACATCTACATGAAATGAGCGAGAGAAAGATGGTAGTATATAATGAGGTCGACTAAGCCATATCCCAATCATCTGATACAAGTATACCACTACTAAACATACTAGCAAGGCATACACCACTGGATAAGAACATGACCTCCAGAGTCTGCATCAGAAGATACTACCCATGTAACTGCAGCAGTGCAGCACAATCTCAAATTCTATAAATAATTGAGCAAGTGAAAACCAAAATGACAGCACTCAATTAAAATTGGTCCAATTCATACAAGATCGATGTGTTATTCCTATCAACAGAGAAATAAAACTAACGAAATTTTATCGTGATGGAAAGATATTGCCGATAAATGAGAATCCAAGAGAACCCCGTGGATGGTATTTAAGATGCCAAAACCATAATGTTCAGCACCCAACAAACCTACATGTAAGCAAAACTATTTTAAAAGCCTAAAAAAGTCACCAGGTAACTGAGAATGAGGGAAGAAGGTTTTTAGACGTGGTGAAAACTGTTTAAACTGCCAGGGTCATGTATCACATGCGAAGCCAGTAACAGTAATCAAGTATAGTATCAAATGAGAAGTGAACTTTATGGAGAATAAAAAACCAAATGCGTAAATACTCATCAATAAAATTTGAACTAAATGTTTGGCACCCAACAAACCTAGACCGCCTCGATGCTCACATTGTTTTCCTGAATCAGTTTATAAAAACTGTTTACGAGGACAAACGGAAGGATAACAGTGGTGCTTAAAATGTGTTTATTGAAAGATTAATGAAACCTTGACACCATCATAGGACATCAACACCGGGACGCTTTCTAGCACCTACCGACAATGAGAAAAGGGATAACCCTCCCTTATACCAGCAGGGGTAAAAACCAATAAATCTTATCAAGCATTAATAAATATATTAGGGCGCGTTTGGTTGAAAGAATGTGAAGGATTGTGATGGAATTGGAATTGAATTCCATGCTGTATTTGTATTTGGTTGACTTAAATGAAGGGAATTGAATTCAAGAGGAATCTTCACATTCCTTCATTTGCAGAATGTTCATTCCTTAAGAGACTATGTGGATTTTAATTCCATTCAGCTCATGAATGTGTCAAATACCAAAATACCCCAAATACTTCTCTATCTTCTTTTTCATCACTATTTACCCTCTTCCTTTATACACTCTGGCCAACATACCTTCATTCTACCAACAACCAAAACAATACACACGACCACCACTGCACACCGTAGCCACCACCATGCACCTCCACCGCACACCACAACCACCACTGTACACTGCAACTACCACCGAACCCCGCAACTGGCACACCGCCACCGGACACCGTAGCTGCCACCACACACCGCCACTGTCAGACTACACCATCGTTGCACACTCCACCACCACTGATGTGCTGCGTTCTTCGATTTGGGATTTCTTG
This sequence comes from Pseudognaphalium luteoalbum, assembly GCA_963422505.1. Classification (NCBI taxonomy): domain Eukaryota; kingdom Viridiplantae; phylum Streptophyta; class Magnoliopsida; order Asterales; family Asteraceae; genus Pseudognaphalium; species Pseudognaphalium luteoalbum. The sequence goes on along the minus strand of OY730195.1, from coordinate 7,941,146 downwards.
AATTTTGGGTTTAATATATTTTTTTATTTTTATTTTTGTATATCTTGGAACTTGCAAGTGTTCATGGTGATGTCAAAATGATATTGATAAGGATTTATCAATGGTTCAATTCGCTAATGACGTGATATCACGAGGCTATTATTTGTATTTTTTTTCCATATGTGTGTGTGTAATAAAACCCAAGAGAATTGGAATGAGACATAAACTGGTTAATTTGATTATTCTTTGTTTCATGTTTTTTCAATTTGCTTCATTTATTGGAATTATGTGTTCAAACAATTTTTAGTCATAAGGGGTATTTTGGTCATTTAATAGAATTCCATGCCATTTCCTTTGACGAATTTACGAACCATTCAAAAGATTGTATTTAAATTCCATTCTGTTTATCGACAGCCAAACGCATTACAGAATCAAATTCTTTGGAATTAAATTCCTCTTGAATCTAATTCTTTTGACAAATTCCATTCCTTTCGAAAACATTCAATCAACCAAACGGGCTCTTAGTATCTTGCATAACAGGTTTTCATTCCAAATCACTGAAGAGGATATGCATGCACCTGCAAGGTTCATATAAATGAAGATCTTACATGGATCACCCTTTGAAATAGCTTGAAAATAATATACCAGTAAAACCTAGAACCTGCAGATAATGAGGACCAGTGATCGTAATCTGAGAGTGGGTGATTATAACAAGAGCAGAGCAAACATACATAGAATCACAGTAATCTAAGGGTCATGCCTAAAATAAGAGGATCACACGACATAGTGAGACGATGAATGCATATCCAGCCATCTCTCAACAACCGACAGAAACCTAGAAACAAAAAAGAAATGACCACCCTTTATCAAGTGAACCCCAAACCAAAATAAAATAATCCAAAAGGATGTGCCAAAACAACCCAATCGTAATGACAAGGGTAAGAGTAATGTCAACCAGTCTTACCTTGGCAACAACTTCTGAGGACGTGTATAAAAATATGACAGAGAATCCAACCTGTGTGATAGTTCCCTCAATAGCGTGTCAAACACGATCAATCAAAAAAAAAATAACTATAACTTCCTGATATCAATTTATCATTTTCTCGAACACCACCAAAATGTTCTCATTTTGCCTCCAAACGCAACCATCCTGACAGAGTGGGACTACTTGTGGTAGAACAACTTGTACCCCTACCTTACAAACAAAGAGCACTTTTGTACACCTCTCTCTGGAAATTGAAAGAATTTAGTCATTTACCAAAATATGTTGAGAGAGCCATACGTTAAAAGAAAATCTTGTGTAAAAAGTTTAGTGACTGTTATCTGAGAGTGTGATATATGACCCCGAAATAGAGTTTAAAAAGATAGTAAATCATGCAAATATACGCATAAGAGAGATAGAAAAAGTCACTTAATTTTGATATCTATCTTAGACCTTGTATGTGTTTACTACTTATCTTCCAATCATCAAAAGATCACCTGAGATATGTGCTCTTAATGTGTTAGATCTAATATACATGAATCGTGACGAATTTAAAAGACATAATTAACCTAAAACCTGTAGAAATTGGCCTACATGACAGATTGTACCATATGGCTAGTAGTATAACTGTAACACCCATCAAATTAGGGCTAGTCACTAGGTCCTAATCATTTTTGTAATACATGTAATTAGTACTGTGTTAGACTAATTTGTGTATCAAATAATATATATTGTTGAATATATACAATTACGCGATTTGGTTAAATCGAGCACGTTTCAAATCGAAGGTAATTCGATTCAATTAATACGGACGTTGATGAACAATTTTATTAAATAATATAACATTATTTAATAACGCTATTATATCACAAATATTATTTTGATAATATTTCATAACTATTTCGTATCGTACGAACAAAGTCTACGCGATTAAAAATACTAAACGCGCAAACAATCAAAACGAAGTTAAGATATATTTTATAACTCAATTATTAAGTAATTGGTAAAATACTTCAACAAAATATTGATAAAACATTCGTATTTTAAAACATATATTTAAACACACAAATAATTAAGTTAAACGTTTAAACGATCGGGAAAACGAACACCACACGGAGCGCAAACGCAGGGGCGAAAAAAGAGGAGGCTTCATCAAAAACCCCTCCCCTCCCTCCTTTTTCCTCATTTCCCCCCTTCCCGCTCTCTCTCTTCCTTCCTTTTTCTCTCTTTCTTTCAAGACAACCACCACCACCACCACCTCTTTAATCATCAAAATAACACTACCACACTTACTCGAATCGTCTCGCTCGTTTGGAAGAAAAGATTCACGGAGTCACGATCTACATTTCCATCTTTTTGAAATCTCTCCGTGTGAACTTGTAAGATTCTCGACAAATCTCAAAACTCTTCAATTTTGTACATTTTTACTTGAAAGTTGTTTATTTAAGCTCATAATGTCCATCTAAGGGCTGGGTAAAAGAATCGGACCAAACGGAAATCGGAAAACTCGTTTTTGGCTCAAAATCCGTCGAACAGACATAAGTGTCGCATAGGCCAGACTAGTATAGCGTCACTTCGTGCGTCACTTAAGTGTCGCATTAAGTGACGCATAAAACCCTAAATTTGCGTCACTTGCCTAAGTGCCGCATAAACCCCTTTTTCCCGACACTTACATCCGTCACTTGTCCAGTGACGCCTAACACTACTTATCGACACTTCTAGCGTCACTTGCCTAAGTGACGCCTATAACCTAAATCTGATTTGTACCGTCACTTGCCTAGTGACGCTTAACACCTTTACCCGACACTCACACCCGGCACTTGCTTAAGTGTCGCATCTCATGCGTCACTTCCTCAAGTGACGCCAGTACCCCAGAATTTCTCATTTTATGCGACACTTCCTGAGTGTCGCATAGACCTTAAGTGTCGCTATAAGTGTCGCATGAAACAGAACCCAAATTTTTACTAAGTGTCGAGACCTAAAATTTTACCACTTGATTTAACCCAAATTCAAGTTCAAATGCGTTTTTCACCAAAACAATATAGTAGAAATAAAAAATTTTCGACCTGACTTGGCACCTCGACCCAAACCAGGGGCCAGCCCCTTGGACCCCGCCATGGGACCCCGCTAACCAGGGGCGCTGCCCCCGGACCCCCGTCACTTAAAGTTTGTAAATACGTTTTAAGTATAACACTTCGATATAATAATAATATTATTGCAAATAATCACCAACGGGCTGTACACGTTTTCAAAACTCAAACTTATCAATCAAATCAAATCATTGGATATTACTAGTTGGATGAACAACTAGCATAGGTTATCTTTTAAGATACCTACTTATTTTATTTAACCTTGCGCGTTATAAACACCCGGCAGGTTACAGTCTTCGGACACCACGTATTATTACATCATATTGCTTCGTTGCAAACCTCCAGACTCATGTGAGTCTCATAGCCCTGACTTTTTACTGTTTTTACTCCCGGGGTGGGAATACATGCTCTAACTGTTTTACACATGAAGACGAGTACAAAACTCGCTATATTCTGCATGAGCTGTTTTCTAATCACTTTTAAGTCCTCTACGATCATAGTTCTGGTAATACTTTATGTAGCGTGAATGTTAGTGTATGGTACCATATAGGACTGACCATCCTCGTCCGGGTCAGCAAGCACTGACTGGTTAAACGGACGCATTAACTTTTGTTCATACGAGTGTAGATTAGACACTTGCCCGGAGGCACCCACGATCAGGCACATTATTGTGATCCTGACACCCACGTTAAACGCAGACTATGACCTCATGGCAGACATATACATTATTTGATTCATTTCAAACGGTTATCATTAAATCTTGTGATTCACACTTACATATTTATTATGCAAACTTGTGAGCTCACGACGTTAGCTAACCTTTTTAGCATGTGTTCTCAGGTACCCAACAGCAGTAGGACCTGTTCACTCAGGATGCCCATAGCTCGAGTCAGCATACACATCAGAAGATTATTTTGCATTACTACATTTTGTAACTAAGTTATGCCGATTAATCTCTAAACATTGTAATTATTGGGATTTTGTAAACATTTATACATTGTAAAACTTTATATTATCAATGTATCTGTAAAAAGACGCATATAGAGTCGTTCATTATATGCCTTGTGTGTTTTGATTATTGATTAGTAGCACCCTAAAGCTTGCTTCCGCTAAACAGTAAATTTGGGGGTGTTACAATAACAAATAAGGCTTTTTAATTACACTCCATTTTCCATCTATTTATTGAACTATATATATATATCATTAACTACATAATATAATTAACAATAATGTACTAATGCCATCATCTGAACTATACAGTAGGCTTTAAGGGGATACGTATAATGAGAAATAAAACATTATTACCAATGAATAAAATTTCATTCACTGCATACCAGTTGAACTCCATGGATACCTCAACATATTGGCATATATAGGGTACTTTTGGGGGTTGAGCTTCAATTTTTTATAAGCTCCAGCTATAAGTCTTGTTTGGCAACATAAAAAGAGTAGGGCTTCTTGAAAAAATAAGCCCCCAGAAGTCCTAAACAAGAAACTTTTTGAAGTGGCTTGTGAAAAGAAGCCCAAGCCACAGCTCTAGCCCCAAGCACCAGCCCCAAGCTCCAGCCCCAACTCCAGCCCCAACTCCAGCCCTTTGTTACCAAACACACCCCATAAGGGGGAAAAGGTTAGGGCGAAAAAATCATGATTTTAAAAAACAAAGAAAAAACGTACCATCAATTCTAAGGCATTGGTATATGCGCTACAAATTTAACGATCGAGTTAAGTTAGGGTTACAAGCAATAACGTAGTAGCAACGTGAAGATTTATACTTATTGTAAGTAAAAACGATGGCAGGGAATTTGAAGAAGAAGAAAATGATAAAGTGATTGAATGAAACGACACAATGATTTCTGAGATGTAATAAAGGAAGATTGAAGACGAGGGTTAGGTTACCCGGGAAAAGTTAGACACTGTTACATATATATAGGTTTACGTATGTCGGTTGGGGGTATGCGTAACTAAAAGTCTAAAACGCCATGAAAAAGAAAAGTCAATCGCGTAAGTCAAACGCATAAAAGGTCGCTCAGTAAATTGTGAACTCGTCACCCGCCTACTACTCAGTTGGTTGAGTACTTGGATTTATCCAAGAGGTCATGGGTTCAAGACCCAGGATGGGACATCTTAAATTCCATTGGAGTCTTGGTCCAATGGTCAAGGAGTTTTTCATATGGTTTCTTCCTGGAGGTGATGAATTCAAGACGTGTAGTGAGGGGGACTCTTGCGACGCTATACCCATCCAAGATGTGGGAGAGCAACCCCTTTAGGGCGTCGCCTTGGCTACGAACTTGGGGGCGGTTACTCGATTCCAGGGGAGTAACCGCTTGTGGAGATTATCGGGTAGATCAAAAATGGTCCGTCAGTGATTCCACAACTGTCTTTAAAAAAAAAATTGTGAACTCGAGACTTATAGTTGCAATTCGGGATTTCAATTTTTAACTTGGGATTCGGTTCGATTCATAAGAGTCATTATTTTACAATAAATATGTATTTTTATATGTATGTGTATAATGTATATACGTGTATCATTGTTTACGTATTTTATTTTAAGTGAAGTAAAACATGATAAAAGTTGATAATTAAGTTGTTGATCATCAGTTAACATAAATGTTTAATTTAAAATAGATTATAGTCATTTATTTTTCTAAGTTGTCATTTTATCTTTTATATTACATTATATTAAAAGTTTGATTGATTTTCTGGCCTGTAAGAGTTGTACAATACTCTAAGAGTTATACCAAACTCGAAAGAGTCTCACAATACTCGTAAGAGTCACACATGACTCGTAACAGTCAAAATCATTTAAAAGTCATGGTTATAGTACCTTCATTTTTTACAAAGAAATTCCTCGACTCGTAAGAGTCGACTCATGAATCGTAAAAGTTTAATAGCTACGATTTCATGTTTTGAGTACTCCCTCCGTCTCAATTTTATAGTTCGGTTTTCCATTTATGAATATCTCAATTTTATTATCCACTTTCATATATCGATAATAATAATGAAATCAAGTTCCTTTTTCTTTTTTATCCAGAGTGTATATATGGCAAAAAAGTAAGTAAAAAGTATATGGTAAAATTATCTTCTTATCAAAAAGTAAGAAAGATGATTATGTTATCTTAAAATACATGTGTTTTGTATGTAGAAAATAAAATTGGGACGTAGGGAGCACATAGAAGTACTACCAGTGTACTTAATAAATGGTTTGTTTGACAAAACTAGTTGGAGTTAGAGATGTAGTCGGAGCTTTTATTTAGAGATGAAGCTAAAGATTTGAAACTTTGAAAGTGTCTGGCAAATTAGTTTAGGCTGAAGATTATGAACGTAAAAGGACATAAATGAACATGACATTTTATAATCTTACCTTCTATCTATCTTATATATCAAAAGAAAATCTTGAGAGAATTTGGACTATTAGATGGAGATCAACAATTAAGATCCAACCCTTAATTTATCTCATGACATCATTAATCCCATTATCATGTGACTAAAAGACTAATTTACCCTTGTATATTTATAAAATATACCTTCAATATATACAATATAAATCCTCCATTTTTCCTTTAATTATAGATACTCCAAATATTTTATAATTTATTTTTTTTTCTATAATTATAACCTTTTTTACAATCTTATTTATTTTATTTTATTTTTTTGAAAAAAAACCCCAATAATCTATTTTATTCTATCTTATATATTAAAAGAAAAATCTTGAGATAATATAGACCATTAGATGGAGATCAACAATTAAGATCAAACCTTTAATTTATTTCATGACATCATTAATCCCATTATCATGTGACTAAAAGACTAATTTACCCTTCTATATTTACAAAATATATCTTCAATATTTACAAAATAAATGCTCCATTTCACCTTTAATTGTAGATACTCCAAATATTTTATAATTTATTATTTCTTCTATTATTAAAATCATTCATGCAATCTTATTTATTTTATTATATTTTTTCTGGGAAAAAAAGCCCCAATAAGTAATTTTTATTTCCAAAAACTTCATAAGTTCATTACAACGCCCAATGATTTAGATTCTTATACGAATTACTATTTTAATCCTTTTATTTCACTTATTTTATTTTCTCTGAAAAAAACCCCAAAGTTATTTTCAATTCCAAATAATTCATAAACTTCATTCCATCGCCCAATGATTTAAATTCTTATACGACATACTATTTTTAATTCTTTTATGAATTTCTAATTTATAATTTTTAAATCATGATTACCAACTGCTCGGATTCAGGTGGATTTTAGTGTATTTGTACCTATACTACTGCATTTTTTTAATATTTTTATCGATTCTAATTTACAATATTTGGATTATGGATGTCAACGGGTCATTTCCAGCGGGTTTTAAAAATTGATTAACTAGTTCAAATTCCGGTACATAATATAGCATTATTATTAAAGAACAATACAAATACAAAAAAAAATAAGTGGTATCATGCACAATATTATCAATAATAATTGATTAATTAGTTTACTCTTTTGTCACTAATTTTTCTCTATCTCAATTTAATTACATACCTAAAATAATTTACCATTTAATATTTTAAGGATGTGTTAATGTCATTCGGGTTAGTAGAACCTGCATTTGAGTTGTCATATTTTGTCATCTTTCGTCAAAGTTAAAAAGACAAAGTAACACTGGTAAATTTGCTTATTTGAAAAAATATAGCCGTACGATTTTAAATAATATAGTATTATTAAATATCAATACAAATAACAAAGTGATATCATACACAATATTATACCTATTAATAAATTTATTTATTTTTACTTATCAATCCAAAATCTATCACAATTCATATCCTTAATATATTTTTCATTTAAAATTAAAACAATAAATGATGTACCGTACACCAACACCGTAACACTTATTAAATCCATATAACACGTCCATATAAGACATATGATAAAGTCAACCCGTAATTTTTGCGGGTCTTAAACTAGTTTTTAATAAATAAAAAAAGAGCAATATAGTAATATCATAAACTAGGTGAAGGACCCGTAATAGCGCGGACTTCCTAATTTTTTATCTTTTAAATTGTTTGTTTAATTTGAGAACCCATCTATTTGAATGTATAATAACAATTCAATGTAAAACAAATTGAATGCACATAAAAGAAAATCATTCATAATGATATTTCCATGTAAAAGAAACCGAGTGCACATAAAAATGTTATGTTAATTTTAAACATTTAGAGTAAAAATTCTACCTGCCATAATTATAGAGTAATTACTGAAAGTCAATTTGGAGATCCTACAGAAATATAAAGAAGGTACCCGTCAACACGTCCGGGGCTCTACGAGCTTCTTCAGCAGTGATTTGGAAAGTCCGACTCGTCGTCTTTGGTGGTACATCAACCTTTCTTTCATTATATCGGCGAGGTGGAAGTGGAGCAGACTGGGACCTCAAGTCAGGACATTCAGCTTAGGGCAATCACGAGCAAAGTGACCCATTCTTCCACATTGATTACACGCATTAGATCCAAATCGACATTCTCCAAAGTGCTTTTTATGACAAGTCTTGCACTCAGGAATCTCTTTCTTATCTCCTCGTCTTTCCTCTTTCCTAGAACTTTCACCAGATTTAAATTTCTTTGAAGGATATGAAATTGACTCAGCTTTTCGTTTTGAAGCATTACGCGCCAACTCAAGCTCTTGAAACCGAGCTTCATCTATCATTTCTTCCAGACTTTGACAACCTTTCAAGCTTACAAATTGTCGAATTTCTGGCTTCAGAATATCATGGAAATGATCCATGAGTCTACGGGGATTCTCCATATATTCAGGACAGAAATGAGCTCGATCTAAAAACAATCCAACGAGCTCATTAATAGACTCCGTCGTTTGTTCCATATATGTGACCTCACGGCGAATCTTCTTCAAATCAGCTTCTTGAGAATAGGCATGATTAAACATTTCCTTAAATTCATTCCAAGTTAGATTTTTAATTGCTTCAAGACCCTTGGTGCGACATTGAACTTCCCACCAACCCTTAGCTCGGGATTTAAGAAGATTAGCTGCATACCGTACCTGTAATATGTCGGGACATTCAGTAGTGGCGAATGCCCCTTCAACTTCTGAGATCTACCTTTGAGCTTTGATGGGATCCATATCCCCTTCATAAGATGGTGGATTACAAGCAGAGAAATCCTTATAACTAAACTTTTTCTCTTCTGGAATTGGTGCCACAGGTGGTTCAACACGTAGCATATTTCCAAAAATATTTTCTTCTTTTTCCCATCTATAGAATTCATCAGTGATGGTCTCTGTAATTCTACCAAGCAATACAGGTAAAGATGCCTCCTGAGCACGAACAACTTCTTGTGAAATCAAAGTTCTTAATTCAGGTAAAGATAACATAGCTTCATTTACAGGAGATCTTGGTCTTTTACTACCACCTCCTGCTTCTCTATCCTGGGCTCTACCGTGTGGATCTAGCCCAAGATTCAAATCAATATTCCTTTCATTCATCTTTACTGAAATTAAACACAATTATTTAATATAAACTTACCTTAGCAATTTATATACATATTCTATCTTAACTTACTTCTACATAATAGCTAATAACCACTAAAACTTCATTCTCTTGACATCACATGCTTTCCATATCCCCGTACTAAATCATATGATAATTATTGTGTTGGCCATGCACACTAATGATCATATCATTACATACGTCTCCATGGTCCTCACGTGTCACCATGATTCAGAAATCTTAGTAATTCATTAATTAATCAAATAATATCACATAGCAATAAATATCATGCTCTTACATAACTAAAAATGGTTTAAGTCCAAGTACCCACTAATGGTGGATACCCGAATCTCTTAAACCAAGCTCTGATACCAACTTGAAACACCTCAAAATTTGTAAAAAATTTTTTTAAACAATCCCTTATACTCTTAATTTATCATCCATTTAATCACTTTTAACCCTACTTCATTTATTTATTACTTAAATATTCAATATTTTAAAATCTGATAGCTCTCGTCTCCAAAACCTCTACCTGGAGTCGAGAAGTCAGCTCTCATCTCCAAGACCTCTTCCTGGAGTCGAGAAGTCCCACCAGGGAATTAATGTTTTAGGCTCTCGTCTCCAGGACCCCTATCTGGAGTCGAGAAGTCCCCTGTTTCAGCTTTTCGTAAGACTTAGATTTTTAATGAACTTCAAACGTGCATATCTCAAAAACAACAAGTCCAATGACCATGAAATTTTGCAGGCACATGTACTATGACAATAATAACACTTCCTAATTTTTACTTTTCGTAAATTCACGTTTTATCATGATTTAGACCGTTTACCCAAACGACCACTTTTACTCATTTTTGGTTGACATGCTAAGTTCTAAACCATGTGCATTCAGGTTATAACATTTTCACCACTCATTTAATACTATATTTAGAACCTAAGGCTACTTTAACATTTTTCATACCTTGATCACAACTTATTTTGACCATTTAACCATCAAATTACCCATTTGGACACTATTATGACCCATTTGGGTTTTTAACCATATTGACTCTATTTCAACCCCATTTCCACACATAGTTGACTATTCTAAGTCAAACCAAAATACCAATATCATCTAAACTTCAACATAATCAATATATATACTATAACCACATTATCATTCTTTAACTAAATTCTATCAAGTTACATCCTCCGAAATTTGTCAACGAACACGACATGACTCATTGACTACTTTGACTTCTACTATATACCATGATTAACTTTGACCATGCATAGCATTTACAAACTTTAAGTGACAAAATATTATTTCTTTAACAAAAGGGGTGACGTAATATCTAGAGCATGATTCAAGAAGATTAAAACTTGTTACCATAGCATAACAAGCTTCACCATTAGGTTCCCATTGGCTTCTTTCCCAAATCTTTATTTCTTTCACTTGTACTACCTACAAAATGTAAACTTCACACGATAAGCACATTGCTTAGTAAGTAATGGACACTAAAACACTTTAACATATTAAGGATTCTTAAACACTTCACCAAGTTAATCACTATGGATTAACTACTTCCACAAGTGATACCAATGTCATTCCTTGGCTACCATCAAGCAAATGACAAAGCAATCACTTACTTTAACAAATCCCATTACTTACCTTAATTGAGATTAAAAGAAACACTTGAACCAACTTGAGCACCTTGATCACCTAATCATATAAGCATATAATACACATTAATCACTTAAGCACATAATCAATTCTTGACTTATAACATAGGTGTTAATTCACTAACACCACTTTACCTAATTAACTTGGTTTTCACTTTATTATTTATTAAACTTTCATTAAAATCACATACCATGGGTGTTTACTTAACAATAACTTCATCATTTTCATAATTAATTCTCTTTACAACTTGCTAATTAACAATACCCACAAGCATATGTTTGTTTATACATAAACTTTAACAATATAACTTCAATAATCACTTTAACATCATATATCTAACATTACTTTACCCAATTCATCATTAAATTTGAACTTTACTCAAAACCTCATTGTTAGGGTTTATGTAACTTGCCTAAATCATAAAATTAAGCAAAGAAGATGATGAATTGTACCTTATACAAGTAGAATTAGAAGTTAGAATCATCAATTAGTGAAACCCTAGCTTCAATTTAGGTTTCTTCTTCCTGGGTTTTCTTCTCACGTCGCACACACACCCTCGTACTGTATCTTTTTATTTTGGTAAAGGAAGTGAAAGGAATAAATTAGAAACTAGATTTTATACACATATGTTCACTCTATTCCCCTCAACATTACTTACTTGGCAACTCCCATCCTTTCTAACAATTTACTTGATATTTCAAATCCTACTAACTAAAAGCTTGTAACATAATTGGTCCTTTTTAACAATTTCTTAACATACTATATTATTTAAGCATTTTACACATTTAATACGTATATTAACAATTTAAACAAGTAACACATAATATATTATTTAAAGACTTACAAATTTTAGAGGCGTTACATTAGGATCAAAAAGTCAAAAGAAATATATGTACTTAGGCCAAACCATGTAGTAGTATCATGCTAAATTAAAGTTGGGTGCAAAATGTACCATCGACACACCTCAAAAACTTGCAGGCTCTACATGGGATGCCACTTGAGGCCGAATCTACTTCTGCTGACTCATATGATCTTCCAGATTGTTTTCTGGTCCACTTGTGCTCAACGCCAAATGATGAATTTTTCACGTTGTTCAACTCTGCCATGGTGCAAATTCAGTCTAAAGAAAATTTTCGTTAAACATATGTATTCTGTAATCACTGATGAAATGCCTTGAATTCCCTTTAATCAAGTTTTATGCCTGTATGTGATATAAGAAAGTGAATATAATTTCAAAAAACCTCATGGTTTATGCACATACACATTAAGTCATTAACAAAACTATAAGCAACTATTTTAGTTGTGTTAGGGTGTATGACCAAGTTATATCTAGTGATATTTACATTAGAAACTTAAAACATATTCATTCATATAAGCATCATAGTCCAGATTAAGATCTACGTGAGCTGATGTTTGTATTAGCAAAAATCGCTCACAGCACACTTTGCAGCCTAAGAGACGTCATATACCAGTTATTTCACCTGCACAATGATGAAAATTTGAGCAACTAATTGAAGATGCGAGTATGAATCTTTATGTGTGTGTGTCTCATGTGGTTTGCAAAGAGGGAAATTTCTACCCATTTTACTTATAAGTGGGTCAAAATGAATAAACCTTTGTGTGTCCAGTCATTTGATATTTCATCTATAAATAAAGTGTTTGCGGGATCAACAATCATCTCCCCTGTAAAGAACAATAGATGTTAGAATCCATTAACATGAAGGTAACAATTGCAATTATACGAACATCACTCACATTTTCATCATGTTTTTTTTGCCACGGATATATGGCCATCACGTTTTTGTAGTTGTTGACTAAATTTAGTTGTGACTTTATAATCTATAGCTTCATCCTTCTTAATATGTGCGACTCCCCATCTTTAAAAGTCCCACATGAAAAATCCTGAAAGAATACTAAAACATAATAATGAGTAAATTTGAAAGTAAAAAAGGGCATTACTTACATTATAGTTGTCCCGGTGGCATCTGTTCTTGTCATATTTTCCACATCTTATCTTATATTATTGATTTCATAAAAGTGACAAATTGGACGGGTTAAATACCATGCTATAAATGGTTCTATGTTCATTGACCAACATTTACTAACCTTTAAATAATATAGAGAGCATGACAAATTTTACCTTCTTCTTCAGATAGCAATTAGTCCACAACTGACACGCTTTCACAAATCAAACTTTCAATGACTTTAACATACCTATTATAAGCAAATGAAATTGGAAATAAGAGTAATTATCGATTAAATTATCAAACCCTAGAAACTGAATTTAATCATCGATTAGAGATGAATGCATGTAATATTTGAATAATACGTGAATAATGATAAGAATTAAAATTAGAAAAGCTTTGGTAAATTAATAAATTTACCTTCACTTCTACCTCCAATCAGAGAAATTTCACATATTTCCCTACGGCTTTGCTTTCCTTATCAACTTGTTCACAATTTCACATCCCACCTTCAAATTCTATCAGAGAAACAATCACTCAATGATAACTCCCTAGGCTATTATACGTTCATATATGATAAACTACCTTTTTACTTCTCGCTGAAGACTTCTTCTCTAGCGATTTATTTGCTACCCACGTTTCCATTTGAATCCATCGATCTACTTCAATCAACAATGAATTAAAATCATAAATGAAATAATTATCTACAAAATTGAAACCGTAAAACTAAAAAAGATTGTAATAACCAAACAACTTGCCACATTTGAAATAATGGTTTAGGGTTGAGGTAGACTTCTGACATGGCTGCGGTTTTTTACGACGGATAAATAGGTTTAGGGTTTTGGAGGATGGGCGTAAGTTCTTCTGGTGGGCAGTGAGGAATTTTTTTATTTTATAAAACGCAGTCGGATGTTTTATTTTTTAATTGGTTTACGGATTATTTTTTTAGATTTAAAGTGTAATGATGTGTTTTAAATTAAGAGGTTTATAAAAGATTAGGAGAGGTGTTAAGTGTAATTATGAAAAATTAATATAGACCATTGATCATTAATTAGAGAACTTAATCAAGGGCTCAACCTTCTCCATGGTATTCTGTTTTATATATAGATAAAAGATAGGAAACAGAGATTCTCTTAATAAGCTATATTCAAGGGATTATACTTTAAGAGATTATTTTTTAAAAAATACTAGATTATAACCCGCAAAATTTACGGGCTACTTCATAATTTTAATACGAAGATTTAATTTTGTTTAATTGTATAACATATGATTTGACACTTTTTCACAGATGACTTTAGAAAAAGATTTTGAATTGAAGGAGATGTTTGTCTTTTGATAATAGTTTTAGACATTATTAAGCACGTTTATATAATTGAAAGCAGTGATTAATACTTAAACCTCAATACCTGAAAAAGAAATCGACATCACTAATGAACAATACGATAAATTACGTCGGTTGCCAAAATGGTAAATCTAATTATTTTGTTTTAAATGACTCTCATTGTGTATCTCTGCATATAATTTGATTAGGTGCATGTTTTGCCACCGTATTACAAAAGATTTACTCATGATAGATTTGTTTAACGACATGTTGTACTTGTGTAAATAATAAAATAATAATGCTATTTGTACATTATTTTGTATATTTATTTTTAAATGATTCTAATTAGTGGTGATAATTTTCGACACAACTTGAAAGTTTACACGAAAATAAATGAGGAAGAGTTGCATTTTCAATTTTCAACCCGTCAACTTGTTTATCATATCTTATTGAGTTTGGGTTAAAGTCCACGTCAACGGATTGACCGGCCAAACAGCGCAATGCATGTTGTATATGGGTAGGTTACTTTAAACCCGTTAACCCATTTATCAAATTAGTTTCGGGTTTATAATGTGAACTTTTTACCCGCAAACCTAACTCAACACACATCGCAATCTCTAATTATAATAATTGAAAGTTAATTAAAATCAAGACACAAATATCTAATATAGCTTTAAAATGTTTCCAGTTATGCATTTGACGTTGTATAAACTAATATAGTAATTTCTACTATTTTGTTTCAAATAAGCTATATTATACTTTAAGAGATTATTTTTTTAAAGAATCTTTAATCTCTTTTTTATGCCAAATAAAGATTGTGTTTTAAAATATAAAACTCAATTCCTTAAAATCTCTTATATAATCATCTTGCTAAACACACCCGATGTTTACTTCTTTCACGGGCTCTAAGTGTTAATTTACAATTATAACCTTTATTTTTTTTACCCACCGTCTTCACAAAACCCTAGACATCAAAACTGCTCTTCCTCTCCTTGTTCCATCACAGGCGGCCTCCTCCGTTTCCGTCATCACAGATTACCCCCTACTTCCGACAATCGCAACTGCCGTCATCTTCGCCGGCGTGACCACCGGAAGTAATTAAGCAAACTCCGTCACCTCCATACATAAATAAGATCTCAACTGGTATTTCCAATTCTAGAGTTTCCAGCCCCCTTTTTATTTTATTTTTTCTTATTTAGTTTAAATCAGTACGATTGTTCATCACTAGTTTTTTCTGATTAGTTATTACTAGTCTTAAAGTGAGGATAGAGTGCGCATATGAATACAAATTAGCAACCGTTGCCCTAGGCAACTGATTAAAGTTGTACAGTATAAAATTTGCTCAATGATACTTTGCATTGCCAGGTAAGCCATAATATGAATTACTCCACATTATTTTGTTCTCTGAAGCTGATCTAAAGTAGTAGCAGTTCACACCATGCTCGGATTTGACCTAGGAAATTCATTAGAAACTGCATATCGATATTATGAAGCTCCTGAATATTTGCGTTACTAAATGAGTTATAAGCATTACAATACCTGATCACTGGTATTGAAATAAGTAGAAGTCTAGTATCTTGATAGGATTTCACTTGTAATGTAATTAAACACATTGCTCATCTCTTGCCAATTTTGTTTCCTTGCAGAAATGGCAGGTGAGAGACGCGTGTTGACGTTAGGTGGAAAAGCCTATTCACTTTCTCCAGCTTCCGTGTTTGAATTCTCTACAGCATCTCCTTCTCTGGGCCTAAAAATCGATCCTTCTGCCTTTGCTAGGTTATCGTCATCTCCTTCTGGTCATAAATTGCCATCACCGTCGTCTCCGTTTAAACTTCAACTATCTGTGCCAGATTATTTAACCCAAGAGGAAGCGAAAGCTTCTATTCTTCTGCTTTTGTATAAGCTCTTGATTGGTGGATCATCTTCGCCTAGTGCTGCTTCTCAGTTATTGGAAATACTAAATAAAGATACTCAAATGCAAACGATTGATCTTGATTTTAATACGCAGGACGACATCTATCTTCTACGAAATTGTTGGTCTGATATAATGCTTCAAGGTATTTGTGCATTATTGGACTACATTGCCACCTCATTTGCCACAGTTGCCGATGCTGTTGCCGCGTGGTCTTGTGAGGCTTTAAAAACTGATACGAACACCGTCTTTAATTTCTTTATGGATTCTGGTGATGGTTTTTCCGATAAAGATAGAGCTTCTGTTGCTAGTGATTTCAAGGTATTGCTGAATGGCTCTAAAATGAGTGGCAATCCACAGTGTGATCTACTTTTTGACATTCCAATAATCCATGGGCGTTTGAGGTCTCTCTGCAAGTCAGTCCATTCTTCAACACGGGTTGGGTTAAATTCAATCCCATTAGTACATGGATCTGCTGGTAAGGATTTGAGCACACTCTTTTCGTCTTTGGCATTTGCTCTTCAGGGTCTTGGCGAGACTAGTTGGCTCAGAGCAAAACTCTGTCTTGATAATATGGTAAAAGACAAGTTATTTCCTAGCTTGGTTCAGATTTTCAACACTGATTGCCCTAATATTGATAAGTTGGAAGCCACCGTTATGTCTTTTGTCACTTTTAAGACCGAAAAAAACTATGTTAAATCGATGCATGAAATTTATAGTTTATCAGAGGCTGTGAGAAAGATTCTTTCTTGGGAAGCAACGATTTCTTGCATCTCACTGGAGGGGAATGAGTTGTTTCAAGTGCAAGAGAATACTGATGGAGTAAGCGCGAAATTGGATAAAAAGAAGCAAGGGCGAGAGAGTATAAAGAAGGAAAAAAAAAAGAAAGTTATGGGAAAAGGCACGACTGTATTGATGCAATTTGTAAAGGCAAGATTACAGTCTGTGACAAGCAACATCCCCGATGATTCAGCTCTCCCGGAAAAAGTGGCACAAGGTTTTCTTTCAATCTTTGACGTGAAAGACCCAAACTTTGACCACCTAATACAGAAAGTCAAAGAGGTTGTAGACAGTAATGAAAGCAGAAGACTTCCTAAGATCCCCAAGGTAAATATTATAGCATGCTTGTGTTGATTATTGATACCTGTGAGTTTATTTTATCTTATTTTAAGTCGTTTGTATCTTAACATTATGTCGAATTTTGCAGGGTACTCGTGATTTTGCTAAAGAACAGATGGCTATTAGAGAGAGAGCATTCTCGATTATCGCCAATGTGTTTAAGAAGCACGGTGCTATGGCACTTGATACTCCTGTATTTGAACTGAGAGAAACTCTTACAGGGAAATATGGGGAAGATTCAAAGCTAATATATGATCTAGCCGACCAGGTGAGATATGTATCTGTCTTTACTGTGCTAACTCATTTAGTTGTTGCTTTTAAGTTTTGTGTTATTTTTATTTTGCTTCTTGTTGACATAATTGATTTACTTTTAGGGTGGAGAGCTTTGTTCGCTACGTTATGACCTTACTGTTCCATTTGCTAGATATATTGCTATGAATGGTATCAAGTCATTCAGACGGTACCAAATGGCAAAAGTGTATAGAAGGGACAACCCATCTAAAGGAAGATACCGTGAATTCTATCAATGTGATTTTGACATTGCCGGTGATGAAACAATAGGAGCGGACTTTGAGGTAGTCAAAATTTTGACTGAACTGCTGGATAAGCTGAACATCGGTGATTATGAGGTAATTTCTTTTTGTAAAGATTAGCTAGGACCTTTCGTTGTGCATTTACAAGTGCTGTTTGACATTTAAGATTCTTGTAAAACAGGTTGTCGTGTTCCCACTTTTTTGGGTCAACTTTCTCTGATTTGATTGATAATATCTACTCATGTAAAAAATTCATAATTTCATACCATGTCCCAGATTATAGTTTGTAACTTTATCTTGGACTGTCCACATATTAATCTTTCTCTTATTTTTTTGTAATCTGTGAAATTTAGTAATACAAGTTATTCTGTAGTGTTCACAGATTAATATCGCTATCCTGTTATGTTGTATCCCTATATTTAACCGGTTAATATTCACTACCTATGCCTGCAGATAAAGTTGAATCATAGAAAGTTACTGGATGGAATGTTGGAGATATGTGGTGTGCCGTCTCAGAAGTTTCGAACCGTTTGTTCAAGTATTGACAAATTAGACAAACAGTCCTTTGAGCAGATTACAAAGGAATTGGTAGGTAAACTGTTCCTTGTTAATATTGTTTGAAGCCATATCGGTTGTGATCAATCGTTATTCATGATATTTTAGAGTTGTGGATCTGGATCAGGTTCACAGTCAATTGGACAACTAAGTAGTTATTTTATTATGACATTCTGTAGGCTTTCAGTCTTATTGTTTCATTATATTATATGACTAATGACAATATTCTTTAATTTTTAGATTGATGAGAAGGGCTTGGATGCTGAGACAGTGGAGAAAATTGGCTCTTTTGTGATGCTAAGGGGGCACCCCTTGGAATTATTATCGGAACTTAAAAAAGAAGGAAGTCAATTTCTATTAAACTCTTCCTCAAATCAGGCATTGAATGACTTGGATAAGTTATTCCAAGCTTTAGACAGCTCAAGATGTGTCGATAAAGTCGTCCTTGATTTGAGTCTGGCAAGAGGCCTTGACTATTACACTGGTGTGATATATGAAGCTGTTTTCAAGGGGGCAACACAGGTACGTTTTTTATGTTTATTTTATATGTGGGCTTATACCTAGCGTTACGATCATATATGTGAACACGTATCATATATGTGTCATGCGTGGTATATAGTATTCAATAGCCTTGTGACCTGGTCTGCATTTAAATGCAGGTTGGTTCAATTGCTGCTGGAGGACGTTACGATAAGCTTATAGGCATGTTTGGTTCAAAACCTGTTGCTGCAATTGGTGTCAGTCTGGGAATAGAACGTGTGTTCACAATTATGGAACAAAACCAAAAAAATGAGAAGCAGGTGATAAAATGGGGTCAATTATCAATGTGTTTTTTTATTTGCGCCATCTGTAACATCCTTAAAACTTTTTTGTTGTTTTTACAGCTTATTCGAGCCAGTGAAACACAAGTTTTAGTGAGCATACTAGGGGATGATTTATCTCTAGCAGCTAAACTGGTGAACATGTGTTGGGAAGCAGAACTGAAAGCAGAGTTCATGGTCCATAAAAGAATTACTAAGCACTTTGATCATGCTAAAGAGTTTGGGATCCCTTGGATGGTGATTGTTGGTGATCGTGAAATTAGCGAAGGAACCGTCAAGTTACAAAATAAGGAGGCCCAAGTAGAGAAAGTGGTTTCTACAGACATTTTTGTTGCTGAGCTCACCAGACTTATTGACAACCCCCAACCCCAGTTAACCTGAAAAGGAAACTGACCTTATTGTTACAATTTTTTCTCTCTTCACTCTGAAGGCTTAAAAGTTCCATGGGGATTGTACTTTCGCCTGCAACCTCGATATTATATGTTTTTGTGGTCAACTTTTTGCTAATGAACCATGTATCTAGATGTTGCATTTGTATTGAAATGTAACTGTTAGTTTTATATTTTTTGTTGTTTGAATTCTCAACGTTGCATACAACCTGTAGAAATCTGGTTTTCTAGAGAGTAATCATATAGTTTAACATCTGGCAGTTTGTTTGGATTAAATGAAATAAGAATGGTAGATGGTAAGTTAATCTGGAGAGTTGAATTAACATGTGTAGTCCGTATACAGAAAGCCAAGTCACAGATTTGATTACAGTCTTGATGTTATTGCAAATGTGTAAGGGTGTCATGTAAGACTTGATATGTGATTTTGATAGTATGCGTGAAGTGCATGTATCTGTATATGTGTGCAGCAGTCTGTTATCGTTTCTTCTGTCAAACACAATTATGCTATTATCTCTTCATGGTCTGCAGTCTGCACAGGGTAATCTTTGCAGTACTAGGAAGGGGGCGCAACAATTATATTACTAGTTGGTCAAGCTTAGATGGATTATAGTATCATCTGGCCTGAGCTTTAATATATGACTATTTGCCGTGTGGAATGATAATTAAAAACCATAATATCAACGATAAAGCGTCACTAGGAAACCAACTGCCACCACGAATTTAAATGCATTTACAACTGGAATTGGAAATGATTTTTACAAAGATTATACTTTGTCTCAGTTGCCACCATTCTCATCTGCCACTTCAGTCATAGCTTGCTGAAAGCAAAGGGCAACAAGTGAAGTGAGCATATAAAGTAGTAAAAAAAAAGGATGGATTACACAGTCGCAGTGTACCTTTATGCAGGATAATGTGTACTGCACATCACTCGCAGATACTTGGTGGTGAACAACAATCCTTACCCTGCATTTCATCAATAATTTGTATTTATTGCAACATACATGAACACAAATTACTGAATTACGGAGGAAACATAATAGATGGTCTCGCACCTGGATGAGCTATCAGGCATCATTAATATACCATGCTCCTCCATGATTTTGCCTAACTTGAGTGCTGTTATATGTGATCCCTCTAATATTTCAAAATAGACCTGCCCAAGAACAAACGTTAGATGAGTATCTGTGATCATGGGCAAATGGAAGAAACCACACTTATAAAACTAGACTTCTTTTAGTTTGAGCAATCGGACTGCATACAATATTTGTCTCCACAGTAGCTAAATCCACACTGAGACCCTTGATTTTATTTAGCCCTTCTGTAAAATCGAGATCCATAGTGAAGTATCAATTCTTAATGGATCAAAAATACGAAAGTCCTTTTAAAAATTGGAGTAGGATTTTTACCCGCTAATGTTTTGGCATTCTGGTGATCAATCGTAAGCTTTTGCACATTTTCTTGTATAGCAACAAGAGCAGCGGCACATAAGATGCCCACCTGCCTCATTCCACCACCCAATGTTTTCCTGAGGATCCTTGCCTACACAATAAAAAATTAGAGCTTATAGTGCAACTCCATAAGTCATAATGAACCAATATTCCAAAATAAATGTGAACTGCTTGTTTAGGGAATAATAAAAAGATACCCTGTCGATGAAGCTTTTGTTCCCAACAATCACACTTCCAACCGGTGCACCAAGCCCTTTCGACAAACATACCTATAGACAATTAATCAACAATTTAAGTAATTAACTAAACTAAACAAGGGGTATAATACATATACTCTCTAATATGATCTTGTTTCCCTAACTAGAATAAGAATGTGTTAAGAAAGCAACAAAACCATACCGAAACGGAATCAGCAGCCTGTACAAGCCTATGAACAGGAACATTTAAAGCCTGAAGCCAAAGTCGATGCATGACAAATGAATTTCACCATTATAAAAAAAATTAGGTATATATATCCTAAAGACTATGAATTAAAGTTTCTTCAACTCACAGCAGATGCGTTGAAAATTCGAGCCCCGTCGATATGAAGCTTTAATCCATGCTTTTTAGCAATCTCCCCAACCCGGTCCGTATACTCTACAGAAAGACACCTACCACCAGTGCTACATCATCATCATAAATATACTCTCTGTTAGACATTTCATCAAACACATACCAACATCAGAACTATACAAATATATATAGGTTCCATGTATATACATACTGCACATACTTAGCATGGGAATTCTCAAGGCAAATAAGCCTGGTTTTGGGATAACAAATCTCGAAATCGGGGTTTCGAATAGCAGACTGAATCAAATCAATATCAATAGTTCCATCATCATTATTGTGAACAGGTCTTGGGTGAACACCACCAATAGTTGAAATCCCACCGTTTTCGTAGATATGAATGTGAGAATTGTTACCAAGAATGACTTCACTCCCCCTAATCTCACAATGGACAAGAACACTAATTAGGTTACCCATTGTTCCGGAAGGAACAAACAGAGCAGCTTCTTTCCCTGTAATTCGGGCCATTTCCGTTTCCAATCGTCGAGCCGTGGGGTCGTAAATCAAAACGTCGTCGTCAACCTCCGCTTTCGACATCGCCAGTCTCATTGATTCTGTTGGTTTTGTTACCGTATCTGACCGGAGATCAATCGTTCTTGCCGTCACCATTTCTGCCGGAATCAAACCAAAAAAAAAAACGAATTAATTCAGAAATATTCCTATTCCTAATTCTATGGATGAGTGATCCTGATTCCTAGGACTAAGAGTGTTATGGTCAGAATACAATTCGAAATTAAATTGTTACTTACCTTGGATTGAAGAAACCAATATCGAAGAAAACAGGGGAACGGGATGAATTATTGATCGAGTGAAGTAAAATTAAACACGACAAGAGGATCAAAATAGAATTGGAAAAATAGATAGAATCAAAGAGACGAGAGAAGGTGTGTAGTGTATGATGAGAAGAATCCAAAAATGGTGAGTGCGTCACGAGAAAGCGCACACAGTGGTTGGCGAAATGTGAGATGGCCACATCATCATCATCATGCAGTTGTACATACATATATATACACACAAGTAAGTATACAACGCATGCATGCAACTTTGAGACCGACCATTGGTTTATTTGGTCTTAGGATAGGTTTATGTGGAAGTGATTTTATGGTTGAATTCTCTTTTGATAATCGTGTACAGTCAAAGCTACTTAATACGGATTATTACTACTCCATCCGTCCTACCCCAAGTGTCCACCTTACTGTTTTGGGTTGTCCAAAATTAATCGAAAGGGGTTTTAATCGATAAATATGTTATTTGATTGGTGAAAAGTGTAGTTAGTAGAGAATCCTATAACTGCGTGCAAAGTCAAAGTGGATACTTTGAGTGGAACAGAGGAAGTACTACTAATAAATACCTTCTTTCAAGGCGGAGCTAAAAGGGGCAGTCGGCCTCTAGAAATCAAAAATTATCAAAAAAATAATTTTTTTTAAAGTTAACTAGTGACATTTTTGGATTTTGACCCCCCAATGTGATAGAAAGGAAAAAAAAACTTTTTTGCCACCCCTTCTAAAAATTCCTAACTCCGTCCCTGCCTTCTTCGAGTGTGTTTGGTAACAAATTAATTCGAGCTGAAGCTTGTATCTAGAGTTGAAGATTGTGACGGACAATTCTAATAGAGGGATTCTTTATAGAAGCTATTTAAATTGACTTCTATATCAAGAGATTTTAGGAGTAAAATTTTATATATATAAGCCAGTCGCCCACATACACCTTTATTCACATATTTGATCTTAAGTTGCTCTCTTCAACTTAATCGGATGGGAATCAGTTGGTAACCGATTGGAGCGGTGGTGCCATCGGTTCAATCGGTTTCCGATCGGTTGGTCGATGGATCAATTTTCCATTGGCAATCGGATGAAAAAAGTGGGGCCAACGAGATTTTTTAGCGTATAAATGTTGTATATTGGTAAATGTAGGGTTCAGAAAAATAGAGTAATTAATCATTGATGGCGAAGAATAATTCACTAGCTGACGTGACACTGAGATGACATAAGTTATGAGAAAATGAATGAGAGTGACCTTATATTCTTTATAGGTCACACATGATGGTAGTCCGGTAGAATTGGTTCATTCTCTACGATGTTTTACAACTCTCCATCACAACCCTGATAGTGTGATACATACAACTCCACGTCAATAAAAATTCTTCCTATACAGCTCCTATAAAACTGTCAATTACTAATACTCTTATCAATTAATTTTATATATCTACGATATACCAATAATTTTATCAGACAAACATTTATATCTACTTTTAAGCGTACCAAATTTTAGACAAATTTGATATGGGATTCTTAATTGGGTGGTGAACCGGTGATGTACTGATGTATATCAATTTATACATTGTTTTCGATAAATATGATTTAATCGTGCATTCATTATGTGTAGTGTACATAAAGCATACCTAGTATTGTTCTATTTGTAAAAAGTAGTAATTAGTGTAAATATAATTACGTTCCCTTTTAAATTTGGGATGTTATATACACGTAAAAAGGTGATGATGAGACTAGATTCCACGATGATGATGATGACGACATGATTGAGTGGAGCCAATGGATGAACATCCAATTAAGCTCATCTTTTGTTTATGGGCTTATATGTGCAATGTGCCTAACTTTATATGGGATGTGATTGACACGTACGCTTTTACTCAATCGTTCTATCTTATTTTGCTTTTAATGCACATGCATGTTTTGCTTGGAAATTTCACTTTAGTTCATAACTAATAAAGTGATCAAAACATTTCTGGTGTAATTTGGGTACTCATGATTAAACGTTATGATCATGTCGATCGCATAGCTAATCTTTTTAAACAACAGCTTGTGTTCGATCATTTAGCATTTAAAAACCTATAATGTAGGAGTAAGTTAATTAATGACATATTTGTATATTGTACTGTATATGAGTCAATGAATGACAAAAATAATGTTAGTTTCATCATAGACAACCAAAGAACATATGACCTAGTAGTATGAGGATTTTCAATCAATAAGTCGTGGGTTTAAGTTTCGTGAGAGTCATATATATATATATATGTTAGTTGTAAGATTTTCTTTTACTAAAAAAATAGAAAAAAGGTTTTTATCATAACATAAGAACATACTATCAAGCGAGTCGTTTGGAGTTTTGGAACTTGGACAGGAAAAGGATTGGGCCATCGAATAACACATGGGCCAATAGTTATTTGGTATTTCAAAATTCAAACTCTAGTTATTGTCATAGAAAAGAAATTTGGTATATAGTTTGTGCATCTCAAAATTATTGTCATGAGACAAAAATTATACTTCGTTCGTCCCAATTTAATTGTTCCCAGTCAAAAAACATGCAGTTTAAAAAACATAATCATCTCATTATTTTTATCTATTTTTGAAAGTGCACAAGAAAATTGGGACATCCATAAATAAAATACTAGAATATAAAATTGGAACAGAGGGAGTACAATTTAAGAAAAAAAATATTTACAACCGTTGATTACCAATAAAATTTCATGTATACCATTTTGAAGCACACTGATTGGTTGATTTTGAAAGCGGAAATTTATTTTCAGATACACCAAAATAGAAAGATGTACAATAAATATTGAGACGGTGAGAGTATTATTTTAAAAAATATAGTTAATTTTGGAAAATGTGCAAAAAGATATACAGATTTACTCTACCGTTTACCTATTTCAATTTAAACTACACAACTTATATTTAATGTTTTAGATATCAAACTTATAATTTGCTTTTTTTAATCATGTTAGCGATCGCACAAATGACGAGTTGTCACTAAATTTCTTATTTATTAGTTACATACTCACTTAATCGATTAGTATTTCTCGATCAATGTTGTTTTTAAAAAATGAGGTGAGAAGAAACTAACAAAAATTGTCACTATTTTCAACTTTAATATCTCTTATTTTACTGAATTATCTTTAAAAATTAATCAACAAATAGTAATAGATTTAATAGATATACTACTTATAATGAAGAAATTTAGTGACAACCTCAATTTTATAGATTACACGTCTATAACTTGATTAAATTGAAATATGCAAAAGAATATAGTACCTTTTTGTGTAATTATTATTATTCCTTTTTTTTATACTTTCTATATGAAAATTACGTATTTGAGTAAACGAAAAAAAGTAATTGTATAAAAGAACCTTTAGTTATTAAAAAAAGTGATAGGATATTACTAATTTCTTAAATCACTTCGACATTATAGAATTTTGGGATGAGCTTGGTACCATACCGGTATCGAACCGGACCGAACCGATTGGTACCGATTTGATTTTGGCCCCAAATCAAATACCGAATACCGTACCAACTGTATCGGTCGGTACCGGTTCGGTTCGGGACCGATGCGGCTTCAGTTCTGTTTAGGTATTTTGGTGTGCATGTATCATGCCGGACCGAACCGGTTGGTACCGGTTTTGTTTTGCACCAAATTAAATAACGAATAACGTACCGCTTGTATCGGTCGATACCGGTTCGGTACGGGACCGGTTTGATACCGGTTCCATTTCGGTATTTCGGTCTACATGCTATTACTTTCGCTAAACAAATAATTGACATAAAAAATTGTTATAAATTTAGTTCGGTTTAGTATATGAATTTCGGTATTTTGGTTTGCATGCCATTTCGGTTTCAGTTCGGTTTAGTATATGAATTTAGTGTTTCTATAATCGTAAGGAAAATGATTGGTAAGCCTAAATTTATAAGACTAAATATAGACGTAAGAATGTGATTGGTAGGTTTGAAAATTTGATTGGATAAGATTAAGAGAGAGAAAAATATTCACCAATCAGAAAATTAGGCATATTTTAGA
Source organism: Pseudognaphalium luteoalbum (assembly GCA_963422505.1). Lineage (NCBI taxonomy): Eukaryota > Viridiplantae > Streptophyta > Magnoliopsida > Asterales > Asteraceae > Pseudognaphalium > Pseudognaphalium luteoalbum. The sequence continues at coordinate 7,914,459 of OY730195.1, read as the reverse complement.
TCTATGTAATTAGGTATATTTAACATTACTCTAATCGTAAACATAGCTTAGTAGTTAGTACTTAAAACTATTTTCATTTAATTTTAATTTAAAAAGGGAAATTTGCAATTTTTGTTCATGTGGTTTTCCGTTTTTGCCAATTTTGTCCTTTTACTTTTTTTTCGCTTTTTTTACCCTTGTGGTTTTTAGTTTTCGCCGATTTTGTCCCTTTACTTTTTTTCCGCTTTTTTTTATCCCTGTGGTTTTCAGTTTTTGCCGATTTTATCCCTGTGGTTTTCAGTTTTTGCTGATTTTATCCTTCTGTCCAATTTTTGTTAAAACCCCCCCGTTAAGTGCCATCACATGCCAAACATATGAGGGAATTTCCGTAAATGGCACTTTCCAGCTACAAATCAAGAAGAACTTCAATCTTTTATACTCGTAATCCCTTGCTCTAAGAGTTGCTTCGAGATTGTTTCGTGCCCTTAATAATCCAGGTAGGGCACAAAACAATCTCGAAGCAACTCTTAGAGCAAGGGATTACGAGTATAAAATATTGAAGTTCTTCTTGATTTGTAGCTGGAAAGTGCCATTGACAGAAATTCCCACACATGTTTGGCACGTGATGACAATTAACGGGGGGTTTTAACAAGAATTGGACAGAAGGATAAAATCGGCAAAAACTGAAAACCACAGGAAAAAAAAAAGTAAAGGACAAAATCGGCGAAAACTAAAAACTACAGGGATAAAAAAAGCGAAAAAAAAGTAAAAGGATAAAATTGGCAAAAACAGAAAACCACATGGATCAAAATTGTAAATTTCCCATTTAAAAATCAAAGCAGTAAATTTATTAGGTAGTGAATGAACATCCACACTCCGCCTGCAACCAAAATTGAAAAAGAACCCTAAAAAGGATCAATCCATCTAACACAAACAGTAACACACTCACACTTATCATCATCATCAACATCATATTATCTGAATCAATAGTAATGGCGTTCGCTATATCTAACGTCTTCCAATTCCCTAATTCTCGTTTGTATCCCCACAATACTTGCTTCCGTCATGCCTCACCTTCCAATCTTTCTCCATCCTTCCTCAGGTAAATTAAAAAATAAAATTTCTAGAGTCCAATTCCAATATCAAGCATTCTTTGATTTTGTTCTGTGTGTGCAGGTTGTCTACAACTCGTGTTAATCAAAGGATAACATGTGCTGCTTCTTCTGCTGCTGGAAGTTCTAGTTCAGACAGCGACTTTAATCCATATGAGGTAGTCTATATACTTACACTATTTCCCCAATTCTGTTAAATTAACTTTAACCTTTTTATTTCCTTTCTTATTTTAGTTTTAAGTAAATTTATGCTGTATTGCAATGGAGTAGAAGTGAAAGAAATGATGGAAATGTATACGTGACAGGTTCTTGGTGTGAATCCTATTGAGGGATTCGATATGGTAAAAGCTGCGTATACACGAAAGCGCAAGGATGCCGAGAGAAGAGGAGATGAGGCGGCTGCTGCTCGTGTACGTGAGATGTCTCGTTTTGTTTTTGTGGAAGTTGAGATAGTGTTACTTGGTCATTGATAAGGAATTTGAAACATGTTGTTTTCAGTTGGAGAAGGCGTATGATAAACTCATGATGGCCCAATTATCGAATCGAAAGAAGGGAGTGACATATGGTTCGTTTCAGGTACTTCTTACATCTACGAGCGCATTGCACTCGTTATGCATTTACAGTTTTCATTATCTGATTGGCCTGAAAAATGAAGCTTCTGTTGTGCTTGTAATTGATGAACATCTGAACTTCCTATAGATGTTAGGTTTGAGTTTTAATAATTTAAATCAAACTGTACATATGTTTTTAATGGCAGGATGCCTTTTGCGTTCCGTGTCTGTTGACTATAATCCTATACTTGGTCGAATTGCTACTTAGGTAGTGTTCCTTTGATAGATATACTAGAATAGGCGGCCTCATATAGACTTGAGGCTTAGTTTAGATACATTTCGGTTCCCGCAGTATATGACGACTTGTTGTTATACATTACTGAACTTGCAGTTCAATGATCAATAAATTGTAAACGTTTATTAATTGTATTTTGATCAAAAATTTAGGTTTCGAAGGATATAAAATATGCTGATAAGCAACCAATTATTCCATGGGGTCCAAGGTACATTCAAAACTAATATAAGCCTTTGTGTCATGTGTAGCTTCAATTCTTTGCTTATAATATGTGAAGTAATAGTCTACTAGTGCAGTAGTGCTTCACTAATGACTTATCAATCCCGTACAGTCTTATGTAGCTTGCTAAATTGGTACATTCTCATATTCTCAGGTTCACCAAGTCTGATGTGAAGGACATACGGATTAACATGGCAATATCAGCTGCATTTGTAAGTGTAGATGCTGTCAGTATTTTCTTAATTTGATTAAATGCATGTTACAGGTACTCTTCATTTTATTGATAGTATAGTCCACTTTGTTGAGCTTAAAAACGTGAAATCCATATTACATTTGGGCTTTTTCGAGAATAGGATGCTTATACAAGCTTTTTCTACAGATTGCTTGGATCGTTGTTGCACGAAGTGCTGATTGGAAGCCTGTACAGTTTCTATCCTTTGTATTTGTCTACAGGATCTTTGAAAAGTTAAAAGCATTTGAAGCACCTGTTTCTACAACATTTACAGTAAGTCAAAGCTCATCTTAGGACCGCCATCTCACTTTCTAACTTTAAAAATCGTTCCAAGTATTTATTTATTGGTTTATAAATTATCTGATTTTGGCTGCAGGAAGAAGGAGAAGACGAAGGACGCATGATGCGGATGGGGAAACGATTGTTACGTTCCCTTGCACTAGCTTTTGGATGTATAGCTATTGCATCTCTGGTATGTTATTTATTCATGGCATTGTTTATGTTCCACATCGAAAGATAGTAATTTCTACTTGCATGCTCATGGCACAAATGCACAATCCTGATTTGATACCGCACGTTTTGCATCAAGTTGAGGCTTATAATTGGCGGAGATATTTATTCTTTTCAATTTCAGGGATATACTGGTATCGTGAATTTGATCGAATATTTCACTGGTTATGTCCCTATTGCCTTGTATAACAATCAGGTATGACCACTATTTCCACTGATGCACAACATTGTTTTCTCTGTGTATGTGTTATCATACAATATTACAGGAAAATTGTATGACTATTAACCAAATGTCTTAACCGTCCTTCACCAATGACCTAGTAGGAGGATCTTGTGGACGAAGATCTTTTTTATGTGCTACATATCTATACTACATGAGACCTACAAGTTCCTCTCAATGTGCAGGAAGTCATTGTTACAGCTGCAACTTCTATAAGTTTGTACTTGATGGCATCGTATTACAGATGAGGAACCCATTTCAGTGAAGCAAAATGCAAATTTCGTGAGAAATCTCAATATACTCAGACACTAAGGAGCCGTCAAATTTTGATAGTAGTGGTGCATCGTAAATGTATGGTTTTAACATTTTGAAGAGCTATAATGGGTTGAAGTGAGATCCGAAGTTCAGACCTCTGTTATAGGCATGATTGGGATAGCACGGAGTATTTATTAATATATATTAGGCCAATGCTCATGTCAGCTAAGTTAATAAAATTCTATACTTCTCAAGTTTGTGAAATGAATCTTAATCTTGGCAAATGAGTAGTTTAAATTTTTTTAAGAATGAATGGTAAAACATCGTTTCAGTTTGTACTACTCTGCAGTAAATAGATTTGTTGTGCTAAAGAATTGCTTAGGGAACCTGCTATGCTCAATAGTAGAGGTGGTAATTTTAGACCCATTGGTTAATCATGGGTCAATTTGGTTTTTGGTTAATTTTTAGAAGGGGATGAGTTTGTTGGGTCTCCTCCCCATGTTTTGGATGAGTCTAAATGGGTTTTTCAATATAACCTATAATTGTGTAACAATTAACCAACGAGTTTGGATGGGTTTAGCGAGTAATTTTTTTTTCCGCACATCATTTCATTTTTTACTCAAATAAAAAGAAAAGTTTGGTGAACCCGATGACCCGACCTGAGACCCATTTGATCCGGACCCATTTAGATCCATCATTCTAAATGACTCATCTAGACCCAAACCCATCTAGAGTCGAGACCTGACCCGGCCCATTCAATTTGACACCTCCACTCAATAGTTGTGACCTCAAGGACCATAAAAAAAATTAAAACCTTTGTTTCGACAGAAAGGCCGAGGTGTGTGTTCAGTTTGGTGCTTATGCACTTGAAATCCGACTTTAAAAATATTAAAGAAGCCTGTCTTGAATGTTTATTGCTGCTGTAGTTACTTGGTCCTCTTAAAGCATCTGATGACTGTAAAGGAAATCCGCAGTTTTACGTAGCAATTAAGTAAACTATGATAAAAAAATATTGGACTAATGTACCTTTATGACATTGGGTCTCATGAGAACATTAATAACTTCTAAACCACCTCATACAATATACCTTGAAGCTACTCCAATATTCAAATGCAAGACGTCGTTCCAATTGCTGCGGCCACTCCAGTTGACTAATACGAACATGAAAACATTGATTGAAAAAAGACTAGGTAAGGTGGGGTACACTGGAATCGACTCAATCTGGCCAACTTGAGACACCTCTATCTAATGAGTTGACTTGCAAATAGGTTAAACAAAATGTAAGTACTACACTACAATCTAATGTTTTTGATGGATAGGAGTACAGAACTGATATGCAATTTACAAATTCAGCGATCTAATACTTCATATCGATATCATTCTACACGGGTTCTGAATCAACGTGTATGCAATGCAGAAAATGATTTATATGCATGTAATACACATACAAAAATACCTAAAACTAGAGAAATTTATAAACAGGGACCTATATAATTATGACGATTACAGATCTAATTTAGAATGCTGAGTAAAATTCTTTATCTTTTGAAGTTACTGTAGGTCCGCCAATGCTTAGAAATCTGACGCATGATTTGTGGCGAAAAGGACTGCATTTTTTTAAAGAAATGCATCACATATGACCATAACCATCTTGAAAATGCCTGCTTGTGCATAATATCTCTTTGCTATATTTTAATCAATCTCAAAACACCGTGATTCTATTATCTTCATCCAAGAAACAACAGTTTAGTGATCCTGGCCTTAACTCTACCAGAATTCCAGATCAACTTTAGTCTTTAGGGATGCCATGACTTCCTTTGGAAATCACACATTCGGTACAGAACTTCCTCAAGATGTTGCAGTGACCTAAAATGCTGGCTGGCAGTTAAGAATAATTATAACTCTGTTACAGCTTCATTAGAAGTATTTATATCATATGGAACTTGAGTCCACCAGGCTGTACCCTGCTGACTTCTTAATACTATGTTTCTCCATTAACATCCTGATTTCTGTTGCATCTTCCCACTGCCCAATATCAGCATACATATTATGCAGCAACACATACGCAGTAGAACTTTCAGGTTCAAGACGTATCAATGCTTCAGCTGCAACTCGAGCTAACTTAATATTATTATGCACTTTACAAGCACCCAGTAACGCACCCCACACTGCTTTATCAGGTTCAACCACCATTCCTTTGATCACATCCATGGCCTCTTCAAGTTGTCCATTTCGACCCATAACATCCACAAGTGTCGCATAATGTTCTACCCTCGGTTTAATACCAAATTCTTTAACCATAGAATTAAAGTGCACACGCCCTTCCTCAGCTAAGCCAGCATTTGCACACGCATTCAGAACAGATATGAATGTTATATATGTTGGCTTCACTGATACTTCTTTCATTGAAGCAAAAAGTTCCAAGGCTTTTGTTGCATATCCATGTGATGCATATCCACCAATCATAGCATTCCATGAGATTACATCTTTACAGAGTTTCATCTCCTCAAAGATAGCCCTAGCCTCCATTATAGCTCCACATCTGGCATACATAGTAAGAAGGGAGTTATTCAAGGGTACATCAGGAGTAAAGAATTTTGTAACTTGCTGATGTATTTGTATGCCCAGATGAATATCAGCAATTTCAGCACAAGCACTCAAAAGAGAAGACAAAGTGTGTCTATCTGGTTTTTCTCCTTTCAATTGCATCTCTACAAACAGTTCTATCGCTTCTCGATAATGTTTATGTTTTTCATAAGCAGCTATGATTGTATTCCAAGAAACGCGGTTTCTTTGGGGCATTCGTTCGAAAAGTTCACGAGCTTTCTCCAATTCGCTCATCTCGGAAAACCCCGAGAGCAGTGAGTTCCATGTATACACATCAGGGTTTGGCATTTTTGTGATCAATTTACACGCTTCTTCAATATTACATGTTTCAATGTAACCATTTATCATCGTGTTCCATGAATATGTGTCCCGCTCAGTCATCTGATCGAATAGAGTTCTGGCTGCTAGAACATCTTTGGCTTTCACATAACTCATAATCATAATATTCCATGAAACCAAGTTTCTTTTAAACCTATCAGATCTCATCTGATTATTATTGCCATATGGGATTTGATCAAAAAAGCGTCTCGCATCTTCAATTCTTCCTATCCGGCCGTACCCAGCAATCAGAGTGTTATAAGCATGTACCAAATCTAGTCTATCATCATTCTCACAAGAGATCTCAAGCAGAATCGTTCCAGCTTTATCCAATTTACCATTCTGCACAAGACCGGATACTAGTGCACTAAGAGACGCAGCATCTCGTTCAGGCATCTTCTCGAAAAACCTAACAGCACTTCTTAAATCACCATTCTGTAAATACCCTGAAACCATAGCATTCCAAGAAACAACATTCCTATTCGGCATCTGATCAAAAAGCTTCCAAGCTTCACTCATCCTTCCAATTTTCGCGTAACCACTAATCATCGTGTTCCAAGAAAAACTATCTCTACATGGCATTAAATCAAACAACTTCCTCCCTTCCTCTAGATTCCGGAAAGAAACATACCCCGAAATCATCGTGTTCCACGACACAACATCTTTCATAACCCCTTCATCAAACATCAGTCGCGCTTTCACTATCTCTCCCTGTCTAACGTACCCACTCAACACTAAATTCCAAGAAACCTGGTCTCGTTCGGGCATTCTTTCCAAAAATTCACGAGCTTTGTCTACCTCTCCCATACGGGAAAACCCAGAAATCAATGAGTTATATGTGTACACATTAGCGTTTGGCATTTTGTTGAGCAGATAAGAAGCGTCTTCCATTTTAGACATTTTGATATAACCATCTATCATAGTATTCCAAGTTAAAATGTCTCGCTCCTTCATGTTGTCAAATAGAAACCTAGCAGAGCGAACATCCTTAGCTTTCACATAACACCCAATCATAGTATTCCAAGATACTATGTTTCTTTTAAACTTCGCTGGTCTCTCATCATGGTAATAGGGTATTAGATCAAAAAGGCGTCTAGCATCTTCAATCCTTCCTCTCCTTCCATACCCACCAATCAATGTGTTATAAGCATGGACCATATCGTCTCGCTCATCATTCTTGCACGAACTCTCGAGCAGAATCTTGTGAGCTTCATCCAATTCTCCTTTCCGAACAAGACCACACACAAGCTCACTAAGACAAGCAGCATTTTGCTCGGGCGTTGCCCTGAAAAAAGTAACCGCATTCCTCAAATCACCGTTCTGTAAAAACCCCATGATCATAGCATTCCAAGTGACAACATTCCTATTCGGCGCCTGATCAAAAATCTTCCAAGCTTCATCCATTCTTCCATTCTCCGCGTACCCACTAATCATCGTGTTCCAAGAAACAATATCTCTACATGGCATTTCATCAAACAGCACTCTTCCTTCCTCTAAACACTTACAACTAAGATAACCCGAAATCATTGTGTTCCAAGACACAGAATCTCTGTCAGGCATTTCATCAAACAGTTGTCGTGCTTTGACGATGTCATTCCCTTTTACGTAACCATTCAACATTAAGTTCCAGGTTATCGTATTTTTGTCTTCCGATTTGTCAAACATCATTCTGGCGTCATCCAGTGTAGTGTTTTTTATCATCAATTTGATTCTATGATTCAGTATGTGGGTAATGGAGTCGTCAACCTCAGGCAACAGTTCAGAATATGATCTGCTGATAAAAACATGCAAGTGATTGGGTCGTATAATTGCTCGGTAAGTGCGCATTAATCTGGTGAAGGGGATCACCATGAGTTGCTATGTTTACGTTTTCCTTCTTTCAACATACAGATTTAGTGCACCAATGGCAGAGATGATATCCTTCTGAAGCCGACCATGAAAGTTTGCATTGAGATTCAAGAGCAAGACATCTATTCTACTATTCCTTTTTTTTATCTTATTTTTTCTTCAAATAAATATATTCGACAAAATTAAAGCCGACCATTAAATCTGTTTATGTTTTAATTCGAAAGGTTTATCAATTATTAGTTGGTAATTTAAATTAGATTTTTCTAAATAAATACAAATGTTATACATAAAAAGTAATCGTCCATTAAAAAGAAACAACATTCTTATGCCTATTTATAGAAAAATCTATTTATATTCGTTTAGTCCCTCCGTCTCAATTCAAATGTTCTTTTTACTATTTTAAGTTGTTCCAAATAAGATGAAGAATTCTAAAACTGTATACAAAGTCGTCAAAGTTGACACTTTAACTTGGACGGAAGGATTATATACTAAGCAAAATGGCGGACCAAGCAAATTTTAACACCGGAGCACAAATCATTACTTAGAGGTTTACAATATCCACACCAAGAAAAACTTTCAAAAGTTTTTTTTGCAATGCCACCTAGCGAGTAAAAAAAATAAAAATCAAGAAAGCTTTAATTTCAATGTAAAAAACTTATCTTTCAAAATCTGCACTCCCAGTCAAATAGAAAAGCTTTGCTCCAAATGTTTGAGAAATCTTAAACAGTTGAAAAGAAAAAAAATTCTTCTAATGAAGAAAAGTTTTTCTAATATTTTTTTTACCGAAAAACTTTAGAAAAAACCTTCATTTAAGCTTTTAAGGTGATCTTACATAAAAAGTATTATGAGTGGTAACGAATTGAATAGATTCGGTTGAAAATGAATCGGATCAAAATTGTTCCTTATTTTAATAAATTAGGATCTTCAATTCTTTTAAGTAAAATCAAGTTTTTTCATTAAAAACTCAAATTGTATAAAGCATTGGTTTTAAAGGACATTAATGCGTTTGGTACGATGGAATCATTAAGAATGGAATCGAAGAAGAGAATGGAAAAGTGAGGAAAGGGAATGGACACTAATGAATGAAATCCATTCTTCTGTTTGGTACAAATAGAGAATCAACTTGTTTCATGAATTTTGAAATTGATTCTTTTGTTTGGTTATTTCATGAAATCGAATGGAATCAGTATGTAATTGTGTAATACCAATAATAATCTATAATCATATTATATTATATTTGCAATAAAAAATTATTTCAAGTTCTTTCTTCTCCCCTTCGTCTTCCATATTTCTGCTACCACCACTCTAAAACCTAAAAAAATAAAATAAAAGAAGAATTAAATTAACATTTATCATTGTGTGCAACTGTGCACAAGAGTGAATTCACACACAACTAGACAACTTTAATCGGCTACTACAAATATTAATAATTTAATTGCATTCAAATTTGGCCACCAACCTCCTTTAGGAACACTAAAAGAAACTTAATTACATACTATATGTTACATGATTTTCCGTTTACAAACTAATAGAACTTTTACAAAATTAATCCCAACAAAAATTCAGAAATTATGAGTTTCATGTAGTCACATATGACATCGACAAAAAACAAGTACCAGAGGCGGCAACGGTGGGGAACGTCGGTGGTTCTGACGCGAAGACAATGACTGCCGAAATTGATGAGGAAGCAACCGTGAGTGATTGTGATGAAGCGGTGATAAAGGAAGATGGACCGCCGGTGAATATGAACGCGATTTCGCCGGAAGAAATTTTGGGGAAATTTGAAGGCTGGGGTTTTAAAATATTTCAGTTGTGCAAAGCATGTGCATCGCACATGGAAAATTATATTTATACGGAGTGTCAGTTAAATGCTCTCCTCATTCTCGGACAAAGCGGAGAATCACCTCTTCATAATATATCCATTCCCACCATTCCATTGGTTTTTGAAGAGAATAAAAAGGATGGAAAGGGAATGCTGTTTTAATTCTCGATCTTCACTCTCTTTTGCAACCAAACAAGAGAAGTGGAATCAATTCCCTTTCTCCCCTTTCCATTCATTCGTACCAAACGTACCCTAAGGGTTATAGTGTAGAATTTAAAATTAGCGAGTTTATTTAGCATACTAAATACTTCTGGGACTTCTGTGTATCCAACCTCACTCAAAACTCATTTATCAGACATTGTATACCACTTTAACTCGTTTTCTTTTTCATATAATTGATTCGTAATTTCTTATATTAACTACACAAGTAAATGTATATGATCTCTTTTTGCACATTGTGGATCAATCAAATGGTGGCACAAGAGAAATTCAGATGGTGTCACAAGCAAATATCCTAAAACCCGAACAATTTTTCATCTTAATGAACTAATCTCACATGACACTAGTTCTCCCAACATGGTCCGCCTCTAAGACAAATAATGGTTAACTATTTAGCTCACCAATATGGATGACTTCATCAACTAATATATTGTGATTGAAATATCAAGATATTTATATGTGTGTGTAATTGTATACAGTTACATGTTTACTAGCGGTGAGCACAAAAACTGTTTAACTTAACCGTAAATGAATTAACCGTTAAACGGACCCATTTTAACCGATTCACGGTTAACCGTTCCGCCTTGAATATTTAAGTTATTTTTTTAATTAGTTTAAATAAAATTATTAATGTATAGTATTCTTATTTCGATATGAATAGGTTATATATATATATATATATATATAAAAGTTAATTATTGAATTATTAATTTCAGACTTTTGTAGTTTCGTTTTGGACTTATGTATTATTGCTCCTCCCCAATCTCCAGTTCCCCAATTTATATCTTGTAGAGGGTCTTTTGTTATTGCAGCGAATGATTTTTCCTTTTGTTACTGCCAGTGTTGCATTTTTATTTTTTTTTACATTAATAAAATGTCTGCGGTATTAAAAATAATAATTTTTGGCCGAAAAGTATTAATTGTTGGGATGGAGTTGCAACCCAAATATTTGACGGTTAACCTCTTTAATCCGAAGGAATAATTGATTCGTCAAAATTAATCGTTAACCGATTCACAATTAATCAAACCCACCGGTTGTTTTTATCAATTATTAACCGCCATATTCGATTTGGATACACTTAATGTTCATACAATCATACCCATCCCAAACCGAACCTTGCACAACCTATTTACGTTGGGTAGGCTTGGGTTTGATACTCGTTCTTTCTCCTCGTTAATTTTGGGCCCAATTACTTGATAAAAGAAAGGGTGAGCCCAGTTGCCGTTTTTGTAATTTGACCCATATGCAAATTATACGAGGAAACTGAATGTTTTTTTTGGTTTGCAGATGCGCAGAATTTCCGAAGATCACCAAAGAAAAAAACAATTAAGAAGAAGAAGAAGATTCCCCATCCAAATTTGATTCTTCTTCTGCTAATTATTCTGTCATATCCAAAACATTATCTCTAACCTTCCGAAAACCTTTGAAAATCCAATATCACATGCCGCCCCTAACATCATTTTTCATGCAGTTACATATATATTGAAAAAACCTAAAAATTCTATACATTTCTTTATATTTGCTTTTAGATTATCGTTTTCGACAGGATGATATCGAGTCCGTTTCCTAGATTCTGTTTTAGTTTTGTTCTTTTGTTGTTGTTATTATTATTAGCTGTGAATCAAAATGCACAAACGGTTTCTGCATTGTCATCTGAATCAGAATCGTCTTCCTCATCCAAGGAAGCGCATGCGTACGTAACTCTTCTATATGGTGATGAATTTGTGTTGGGAGTGCGTGTTCTCGGTAAATCGATTCGTGATACAAGATCCACCAAAGAAATGGTTGTTTTGGTCTCGGATGGTGTTTCAGATTACGCCAAAACTCTTCTCCAGGTTAATTGTTTTCCATATTATTTAGACATCACAATGTGAAAACAAGTTAAGATATCCTTATATTGCGTGCAGTATACATAATAAGTTTGTTTTAGAATAAGTAACATATACAGGCAGCTTGAAAGTAGCATTATCATCAGAACGCAACTCTATATTACATTTTAAAAAAAATAAAGGTTATAGATGTCAATAGTGCCGTCTATGTATATCGCTAATGTATGTGATTTCTTGTTTGTGCGATTATAAATGCAGGCTGATGGGTGGACTGTGAAACCAATAAGTCTGTTGGAGAACCCTAATCAAGTACGACCGACTAGGTTTTGGGGTGTATACACCAAGCTCAAGATATTTAACATGACTGATTATGAAAAAGGTGATTGATTAATTTCTGCCCTTTAATTTGTAAGTTGATTGTCTGTTTATTCAGTTATGATGATATAGATTATAGACTATGTTTGATATTCATTTAAGTTGAAATTGAATGTAGTGGTGTACCTTGATGCTGATACAATTGTTGTCAAGAACATTGATGTTTTATTCAAATGTGGAAAGTTCTGTGCCAACTTAAAGCATTCAGAGAGACTCAATTCGGGTGTTATGGTAGTTGAACCATCTGAACAACTTTTCAACGACATGATAGGCAAAGTGACAACGTTGTACTCTTACACCGGAGGTATATACTATAAATGTGTGAGCATAACACATCTGAATGCTTAATTATTAAGATATGCATTTTGGTTATATAGGTGATCAAGGTTTTCTGAATGCGTATTATTCTGGATTTCCAAGTGCACGTGTTTTTGATCCTAACGTGTCTCCTGAAGAGCAGGATTCTAGACCAGTTGCAGAAATGGAGAGACTTTCTACTCTATATAATGCGGATGTTGGACTCTATATGCTTGCTAACAAGGTAATTAAGAAGTGTATCTATCTATAGATTTGATGAGTACCTGTAGCAATGTTGTAAGTTGAATGTTTTGATTTGATGATATCGGACTTCATAACAGTGGATGGTAGATGAGAAAGAACTATGTGTTATACATTATACGCTTGGACCTCTCAAACCATGGGATTGGTGGACTTCATGGCTTTTAAAACCTGTCGATATATGGCAAGATGTTAGAGACAATTTAGAAGAATCTCTCCCGGGAACTCGAGGAGGCAGAAATCCTCATGATGTTCTTCTAGTCAAATTTCTTTTTTTGCTTCCAATATTCATTTTACTGTTCTGTTATTACAGATCTTTTCTGCAGGTTAGCACTTTCTGTTCTTATTTCTAATCAACTTTCTATTTTTGATCCTACTACACATCATCTGAATCTCAATCCATTCATTTTTTTGGGTAGACACGTTCATTATGCGATCATGCTAGACATATATACTACAAATTTAGATCAGGAGGTGCACTTGCATATTCTGCTGTATCTTCATCAACCATTAATTCTAATCAACAGGTTTAATTCATTATCTACCTGTGATCCCCTTTTTTATATATAAATTAATAGTTTTGTGTATATAGATGTTAAATTATATCATCTTTTTAATTTTCTTTGTTATGTGCAGTTCTCTAATGGCGCACACTCCATCGTGCCTTCCTTTCTTGGTGGAATTTCTATATTGGTCTGTTTCATAACTGCGGTGGTGTCTCTTGGATTTGGGCTTTCAGTCGTGCCTAGGCAAGTGAAGCCATGGACAGGATTGATTCTGATGTATGAGTGGATTTTTACAGTTTTCTTTTTCTTGTTTGGATGCTATTTGCACATTGTATATAAGTGGGGAAGGATGGTGGCAAATCATACTGGAAACCTTCGGCCTGGAGCTTCAGATTATGATTCTGAAAAAGGTTTTGCTTGTATTTTCCAGAAATTGTTTAAGGTTCATATTAGATATTAGATGCATTGTTTTGTACCAGTTACTTTTGAGTGTGTGGTTTTGGATTGTGTTTTATCTCAAACAGGTCAAATGGGTCAACCCAAAGAGTTTAACTAAAGGGGAGCGTGTCAAACGGGTTGACAGTCTTCCCCATCTATGTTTTCAATGATACATCTTAAAGTGATCATTCATAAATTTAGATTATGATTGAGTTTCTATAAAATAAAATTTTGTATAAAAAAGTAATGCCTCGATTGTTTGAAAGAAATGAACAACTCTTAAAATATGGGCAAACAAAGTTCAATGGGTTGGTGACCCGGCCCTGTCCTGCCTTGTTTGTCCTGTGCTAGAAACGAGTTGCTTTATCCTGTTACCCAACCCGCCCATGTTGCCAGTTTGCGAGTTGTATCCATAATCATTCTGTATTGTCTCAAACTTGTGTTTGGTTATGCAGGTCATCAGAAGGTAACATGTGATGTTGCACCATGGTATTATGCGTTAGGCATGGCATTTCTGGCTGTTGCTGCCCCTTTAGCGCCTGGTATTTTTGGGATTACAGCTTTATTTTTGAGGTATTTTATCCAACTCTGGCGTTATTCTGTATTTTATGTTATTAAAGTCTAATGCTTACGGTCATATACTATCGTTGATAGGTTGAGTTTGATGGTTGCGGGAGGTTTAGTTTTTGTATCTTTTATGACATATGCCTCAGAACACCTAGCCATCAGATCATTCATGCGAGGCATTGAAGATAGAGATACATCAAGATCAAGGAATATATGTCTCTCATGCTGCTAGTAAATGCTGCTAGTAAATTTTCATATGTAATATGTACTGTCATGTTCCTAAACATATGATTTAGACACAAAAAGTCTATATATTGCTGCATATCGAAGAGATTGCATCGCCTCAAAGCACCTTAGCCGTTGGATGATTGATGTGAGGCCTCGAAGATCACGATACATAAAGGAAGACTGATACTCAAATTTACTTGCAGATCATCATGTCTAATTTGGTTTTGTTAGTATACATTTATTTTGGAAAAAAGTTCAATTCATACACAAGTACTAAGTATCCTCATATGTTATGTTTGACTTTTGACTTTTGATGGTCAATATCTCATTTCAAACATGTATTTTTGAATGATTCCTTCATCTTCAAACATTCTAGAATTGTAATATTCTAAGAATATTATTTTTCTTATCCTCAATATTGAAAACACAATTAGTCTGTCTAGTGTCATTGTCACGCTATTATCATGTTCCTACAAGCATGGCATATTACCAAAGAGTTTGGAGTGAACGTGTCAATTGTTCATTTAAATATTCTTACCATAAAATAAATAAGATTCTGAAGCTCTATTATTAGTTTAAAGTGGATGGATGTTCATTTAAATATTCTTACCATAAGATAAATAAGATTCAGAAACTCTATTATTAGTTTAAATGGATGGATGTAAATTGCAAACTAAATGTGAACCCTAAGCAATTTGGAATTGGAATAATGTATAAAGATTTCTACTATTTAAAGGATGTAAATTAACTATCGTTTGAAGTGTTTCTAATATGTCTAAAATCACACAAGTTAAAGGTGGAGTAAAAATCTTAATATAACCCTAAGAGTTATAGTTATTATTCTCCTTAAATAATTTACTCTTAAAAAGTGTGATAATATGCACAAACATACGAAAACATTTATTTGATGTTTGACTCATGTATCACTTTTTAGATTGTAAAGCTTTTTGAAATTATTTTTGGATAGAAATATGATAGACGCCAGTTTGTAAGTGGGCCTAATCGAATACGACTCTGGGCCAAGCTGGTCCCTGACGGCTATAATATTGACTTGGACTACAAGTCTACCACTTTTCGTCCTTTTTATTTTTTAATCCCTTTTTTAGAGCTGAAGAAAAACCGGGTTTAGTTCAACCCGACCCGAACCCAAAACCCGACCCGGTTTTTAGTCAACGAAGGAAAATTGGGTTTTTGACCAACCTAACCCGGGTTTTTTGACCGGGTTTTCGACCGATTTTAAAACCTGACCCGATTTCAACTCGATTTCGAATTCTAAAAACCCAACCCGGTTATGTACTCAGCGGGTACTCATTGGTGACCCGAACCGGGTAGGGTCAACCCGGGTTTGACCGGGTCGAGTTTTCGGGTTTAACTCGGGTAGGGTTTAAAAACCGGTTTTTTTGTTCATGCCTACCCTTTTCCCTCCGCAAAATATATCGGAATTATTATGAATATAAAGTTTGAGATAATGTTTTGTGCAGATGATGAACATGTATCTTTAAGTCTTAACGTGATGTTAGACTAAAAAAATGAATTTTTAACGTGCATATTAGAAAAGTTACGTGTTAAAATTGTGAAAAATGATAAAAATCCATCATTTGTTGTTGTTGTATATAAATTATACCTTGTTAAAATATTACGTTGGTAACAGCGCATAATTTCATTGTATTAATTTACATAAATTCAAACAAAATGACATATTTTTTAAAATCCGTAAACAAATTAAATATTGGGGATATAAAGTTATTTGATAAAAGAAAAATTAATTAAGTTATATATATATGCAGTAAAAAAATTCCAATGTGCACCATCTTTTAAAAAGATAGCAGCATACGTTAGGATTTTTGCAAACTCACAAGTCAAGTGATATAACACCTAATGCGAACATATGGGCTTATTTGAATCACACATGACTTCTTATAATAGGCGTATAACATTGCGTGCAAAAGATCGATCACACCAAACAGAGTCGATTATTGACCATAACAGTTCTATATGACGAGGCTTAACGACTACCATTCCACCCTCACGGTTTTAATGATATACAATCAATCCCAAATTCTTGTAAGCATTCGGAACCTCGGTAGGGTCTAATGTTAGCTAAGTGAAGTCATATCATGGAATATTATGGACCTTATGGTATTATTGGTCTTATCTTGTCGAACCATTGCAAATTTACAATGAAATTCGTCTTCCATAACTTTTGGATGAAAAGATGCATTAATTATTATATATAAACAAGATTCCCATATATGAGCAGAGCTTGTAAGCATTTGAAACAACGGTAGGGTCTAATGTTAGCTAAGTGAAGTCATATCATATAAATAGTACGGTACTATATATTGTTCTTATCTTGTACGTTTTACAAATTATATCATCAAACTCATCCGATAAAAGCGGCTTTACATATTTCTTTAATAATTAATCATTTAAACATTATTATTATTATTAAATTATATGGGTTTTGATTACTCATAATTTCCTTAAATATTAGTATTTGCATTTAAATCTCATTAATTCAATCTATTAATTACCATTTTTGTGAAATTATATGTAAAAAGTATTTGATAACGTACTCCTTTTTTGGCTATAAGTCAACATATCATATTCCGTAATCAGCACAAAATCTATTAAGAGTTTGTTTTATTACGATTCTAGCTTTAATTACGTCGTATCAACTTTTCTATAGTTGAAGTAATGCTTGCAAACTAAAGATAAGTACGTCGTAGCCACCATTCCAAAAAAATTATAAAACGTGTGCACATCGAATATAACAAACTTAAACCACAAACTATTGCCACGTGGCATTTCGGACACTCCGATAACAAGATTATTTGCATATCAAACACTCAAGGTATGTTTCATTACACCTATGACCTATCATATATATGGTTTGTAGCCTTCTAAGACAAAGTGGCAAAACAAAGTTGGGGATGTGTTTGTTTTATAAGAACGGAAATGAGAAAATAGATTATATTTCAGTTGAAGGTGTTTGGTTGTCTAGTTTCTTCAAATTTAGGAATTAAATCCTCAAATTTAAGCATAATTCAAATCAAGTAAAGTCATGGGTTTGTAAATTCATTATCATTCCCTTTTAGAACCTATTTCCCTAGCGATTCTCAACTTTAAACTAAACACCCGTTAAATTAAGGGTGTGTTTGACAAAAATAACTGAAGATGAAGCTAGAGACGGAGATGGAGTTGAAGCTGGAAGTTTGGGGCTGGAGCTGGATAAGCGAACGGATTTCATTGTTCATGTTCGTTCACTAAGAAAATTTGTTTGTTCACGAACACAAACGAACGTACATGAACAAACACATAATTTAATGT
Organism: Pseudognaphalium luteoalbum; assembly: GCA_963422505.1. NCBI lineage: Eukaryota > Viridiplantae > Streptophyta > Magnoliopsida > Asterales > Asteraceae > Pseudognaphalium > Pseudognaphalium luteoalbum. The sequence continues at coordinate 7,896,440 of OY730195.1, read as the reverse complement.
ATTTCTTCGTTAATACCTTAAACGAATCTCAACAAACATAAACGACCGTATATATACACATCTACACACATATATATATTATAGAACTTGAAACATTACAATGCATATTCAACATTACAAAACGATCACAATATGAAGATAAACTCGTTAGCTTGATCCGATCGTATGTAAGAGCAACTATTGGTGGGAGAGAGTGGAAGTGTGTTTGGAGTTGATGGAAATGTGAGATGAAAATATCTATATGGTTAATATTTTTAAATGAAACTATCTAAATATTTAATAATATTATACTTAGAATTTAGCTTAAATCAAAATATGATATACAAATATGTATTAATTTAATTAAACTATTAGTTAATAAACGAACATGTAACTGAAAGTTCACGAACATGTTATCGAACGTTCACGAACGTAAATGAACGAACGAGACTTGTGTTCATGTTCGTTCATATGATTAAACGAACATAAAAGTTTGTTCATGTTCGTTCATATAACGAAACAAATGAACATAAGCGAACTTCCAGCTGAACGGTTTACGAATAGTTCGCCGAACGTTCAGTTAGCTTAGAGGCCTATATATATGTATATATAAATTCAATGAATCGGGAATAATTCAAATGCTTATTAGTACATAGATCCTTACATATGTTGGACTTTAGATACAATGTTCAATTAACACGAATAAATTATAAGATAAAGATTACAAAAGTCGTAATTTGCATACATATATAAATGCATATAAAATTATAAATAAATTACCATGTAGTATATGACTATATTGTTATTTTAACTGGAAAAAAGACAAGAGGTTAAAATACTTATGTTGAGGTACGAATATTATAATAGAACAACATTTGTAATGTTCAAATAAGACCAATCTATCTTTATAACTAAGAGATGAGACCTTTAATTATTTGTCAAATATATATACATATCACATCATACAAATCTTATGTGTCATCACCATATAAAAAAACTCGATGATGTGGATTTTCCTACACCCTTATTCCAAATAAGGTAAAATTCAATTAAAATTTATATTATAACTATTTTCATTTAATAAGGTAAATTATACTATTTTAATTCAAAATAATGTGTCATATAATAACACTTATAACTTTTTATTATAGTCCAAACTTATGACATTCTTTAATCTATTTTTTCCTTCTAATTTTAATCTTTTAGTTTTTTCATCTGAATCTTAACTCTTATTTCTCTAACTTTCTCTTTTTTTAAAAATAAATAAATAAACTTTTAATAAATTATGAGAACTCACTTTTAATGTAATTATATATTTCATTAAAGTTTTGTTAATTTGAATATTTTTTATTATTATCTTACAGATTAAGGGAATTCAAATTATATTATTTAGCAAAATGAATACAAGCTTTATGGATAGGCAGATCAAAGTCATCATCTATTTTTTAAAGAGTTTTTTTTAATCTCACACAACTTAATTACAATTCAGTATGCGAATGGTAAGACGTGTACTTCTATTAATTATATATTACTTTTCAAATTTATCTAATGTAGGAATATATTTGATTGTTGTCGAATGATTTATATTTGTGCATATATATGTACATTCCTTTTATAATCTGAAAGTTTTCACCATTTCATATATCATTTTGACTTGTGATTCACATATTACGACATTTTATAATGTTAACCGTGCATCGCACGGGTTTAACACTAGTACTATAATATAATAATAAACTAAGGGTACTTATTTGTCATTTGATAAGGCATGATTGAACTATTTAAGTGTTATATAAGGGCAAAATGTTTTAACATAATCAAATAAAAATACAATGTATAATTAAACAAACGTCTCTTCACAAATTGTTGGGTTCTAAGTTCTAAAATCACAAAGTTGAGACACAATGGTCCCCACATATTCCAACTTGGATTATCCAATCAATTAAAAATAAGAAGATAAAAAAAAACTATTTTTTCTTTAAAAAACTATTTTTATAGTAATAGTTAAAATTTGACTCTTTTTGGTATTCTATAAAGAGCAAATAATACATGCAACAAAATTGCACAAATAATCTCGTACCGTTAGCTTTAAATGGACTCATTTGTGTACACATTAAAATAGGGGCGAAGCTAAAAAATTCAATGGGAAGGGCAGAAAAAATATTTTTCTTTCTTTTATTGATATGTGGGAGCGCAATTTTAGAATGTCATTAACACTTTAAAAAAGGTTATTTTTACGTAATTTATAAATTTTTGTGAGAGTGGCAGCGCCCTGTCTCTGCTCCTGCATGAAAAGGTTGACGGTTATAAATATAAATTATAGTAAAACTATATGAGTTTATTAACTGACCAACGACACAAATGTTTTGTACAGTCAAGAGCACATGCCTACTTTTTAAGAAATAAGTAGAAGAAATATTAGAAAAACGTATAACTGATGTTATCTAAACATACCTAAAAGGCTGAATCAGACAGACCCATGATGCATTGAGTAATTAATTATGCAAACTATAGGGCTAACATTGTTTTGGACTTTCAAATAGACTAAAGTATATAACTATATACTACTTCCGTATTAACTAATACCATAGGGAGAAAATTTGTATATTATATATATTCTTTCTAACAACGACAGTCACAAAATATAACGTTTGCACATGCATCATTATTAAAAAGGACAATTTAAATTTTTATATTGTCAAGAAAACAAAATGGTCGTTACATATCAACTGTCCAAGTAGGCATTTTGTCTAAATACAGAATTTCCTGTCCTCATACGACTTTGTAGATAGAAAGATTCCTAACTGTAATTATAAACTCAATCGGTTATTTAATTTGTTTCTGAAACAGCAGGTTTAGATTTGCGTTCGTGGATATATATTTGTTACTGTCACAAATTTAGAAAAATAATTGTAAATAAAACGTATAGTAGTCCACTTTTATGTCATATAGTAACATACCTTTTATGTCTCTTGTAACTAAAATTTAATAAAATTACTGTAAATGTAACATTTATTATTCTACAAGTATCGAATAGTTGATAATAAATCAATAAGCTAAGATTGGTTACAGAAGTACTGTTAAACAGTCAAGTTTTTATTAGATTAGGTTGATTTTCGATCGCAATGACGATGATTAATTGGTACAATTGTTTAGTGCAATCCATCTCAACAAATTGGCTCTTGGAGAGTGTATATAAACGGTTTTAGTTTTCAGACAGAAGAGACAACTAAATATGATAAAGAAAACAAATTGGGCCACCTCATTATCCACATCAACAACGACAATACATTGAACCAAGACCCATATGTATTGTACTTCAAACATACATGATACATCTCCTTAGATATCATAACACATATAATGTGGGGATGTTATCACTTGTCATCATGTTCGTTACAATTTGATAACCGTTAAAATCTAAGGATTTAGATCTTTCATTGTAAAGATGGTATGTGACAGATAATGTTAATCTTACCTTACAGGAATATTGATTCAGATGCCCAGTCACTAATTAAGGATACGAACCATTCATCTTATTTAACAATGGAGAAGTGTTTGTAATCGATTAAACTTTAGTCTATAAATCTATTGTATATATATTCCACTTATAATGGTTATATTTTGTGTATATAACTTTCGAATATAACACTAACTATACTACTATATCATTTACTTAAGATGTTATATAACATTAAAACGAGTAGGGCATATGAAAAGTAGGGATATTAGTTGCTACATGTCCATTCATTATACATATACACAGTGTAATTTTTTTTTAAGAAGTTGCATTTTTGTGGCATTATTATTTGTTTGTACATTGTACTATATGGATTCACAAAAATTGAGATATCCCAGTAACAGGTTACCTCAAATCTTGAATCCGTCAATGCAAACAAGTTGTTATATCATCAAAGGTACTACCTAATATTATTGTTAAAAACTAATGTAAATATAATTGAAGTAAGCCTGTATATATAAGCAGAAGAAAAAGAAGATACGATGTATGTATGTATGTATGTATGGATGTATGTATGTATGTATGTATGTATGTATGTATGTATGTATGTAAACTTAAGAAAGATGAGAAGACAATGTCAAGAAGACGGAATTGTCGGCATGACAAATGAGGTGGAGAATTGGTACAGGAGCATAATTCGTTCGATTTCCATACGGTGTCGTCTTGAATTCTAAAATATATAATATAATTTTATTAAATTTGATAAACTTATAATAATATATAATATCATTTTTAATAAAATATACTATGCATATTAATCCATGCATATTTTAATGTACTTGATATCCTTAACGAATTTAAATTAAAAAGATATTGATGATTTGGCAAATAATAATATATTAAAAATTATTGTGCCTATCACCATCATCATATTTTAATATAGAACACCACTTATACTTGGACTCTACTGATTGCTTATATAATTCCATGCGCTTATTATTATTTTAATTCAACCTCAAACATATTTAATAAAGTTTATAAGTATTTAATTATAGATTTATTCATTAATATAAGGGGCCATGTCGCCATGATACATACAGACATAATTTATTTTCCACATGAAATTATCATTGGATTTATCATAATTCTTCCAAAATCAACCGTGGAGAAATAAAAAGCCCATAAGGCAAAATCACCACCCAAATGTGAGTCTTAATCATGTTACAATGTTTGGATAAGAAAACGTACATCACAAAACTAGACAAATTAATTAGGGTCTGAGTTGGACACCCGATCGAGCTTCTCTTGGTAAGGTTTTCTATTGGAAAAGCGTTGAGGCTACTTTCTACCGGTTATCTCATAAACTATTTGAAAACATATTAAACTTCGTAATTTTTTTAATTTTATAGCATGTGTATAAATTATTAGTACTTTCATCGTATGTAATCAAGTTTTGAGAACAGTTTTTTTCTTTCTTTTCCATCCATATATATATACAAACATACACCTAATATATAGTTATATACTTCTATATGTGTACAAGACAAAAACATTGAGATGGTATGATCTCAAACATAGTTCAATGTAAGGAGCTGAAACACTTGTTCAATTTGAGTAGTATGCAGTAGCAATTTAAGTTTGTGGTATATTGGGAAACCAGGTGGTCCGACCGGATATCTAACTTAACATCGCCGCGTACGGATGCATATTGACCCCCCACGTAACCCAATGGACACACACAACACAACAATATGCTCCTGCCAACTTCACTACAATCCATGATCGAGGTTAAGATAGTCATTCGAGTACAACACTTGCATTTGCATTGCCGACGTGGTATTTCACAGTTAAAAACAAATCCCCCAAGTTATTATCACTATTAGTATATTAGTATTATATTTCATGGCCCTTCTACTATGAAAATTTCTCACGGAAGCTTCATTGTCAAACATCTAAAAATAACTTGATCAATGTTATTTTTAAAGTCTTCTTACTCTCCAATGATACTAAACGGATTACAATGATACCAATCAGACACGAAGTTTGAGGTTTAATCTACCAACATGGAGCGTAGTGCTCTGAGAACACGACAAGTTACAACACTTGAGCAGGGGCATTTCAATGATTTCGAGTGTGTAGTTCAATAACTATGTATACGTCCTTCATACATAAAAACACTACGTACAGATAACATAACAATGTTATGTAAAATTAGAACTAGTTGAGTAATGTTACACAAGTGTTATATATAAAAACAAATTTAAATTGGACCCGATATAAATCGTGGGTCATGTGCAAGTGTTCTCTTGCACATGCTCAAATCCGCCAGAGCACTTGAGTTAGTTAAAAGAAAAAGTACTTTGTAAGTAGGGACAAATTTATAACGGGGCAGTTGCCCTATTGTGAATTTTGAAGTATTGTAAAAAAATAATCCTTATTGTTGTAATTATTAAATTATTTTGTTGTTTCCGTAAGAAGCAAACGTAAAAGAAACCAAATATTGGAAGTTAGACAAAAGTAAAATAATTGAATTGTGAAAAAGAAAAGATGAGGGTGAAAAATGGAAGTTGTGGGAAAGTAAGAGGAGTGGGATGACGTAATTGATAACGGTTAAGCATGATGGGCCCTACCATGTGAGGATTCCGGAGCACAAGGAACCAAAAACCGGTCGCTTCAATCAACCGCCCAATTACGGTTTCGTACATAATCCACCTGTCACTCTCCTGCACCCACATACTGCTACTCTCTTTCCATCACCAAACACTTTTCTACCTTGCTTTCTCCAAATTGGAATTTCTTTTCTTTCCTAGTGGAATCTGATTAATTTACTACTACTCCGTAGTTGATTAGGTAATTTCTTTTAATAAATGTAGTTAGGACATTATCCATTTATGTATGGAGTTATAATAGATGAATCAACGTGTTATTGTTAACTTATGATGATTCTTAATTATCAATTGTAGAAAATCTAAGATTAAGTTAATACGAGTATTAATTTTATTTTACAACAATTTACAGCCTTCAAAGTTTTTTACTAGCAAGTAAAAGTATCTGTAATCATGGTCGTTAAATTGTAAACAATTGTGGTGTTGATAGTGAAATACTGAATTGCAACAAAGTTTAAGAACAATATACTAGCAATTAGGAGGTCTTTGGATTTGCATTTGTAGAGATTTACTTATTATTGCGTTTGCACAATATAAATAATTAGAAAATAGTGTTCAACGGTCGATATGAGTATATGATTATCGATGAGAAAATGCAGTTTTAAAAAAACATATTAAGAAATGATTTTTTTGATTGGCATTTATCGAAATGCAAAATTAGGTATGAAGATGCAATCAAAAAGACCCTTTCAGTAGAAGATTATGCACAGTAGTTTTGTTTTAGTAAAAGCACAAAATTTAATTGCTCAAAAATCTAGTTCGTGAAACTAATATTTACTAAAAAACAAATTCAAATAACTGACACTTAAGTGATAACAAAAATCATGAATCCCAAATCAATTACTACGAGATATTTCCATGTATAGAATTCACATCAAATCTTTTTCTCAATTTTCTTCTCTAAACCAAACAAAAAAATCGACATTTTTAAAGAGAAAATACAAAGAAATTTAGCTGTAAAGAAAACGGGAAAACAACCAACTAGTAAATCCAAATCGAAAATATAGGAAGTACAACATCTAAAGCGATAAATACAAACAAATAAACAACAATGCTAATCCCACTCCAAATACTACTACTTTTCCAACTTCCGGAAATTCGAATATTCGCATCCGTAACGAAAAATCCGGAGTCCAAGGGGTTCTGCTATAAAACCCATCCACACCTTCATCTCTCTGTAACAACTTTTCAACAAACAACTAAAACCTAACATGAACGGAACCCTAAACAACGACTATCAAATCACCGACGAGATCGGCCGAGGTCGCTTCGGAATTGTTTACCGCTGTTACTCAACCGTCTCCGGCGACTCTTTCGCCTGTAAATCTATCGATAAACGTCTTCTAACTGATGCTACAGACCGTGAATGCCTTCAAAAGGAACCTAAAATCCTTCATATTCTCGGTGGAAACCCTAACATCGTTCAGATCCATCGTTTATACGAAGAAGAGAACTATTTGCATATGATAATTGATCTCTGTGACTCGCCGGACCTTTTCGACCGGATCTCAAAACGTGCCGGAGTTTTTCCCGAGCCGGAAGCGGCGTCGATTTTCTCGCCGTTGATTTTGTCGATCAGTTACTGTCATCACTTAGGTATAGCGCATCGTGATATTAAGCCGGACAACGTTTTGTTTGATTCTAGAGGTAATTTGAAACTGGCTGATTTTGGATCGGCGGAGTGGTTTGCGATGAACGAACGTCGGACGATGACCGGAGTCGTCGGAACGCCGTACTATGTTGCGCCGGAGGTTTTGTCCGGCAGAGAGTATAATGAGAAGGTTGATGTGTGGAGTGCCGGTGTGATTTTGTATATAATGTTGGCCGGAGTTCCTCCGTTTTACGGCGACTCGCCGGCGGAAACTTTCGACGCTGTTTTACGAGGCAATTTACGGTTTCCGACACGGCTTTTCCGATCTGTTTCACCGGAAGCTAAAGATCTGTTGAGGAAGATGCTATGCAAAGATGTTTCTAGAAGATTCTCTGCAGAGCAAGTGCTCCGTAAGTCCTAATCCTTTTATATCTCATCAATTAGTATAAATCTTCGTTTAATCAAGTTTGGATTAATTTTATGACAAATTTGTTCTAATTTTTGGTTAATTGATATTTACAGGACATCCGTGGGTTGTAAGTGGAGGTGAGACAAGATCAATGGCGGATTTAACCTAAAAGGAAGGCTTTATATCAAGTAATGGCAATGAAATCAACATGCAGTTTTTTCATCTGTTGATTTGAATCCTGTGAAGAATCAACAGAAAGAAAGAGAGAGAGCGAAAGTTCGGTGAATCTTTTAAAGTTGATTATGTCTGTTTGTTTCTTGTTTATGTTTAGCACGCAGAAAATTTTGTAAATATAGTGAGATTTGAGAAATTAGAGAAGGATGTAATGAATAAATAAAGTGTTGGTTGTAAATACAGAGAGATGTCTAGCATATCATCCTCTGTTTTCCTTCATCTTGTTTCTTTGTTGCCTTTGAGTTTTAATAATAATATTTCCTATCAATCAATGATTAGGAGCAACTACTTTTAAGCTGTGATTATTGTTAATGGCTACTTGTCTAATAAGTATGAAAACTTTAGAAGCAAATTGCAATTTTGAATTGGAATCTCTGATGATTTTAAATTGAAAAGGGAGTATGTAACTGGGGATGGAGAGGAGGATACTTGAGTTTTTAAATTCATTATTTGTTTTGTGAGGTTTGAACTTAAAGTTGCAATTGTTCTTTGAGGCTTGAAGTTGAAATTACAAGTATGGTTTTTTTTTTGTTTTATTGTTTTGGTAGGGATAAATTTAGGACGGATGGAGTAATATATAAACACAATCTTGACTCGCCTCATAGCTAATGAAGTAAATTGCTGCTCACAAGTGAATTGTAAAATTATACTGTAACTGCAAACATTGTATGTTGATTAAAAAACTCTGATGCCATTGCAAACAAGAAAGAATTGAAGGACAGCTTTTTATTTAGACGAATAATAGTGATATATGGCTATTACTATTAGGTTTATAATATTTTAAAAAAAAAATTGTCATCTCTTTCATTAATTAATTCTAGATGATTCCTGTTTCTTGTATATTGATTGCAAGAATATTTAATATTTGTCATCTCAATTGATTATTTACACACCATACCGCTTGGTTAAGTATATTCTTTAGGAAATAAAATAAGTGACCAATCTATGTTATAAGATGATAAAATCGAACGGCACCTGATTATAATTGATTAAAACTTTGTTTATTTTCTAAATTGATCGATATTTCTAAAAAATTGAGAATCGTTACTGCGAACCAAATGTTAATTAAAGTCTTAATTCGGATTTATTTTTAGTATTACAACTAAACGAAGTAAAAGGATTCTATATACACCAACAAATACAGGATCTATAAATACACCATTAGTACATGCTGACATTATTTAATTAATGGGTCAACAAAATGAAGCTACTGAAGTTATTTGCCTACGTGATACTAACAACTAGAGGTGTCAATTTTAAACTCATTGAGTAATTATGGGTCAATTTGGTTAATTTTTAGGAGGAGACGGGTTTGTTGGGTCTCCTCCCCATTTTTTGGATGGGTCTAAATGAGTTTTTCAATATAACCTATAATTGTGTAACAATTAACCAACGAGTTTGGATGGGTATAGCGGGTAATTTTTTTTTCCACCTCATTTCAGTTTTTTTATTTTTCACTCAAATAAAAAAAAAAGTTTGGTGAACACGATGACCCGACCCGAGACCCATTTGACCCGGATCCATTTAGACCTAAACTCATCTAGACCCGAGACCTGACCTGACCCGACCAATTCATTTTGCCACCTCTACTAACAACTGAACTTTCCTGAAATTTTAGTCATTAATCAGATATTAGATGAGATATATACTTTGTAACAAATTAACAATTTTGTTAAACTCATTAGCAAATTTATATGATGAAGTACGAAATACGAATAATTAAGGGCTTATAAAGTTAAAATATAAAAGGTTTAACCGTTTAATGATCAGACAAGTAACCTATCATTTTCTGTTTTATTACTTGATAGATATTAAGAATGAAATCTTAACAATTAAGAAAGATTTTCGCATTATATAAAAATAGAAAAGCTTTTTCTAAAACCGACTCCACATGCATAGGTTCTTTTCAAGACTTCAAATTCAAGTAACATGTTACCAAGCAATATACGTGGATCCATGGATAATACAATATAAGCTTATATATGTCGGGCTAAAAAAACTCTGCTTTTTTATACTAATAAAAAATAAAAATTGTTTACCGAAATAAAACTCTGTAAACTACAAATCCAACTGGCTTTCAGACCGTATTATAATATGCGTACGATAAAACAACTCCCTATAGGCCTGCATCATGTGCTTTTATATTAATGTAACTTAATTTAAATTATACTCCGTAATACGCCTATGGTGGTTAAAATAACAATATTTGGTCAAATGAGAATCCTTATAAGTTTTAAAAGCTTCTGCATGTGTATTCATTGCCTTGGGGTTACATAAATTTCAGAAACCGGGAAGTAAAAATTGAACCAAACGTAACTATTTATCAACCTGGTCAAAATTATTTAACGTAAAAGATGTACTTGAACGGTAAAACGTTAGTTGAAACTTCAAATATACATATTTTTTGTGTGTAAACCCAAATCACACATCAAAATAATAAAGAAATCAAATAATGTATATAAACTAATGGGCTACTTCATCAATTATGAATTGTCTTTTAAGTGAAAGCTCATCTGAATTTATATACACGGGTCTTGAAAAGCTGAAGTAATTTTCATGACCTAAAAACAACGTGGTTTGAATGGCAGATATGATGCATATTTGGGAGATATTGGCATAATGGAATCTGTGGATATTTCCGGCATATTACTAATCACATTTTCTACTCATTTTTCAAATTTTCCCTTTTGACTAAATTGAATGAGGATCTTTAATTGTACCTTGGTTTATACCCTTTAATTGGGAATCATATATGGAAGCTTACCCCTCAAGTAGTCTAAGTTAATTAATTAACCACATATTTTTCCCCAATAATATGCGATTTTATTAATATATTATATTTATACAACTTAAAGTTATAGAGATTCGAATGTGAATTCAGTGTATCATGTAATACGGAATATAGTTTTTGTGGTACGGAAGAAGTGGTACTTTGGGAAAATTGAATAGACAAGCACTATCATGTGCATTAGCGTTTTAAAGTAAAAGTGAAACCTTTTTGTTAGTGGAATTACTTATCATTCATTTATCATACTTTATAAAGAGCATTTTAATTTATGTACTCCGCATATCTTTTTGTCTCTGATAGGAGTATGAAACCATTTGTTTCTATCATTTTAGGGTTAAGTACCTAGAAATGCATTTAACTTGTTTCGAATGTCTATTGTATGTATCATATTTACGGAAAGTGTATTTAATGCATTCAACTTTTAAAAACGGTTATTGTATGTATTTTGCTGACGTATCGATGACGTGTCAACTTCCTAGGATGCCACGTGACATCTTAAAATGACGACACATCAGCAAAATACATACAATAACTGTTTTTGAAAGTTGAATGCATTAAATACACCTCCCGTAAGTATAATACATACAATATACATTAAGGACAAGTTGGATGCATTCCCAAATACTTATCTCATCATTTTATTTTAATATGAACACTAGTTAGTTAATCATATATTCAATGTCTTGTCAAATCGCTCCCCTTATTAACAACAATAACAACAACAATAATAAGTTGAGGTTGTTATTATATAACTAAATACCTAACTCAAATTTGCATTTATATGAACATACAATTGTCAAATAGGAGGAAAAAAGCAAACGAAAATGTAACCTATTATTCATCTAGAAGGAATATAAGTCTGTGAAGAAAATAATGAATAAATAATTAGAAAATATTAATTAATAAGTCGTTGGTCATATGAGAAGGTTTGAAATGTGGAAGGATCAGTCAAGTAACATATCAATTTCCTCACAAGTCTCAACCCTTTCACATGGGAAGTTGGGAACCCCATGGTCTCCGTATCCCCATGTTCTTCCACACCAAAATACTCCGTATAATGTTATTTATTCCAATTCATAATTTATATCTTATATATTAAAAGAAACTTTTTAAGAGAATAAGCATATTAGATAGGAATCAACTATTAAAATCTAACCCTTAATTTATTTCATGACATTATTAATTCTATTATTATATAACTAAAATACTACTTTACCCTTCTATATTTACAATATATACTATTTAATTATTACAATATAAATCCTCAAAACAATTATTAAATACATATAACACATCTATATATATAAGACATATATAAAGTCAACCCGTAAATTTTGTGAGTCTTAAACTAGTTCACATTAATAACAAAATATCAAATAATAATATATAATAACACAAATATAAATAATTAAATTACACAAAAAGAATAATACCATTAGAATAATATCATTCGCTCAATAAGGATCTAGAAGGTGTGGACGTGCCATGCAGTTGTGATTTTTTGACTTTTAAATCTTTCAAAGGTCGACCATTTTTTTTTTTTTGCCTAGCATGTCGATTGTCAGTTTCTCGAAACACAAATAAATGAAACTTCTTATGTAATTCTCATTATTCATGTATTGACTTGACTTATATATATTGGTAAATCAATTTAAAGGACCCAAATAAGTTTCTATTTCGATCTATTGTGAATGTTTATGTATTCTTAAATTCTTAGAAGAGTATATGACGATAAAAGTAGGACTTTTGTGATATTTAAAATTAAGTAGACAATTTTGAAGTACAATTTCATAAATTTATGATATAAAATGTATCTGGTGGAAAGTTGAGGGGGGTATTTTGGAGTTAACGAAAACAAGAGGTGCATTGTTGAAAAAAGGGAATCATCGAGAATGGGTGATGAAGAAGCACAACTACTTATCTAATCAGTCATGCATCAGATACTGACAAATTTTGTCACGTGATTTGAGTGTTTCTCATCACGTGATTTGTTCTGCCCAAAATTCGTGGCACCAAGAATGCGTGGACCGCACCAGTGCTTCATCACATGATGTTTCTTGCTGCTTTTTCCTCCTATCATTTATTCTATATTACTCCCTCCGTCCTATAATAAGTGTCTCACTTATTATTTTTTTGAGACGTTGCAAAATAAATGTTCAGATTTGCTTTCAGTCAATCAGAAAAAACTTTAATGAGTAAAGATAAGATATTATTGGTAGATAGCGACTTTCCTTAAACTATATGCATTTTGACAGGAGGGAGTAATAGTTAATGGACCCGTGATTACACGAGCTTAGCTAATATTAAAAATTTAATTATGATATTGTAAAATATATTTCCATATAGTATTTTATAGTTTAGTTGATTTAAATTAATATTAAAATTTAATTTTAGAAATTTATTGAAAAAAAATACACTAGAGTTACATTCTTTTTTTTTTTTTTTTTTAATTTAATTATCATGATACTAAAATAAAAGAATATAAATTTATCCTCAATCTGCCAAATTGACCAATATAAGCAATAATTAATACCAATATATACTTATTTTGCTTGATGTTTTTACAATTTAAAGAACACGGTGGCATAATATAAAATGGTGATGATAAATCCATCACTACTTTTTAAAGACCCACCATTATTGTGCATTATTTATTTGTACAATACAATTTTGTATTGCACATTATTGGTGGATTTATAAAAAATTATGTTGGAAATATCATCGCCTAATATAAAACAATTCATTTTTAATTGAAATATTTTAGACAAATTGGGTTACATAAATCTGGACTAAATATATACTTAAACAAAATAAGCCCAAGTGCCCAACAAAGAAAAAACAATATTATTGGGCTGATGACACATTTCAACAAAGCCCATCATACTTGTAACTTTAATACGATGCTACTCTCTTAGTCTCTTACTCTCTTATATTGACGTGTATATTAAAAACAGAACTTCTTTTTTCTCGTGAAAGAAAATCATAACGTAAATAAACGTTGAACATGATATAACTATATGAAGACAGAATAATATAGAAATGTGATTATATAATGATAATATCAAAAAAAAATGTTGTTTTTTTATAAGAAAAATGTATAAATTTTTTCGATACCTTTAAGTCATGGATAAATTAAATAGATTAACATTTAATATTTTATATTTTTAAAGTTAATCAAACAGACAGATTCATGTTGTAAAAATAAAAAGAAGTAAAAACGTAATAATTATAAATTACTAATAAGTTAATAAAAGATCAACCTACATTTCATTGATAGTCATGAAAATAACATACATGACCTATTGGATGATACAAAAGAAGGCAATATATAAATAAACGTTTGATACACTACATATAATGGGGAATGTTATTGTAGAATCACTTATTATAGTAAGAACCGTAAGAATGATTTTTTTACTTTTAAATTCAACATATGTACACTTTTTGCAAAAAGAAGTTATGTCAAAATTATTAAAATTTTATCCTCTTTAATATTAGATCGATTAAAAAAATAAAAAAAAAATTATATAATACACAAATTAAAATTATTTATCACATCCTTTTATGTTTGATACTATGATACACACTAAATATTTTATGATGTGTATTATGTATTTTTTTAAAAAAAAAAAAATCTTATATGAAAGAGCACATAATTTTAAGAATTTTGATATAATTTTTTTGAAAAACATTATTTAATCATAAAGTTAAAAGTAAAAATATTTGTTCATACCGTTCCCATCATAATATCTTAAGTTGCATATATAAGCAAAACTGATAAAATAAGTAATTAAACATTTGGTCAAACATAACTAATTGGAAAGTAACTCCTTCAGGAAATCCTAATTTTCGGATATACTCGTATTGAATGATTGAATAACGGCACTGAAAGTTTAATCAAACTCATCTTGTTTCATAATCAAACTCATCTTGTCACCCATTTATAGGAAGGAGTAAGTATGAAAGTTTTACACTTGTCAAACAATTTGCATGACAATGCATGTTGGGATATCACACAATCGCAGAAAGAACTTGAAACAATTAATGGGTATTCTTAGAAAGACAAATGAGTAAGACAAAATGTTAAAGATGTTCATGGAAATGAAAGAAGTCTGTATATGGATGTATATGGATAGTGAATAAAACAAACAATACAAGACAGTAAAGGAAAATGTGAATAACACTACAAGATACTCAGTTTGCTTGTAAGGCTTGTAAACGCCCAAACTTTTAAGCTTAACACGCCATTTTTAAAAATAACAAAATCTAAAAAACGGAGAAAAATTCTTGTAGTGTAAAAGATTTGATGAGAGGAAAGAGTAAAAGACAAACGTAGTAAATACAAATTTATATGCAATATATAAGATTTTTTAATATGCATGTACATTGCTTGTTGAATATGCAAAGATTTGGATCATTCTGTTTGAATGTGCATGTTAACAACCGAGATGAGAGGAAAGAATTAAAGACAAACAAAGTAAATACAAATTTACATGCAATATATAAGATTTTTTAATATGCATGTACATTTGCTTGTTGAATATGCAAAGATTTGGATCATTCTGTTTGAATGTGCATGTTAACAACCGAATTTTTAACCAATGAATTTCAAATATATATAATAGTAGCCAATGCATGATACTGCACCGTCATCGTTTTGTATCTGCATGTAATGTTGTGCTTGTTGATTTAAATTACCCCACTTATTTTTAATAATTCAAAATTCTGTGAAAATTTCTTTCACCACATCGTTACACATCATCACGATTTCAGCTAACGATTGAGGGAAGGCAGACGCATGATGTCAGCCTAATCCCCCGTATAATATATATAAGATAGATAGATATATTAAATGGCACTTGAAGCTGATGTCATCAAGCTGATATGGTCCAATATAAGGAAGAAACTTTGATGATGTGGACATGCTAAATTTCAAGGATTTTTCTCATAATTTTGAATTTTTTAAGTAACATAAAAATAAAAATTACTTTTCACTCAAAATTTTGTATTAGTTCCTAGACATGCAAAAGCTTCTACATTTTCCACTTTCCTAAAAAGTGTGTTGATGGTGATTTGACGGTAATTTAAAATTATTTGTTAATTACTTTACAAAAAATATAGCATGTTGAACAAGTTAAATGAATGTGAGTTCCTAGGTATATACATGCATGGTGCCCTTTACTATTCACATATGTCATTGCTTTTGAATGTGCAACACATTTTCTTTGTTTTGGAATATGAAGAGTTCACTTCTCCTTTTTATATTAAGAGTTTGGTGTTGATTAAACCTATCACTTTTCTTAACAATTTCAAATACCATCATTCTCTTTATATGCCTTTCTTTGCACCGTTAACCATGGAGAACAAAACATACAATTTCATCTCAGATCTTGACACTCTCAATGATTCATGGAAGACAACTTTTTCGCTTGAGATGATTATCATGGACGAGAAGGTTTGTAGATAAATGGTTACAGTTGTTTTATATTCTTTTTCATCGTAAGTAGATAAATCAATTTTTCTCATTTTTTAATATAGGCTGATAAGATCTAAGCTACTATCAAAATGGTTTTATTTCCTGTTTTGAAAGAAGTTATGATCGTGCTCCTTAGCAAGTTTCGTGTCGGAGAGAATAAAGGCAAATACCCATTGTTGAAACATCCATGCAAGCATAACTTTAATTTACCGATCGAGTACTTCTCTTAAATACCATTTTGATAAATGTATTGTACTGATCACTTTTGAAAGCATAATTTCTGATTTATGGTTATGCATATTGATGATCAAGTTGATACTTAATAAGGTTATCTAATTTGTATTGTTATCTATACTCCTTTTCTTTTCTTATGGTCATAACTTAGAAATAGTTATTATCTCTTTAGGAAGTTGATAGAAACCCAAATATTGGTGGTGGTAAAAGAGATGATGTTTCTAATGGATCTGTACAAAATAAGGTGTTTGAATTATGATAGTTGTTTTTTTGTTTAATGTCTTTAGATAATTATGGTGTTTAAGTACTACGTGGCTTCTTCATTGAAGCCATTATGGGTTATCCTTATGTTTCCATAGATCTATGAAATATATTTCTATTTAATTCGTATATATATATATATATATATATATATATATATATATATATTGAATTATTGAAGGTTATCTGTTCAACCGTCATGTTGATCCAAGGTTCCATAGAAAACGAAGTTAAAATTAATGATTGGGGTGCTGAATTAATAAAAAAGGTATTCTCTAATATTATTATTTGGAGTATAAAAACACTCTTGAACTGTAAACATTTATATTAAATATAAAGACTAAAGAGCCATAAATTTAGATTATAAACGTTCTACAATCAATGAAAAAGTTCTCGATTTCATTGTTGAAGTTTTTATATTTAGATATTTAAATTTCTGAGCAGAATATTTGATGTAAATTAACAAATAATCATATATTTTAGATATTAGAAAAACACGTGTTTTCACGGGTCAATTAACTAGTGTAAACACTAAACTTATCAGATTTATAATAAAATATTAAAATATGAAACGTTATCTATCTTATATATTAAAAAAAATCTTGAAAGAATAATAGCCATTAGATTGAGATCAATAATTAAGATCCAACCACTAATTAATTAAATGACATCATTAATTCTATTTTTATGTGACTAAAAGACTATTATACCTTTCTATATTTACAACATACACCATTCAATATTTTCAATATAAATCATCTATTTTTTCTTTAATTCTAAATAATCCTCAAAATATTTTATGAAAATTTTAATTTAATAACTATTTTATTATTTCTTTCATAATTTAAGTTCTTCCTAAAATATTTTTTATTTTAAAATTTCTGCAAAAACCGCCCAACAAGTTATTTTCAATTCTAAAAAAAATGAATTCTTTTATCGATTTCTAATTTACAATGATTATGGATGCTAACGGTTCAGTTTTCGACGGGTTTTAGTGTATCTGTACACATAACGGTTCAGAATATTCATACTGATAGCCGACTCAATACCCGTTGGGTACCTAATTGGTATTACCCATCAATCTTTCATATTTATTCACGGGTTTCGGTTATTCCCATGTATGTAACTTTGGCAGAAAAAAATAGTTATTGAAAATACAAGACAAATTTAAAATGCGGAAAAAAACTATACCCAGTTACAAGATTTGAAATCTTAAAGCTAACAATTTAACTTTTTAATTAACTAATTAAAAATTTTGGTACATAATATAGTATATAGTATTATTATTAAAGAACGATACATATACAGAAAGTGGTTTCATGCACAATATTATCAATAATTGATTAATTAATTTACTCTCTAACCATTAATTCTCTATATCTCGATTTACTTCCCTAAAATAATTTATCATTTAATTTTCTAAGCCTATGTTAATGTCATTCGTGTCAGTAGAGTCTACATTTGAGTTGTCATATTTTGTCATCTTTCATCAAAGTTAAAAAGATAAAGTAGATGCATTATAGGTTATTGATTTAAACAAGTTTTTTTTGCCCTCGCGATGCGACGGGTTTTAAAAAATTGATATTTTTTACATAAATATTTGAAACCTCACATTTTGGTTTGTTTTTTTATAATTTTAATAGAGAAATTATGAGCTGATACTCTTTTTAATTGTAAATTATTAAAAAAATTTAGAATACCAATGATATGATAATCTAGATCTAGATAATACTAATAACAATAACAATGAAACACTAATTGTAGTTACCCAAGTTAAATTTATCGTAGCAAAAGTAATAACTATAAATTTAAACTTTTGTACCTTTTTACTATCAGTGTCTTTATTTCTATCTTATACATATTACTATTGGAATTAACTGAAATTTCTTAAATATAGAAATGAAAACAAAAAATGTAACATAAAGTGGTGGTACAACATACTTATTGAATAATTTTTACCTTCGTCATCATATCATCATAAATATATGTATGTAAGATATTATTTCTTTGGAAAACGTAAAACATACACTCCATAAGAGTTGAATATTAATATCAAGAGATAATAATCATGAAATATAGTTATTGTAATTGTGTGTTTGTATTAATTTCTTATTTCGAAAAATAAAAATGTAAGAATTCAATAATAAATATTAAGAGATAATAACCATAGAATATAATTATTATAGCTAATAGTATCATAAAAAATTAATAGCAACTATGAGTTATATGCAAATAGTTGATATAAGGTTCAGATGGATTTTTAAAATAATAGGAAAAATAAATATCATACCAAAGGCTTAACTTATGTAACCCATAACAAATTTAAAGTTATTAAAGAGTTAATATTAATAATAGTTTGTTAATTAATATTAAATGATAAGGATCAAAGAAAAAATAATATCACACTAAAGGCTTAAACTTATATAACCCATAACAAATTTTAAAGTTATTAAAGAGTTAATATTAATAATAGTTTGTTAATTAATATTAAAGGATGAGGATCAAAATATATTTAAACTAATATGCCATAAAAAAACAAATTAAAAGTTATCAAAGAGTGAATATGAAAAATGTTAAAACCTAAAGGGTAGAAAATGAAAGAGTGTTAATAGTTGAGACGAAGAAAATAAAAAGTAGTTAAAAGTCAAAGGGTAAAAGGTGAAAATATCCTAAAAGATAAGGGGTACAAATTTAAAAATTAAAGGATAAAAAATAAAAAAGCTTTAAAACATTAGGGGGCGAAATGAAAAGGGATTAAAAGTTAAAGGGTAAAAAGTAAAAAAGTTAAAGGGTAGAAAATAAAAAAAGGTTTGAAAGTTAAAGGGTGGCAATTGAAAATCTGTGAAGTACTATTCATAGTGTCCCTTAATTGATATTAGGGGGAATTACAAAGAGTAACTTAGATGAACGAAAAGCACCAATGCACTGCAAAAAACGTTATTTTTTAGATCCAAAATAGTATTTACTTGTTGAACCAGTAAATTTGCTTATTTGAAAAAATATATCCATACGATTTTAAATAATATAGTATCATTAAATATTAATACAAATAACAAGGTGATTTCATACACAATATTATCCATATTAATTTATTTATTTATTTTGACTTATCAATACAAAATCTATCACAATTCAAATCTTCAATACATTTTTCGTTTAAAATTAAAAAATACAAACCGATGTACTGTACACCAACACCAAAAAACTTATTACATCCATATTAAGACATATCATAAAGTTAACCCACAAATTTTATGGGTCTTAAACAAGTAATGTATAATAATAAATGATAATGCCCCCAACTTTTAACTTTTTAACATATCTTTACTTTTGTTTGTTTATTACTTGAGTTTTTTGTTTGAGATTATATACGGACATTTGTTTATTAGTATGGTTTATTATTTACTTTTTGTAATCTTTTAAAATTATATATAGAAAACATCTTTATGATTTTAATTAAATTTCAAATTATCAATTAAGTCATTTAATTTAAGTAAATTTTAAAATAAAATCTCTAACTTATTAATAAAATAATTTTTTTAAATCAACTTCTCATTTACATATAAAAGGAAATCTAATTCATTGATTAGCACATTATCCAAATCGATATGTGATATTTATTTTTTTAATTTACCGAGTACGAATAAAACTACTTGAAATTGTTAATATGTAATTATATATGGAAAATAATTAACTTCTTTTCACTAACTTGATTTCAAAAACTTTTAATTTTCCAATCTTTACTTATATGATCCCATTTACAAAAAATAATATTATCATGAATCCAACTAAATGCTTAAAATACATATTAACTTATACACTTTATTACTAGAAACATGATATTAAATACATAATTTTATATTAAAAAGCAACGTCCCGTGTGTATACACGGGCTTAAAATCTAGTATTAGTTATATATCGACACTATTTAAAGATTTTACTCATAAAAAATAAAAGGGTAAATTACATTTTTCATCCTTGTGGTTTTCATTTTCCCATTCTCGGTCCTTATACTTTTTAAATTACAATTGTCATCTTTATGTTTTGTGCTTTTTCTCAAGTTAATCCTTTTACTTTTTTATTTAATAGTCATCCTTATGTTTTATACTTTTTCCCAAGTTAGCCCTTTTAGTGTATAAATGACTAAACTAGCATTTTAAATTTCTTTTTTGATTTCGATATCTTTTCCTATGATTTTTTTACTTATCCATAACACTTATAATTCATTTCTACTTATTCTTTAAAAACTTATCAAAAGAAATATCGGAAAACCTTAAAATATTAAATCTACTTATTTTTCACTAACTACACTTTTCATTAATCAAATATTAAATTTATCGACTAAAATATTTTTTGATTGGTTAAACATATACTTATAATGGGACAATCAAAAATAGTAATGTGGACATTTTAAATAAAAATATATATTGTACTCCGTGTGTCCCACGTTATTATTTTGTGTTGTCCACATTATACGTGTATGTTTAACCAATAAAAAAATATTTTAGTTGGTAGATTTGATATTTGATTAATGAAAAATGTAGTTAGTGGAGAATAAGTAGATTTAATATTTTGAGGTTTTCTGATATTTCTTTTGCTAAGTTTTTATGGAAGAATTGGAAATGAATTATAAGGGGTAAAGATAAGTGAAAAAATTATATGAAAAGATATCGAAATCAAAAAAGAAATTTAAAAGGCTAGTTTAGTCATTTATACACTCAAAAGACTTGTAACACCCGACATTTCTACCAACATATTTTATAATATTTTACAATAGGAAGCGTAAGTCCCATAACATTTGAACAACATTTACAAACCAACATCTTATACTTACAAATATATATATATCAAAAGAAAATCTTATAACTATTTAATTACATTACATATTACCAAAACGGGTGTTACTATAACTTTTCCAAACATAATTTTATCAAAAGATCAGAGTCAACGCATCAAGTCAAACATCCAGTCAGTCATCTACAACCCGAACCATAACTAACCAAAACCTGCAAAAGATTCAACAACGAGAGGATTAGCTCACGCTAAGTGAATGGAACTATAACCGACAGTTCAACCCACAAGCAACAAGTCTTACAACTAATAAACCGCAACAAGTAAACACATAAGCACGTATCGTCAAGAGGATCGGAGGTTCCTGGTATACCATCACAGAAACCTATCGATAGCTTGAGTACTACCTTCACTGACACAAGTACATCCTCAACTATGTGTATCGGAAGACCCAGACAGCTACACAGTAGTACACAAGCCCAACCAACCAACGTTGACCTCTGAATCAACCACATAGTCAACCAATCAAACAACCAACAATCAACAAGCAATAACAATCAGCAACTACAAATCAACTAATCAATAGCACAATATAACCAAACAACAATAACATAACTTAATATATCCAAAACTATCTCAGTTTACTCGTTGTAACCGAACCCGTTACAACTGAGTTGAACCGAGGATTACAGCCACTCACCAACATCTGAATCTCTGAACTCAGTTGTCTAATATCATTGAGTTGTTGCCCGCTTATCTGGAAACACAATAATACCAAGTCAATAATAATCCAACATCAATATTCATAACATATATACAACATTATTCCAATATTACAAATAACCATTTTAACAACATAATTCACAATCACTTATCAAGTTTAAGGATCATTATGATCGTCTTATCTCCTTAATCATTGATAATTAACATAATTAAACCATTAACAAGATTATTAACTTAAACCCAACATCACAACTTTATCTAAACACTACTTTATCTACCTCATTAACCTTACCAATTCATCATTATCAGTTAACTCCCATGTATGCACCTTACTCCATTTAATAAACACTTTTACAACATTTTTAATATATTTCATAAAACTGGACAGCAGCTGATTAACTCACTTTTCGACAAACTTAAGATCAGTTCTATGCAGTAAGGCCATACCCAACCGAAAATAGACTTTCCCACCTTTTCAACGCTATATTACACATCAAAAACGGAGTTACGGTTATTTAGTTATGATTTATTGAAAACAGCTTATTTCTTATCTTATATAAGCAAAGAACAACAATCAGATTTCAATTGCAGGAAGAGTACTCACCGGGTAAGGGGAGTACCCACCGGGTACTCTCCATCTTACCAAAACAGAATTATCCCTAAAATGGGTTACCCACCTGGTAAGGGTAGTACCCACCGGGTACTCACCCCAAACCCAGATATGTTCTTACACAGCTCCGAACCAACAATCATTTTTACCAAATCTTAACTTCTATATACTAATTTACTCAGTAAATGGCCACAAACTTTAACTACAAACATATTATAACATCAAATAAGTAATTCTAACATAAATTTCAAGCATACATCATCATCTATCTACAAATTCACCAAACCCTAACTTAAAACTCAAATTTGAAGAACACTAATTAATTCTAGCAATATATCATCATGTAAACATCACATATAATTGTATAATCACCATATAATCAACATACTATGATTTCTATGCTTCAATTCATATGAAACACATAATAACCTAAGTTACTCAAATAGTTTATAAACCTCAAGAATACTTACAATTTGGAAGAAATGAAGATGATGATATGAATCTGATGTTTAATCCCCAAAATCCCAAGACAAAACTTGTTTCTAATTTCTCTTTTAATTTTCAAGTTATGTATGTATGTGTTTTTCTCAAGAACAAAGAAATGAAACCTAGAGTAAGAATGGTAGGTGGAATGAGTCGGTTTAATCCCACAGCCCCAATTTTATCTGTGTTTTATTTTATCCCCTCTAATTCTATTATCTGGAACCCGAAAATACCCGCGAAGCAAAATATTTTATTTTACTGTCAACTTTATTAATTTAAAACAAGTAACATTTTATTAATCACAATAAAACCTGAGACTCTTTTACTTGTTTATTTTCAAAACAACAATTTTAAAACATATTAAAATACTATTTAATTCCAGACCCGAAAACTGGGTATTACAAGACTAACTTGGGAAAAGGTCCAAAACATAATGATGACCATTGTAATTAAAAAAAGTAAAAGGAATAACTTGAAAAAAAACACAAAACATAAGGATGACAATTGTAATTAAAAAAGTAAAAGAACTAAGAGTGGAAAAATGAAAAACCACAAGGATCAAAAATGTAATTTACCCAAAAGAAAATAAAATTAGTATATTGCCTTGGCTAAAGATTGGAACTATTTGGTAATGAGTAAAATAGTAGAGTTGACAGTATCAAAATGGGTTAACTCTGTAATAACATTAAAACATCAATGCTAATAACTAGAGGTGGCAAAATGAACGGGTCAGGTCGGGTCTTGGGTCTAGATGGGTTTCGGTTTAAATGGGTCCGGGTCTAAATGGGTCATTTAGAAGGATGGGTCTAAACGGGTCCGGGTCAAATGGGTTTCGGGTCGGGTCAGGTCATCGAGTTCACTAAACTTTTTTTTTATTTGAGTGAAAAATGAAAAAAAATGAAATGAGGTGGGAAAAAAATACTCGCTAGACCCATCCAAACCCGTTGGTTAATTGTTACACAATTATAGGTTATATTGAAAAACCCATTTAGACCCATCCAAAAAATGGAGAGGAGACCCAACAAACTCATCACCTCTTAAAAATTAACCAAATTGACCCATAATTAACCAATGGGTCTAAAATTATCACCTCTAATATATATATATATATATATATATATATATATATATATATATATATAGGATTAGGATTAGGATCCAGGAAGAAGGAAATTTAAGTGGAGAAGAGGGAGAAACAATATGATTAAGTATTTTTATTACTATGATTCAACTTTTTATTACTTGAATTATAATAATAAAAAAATGAATCATAGTAATAAAAATACTGAATCATATTGCTTCTCCCTTTTCTCCACCTAAATTTTCTTCTTTTTTGATCCCATTACTATATATATATAATTTTAATAATAAAAAAATGAATCATAGTAATAAAAATACTGAATCATATTCTTTCTTCCTTTTCTCCACCTAAATTTTCTTCTTTTTTGATCCCGTTACTATATATATATAAACTTATAATTAGCGGAGTAGTACATAAAAAAAATGTAATTTGTAAGGTACCACTAACCTCGTAACATTTATGGTACACATTTTTCACACCCGCAAGGAGCATCAACGGCGGACAAATCACCGATCTACAAATCAATTACATATGTTGAGGTACGGATTTGAACCTCTAACGTATATGTCACACATGCGGAATGTGAACATTTACGGTAACGTAACCACTTGTGCATTGCCGGTTGTACATATATTTATACATCAAATTAATATTTATGGCCATAGTAGTTCGAGTAATTAGATACAAGTAATGTGAGAGGATTTTTACACTACAACTTTTGATGTTTACATTATAATAATGCATTAAAGATATTAAAAGAATGTGTTGTATAAATGAACTCCCTATAATGGGAGTGTGTTTATTTACTACATCCAGTGATTGATGTTTCGTGCACGTCTTCTTACGATCTACCTTTTTTTGTGATCTAAGGAAACATTTGTACACCTTTTCATTGTCACATGCTTTATTTTGCAGATTGAAACAATTCGTATATCATTAAACTCTATTTTTACATAATTTATTGTGTTTTAAAGTACAAGTGCTTGTACTGTATAACACGTTATACAGTATAGAGTTTTTTTTCTTCTTTTTGGGTGTACGTAGCCCTTTTGAAAAGTGTAAAATGATTGTGATGTCTGTAGCGTATAAGCGTGTTTTACACATTGCAAGTTTACAACTTCTAAGGTTATTTACCGAAGAAAATTAGTCAATTAGTAGTAGATTTTTAGAGAATTATTTGTATTTATATGTCAATATCCATTTATATTTTTGAATACCCGGTAATTTATCCTCAAATGATTCTATAAACGTTTAGTTATATGTCTATATTTTTCTGGTTACATTACTTACGTATAATCTTTTCAAGTAATGGTTTATTAATTTTATTTTATTTTCATAATAAGTGGTTATTTTTTCCCCATATGATACTTTCACATGATTATTATGTGTTCTAATATCATTTCCATATTACTATTAACCATCTAAAAATTGATGATGCCTTTCTAAAAAGCATATACAGTATACTTTTTCTTTGAAAATAGCCAAATTGCGTCTCGTCGTTTTTCAGGAAAAGGAGAATAAACATTATATTGGGCTAATGGAACACAAAAATGAGTTTGGGCTTGCTTTTGCGGCCCACATTCCAACAATAATCATGTGCCTTTTATTTTTCCATTTTATTCATTTGAGTATGCTCTAAAAGGCTAACTAGCTGAAAAAGCCCTTATTAATAAGAATGTAATACGGAGTAAGTGAGTAACAAACTAACAATAACCCAAAATATGCACTTAGAAATCTACTTGGATACAATTACTATTCTGTGTTCTTATGGTAGCACATGCACTCTTTTCTCTCATCATACAAATCGACTGCGCGTTTCTTTAGGAAAAAATTTTCAGCTTAAAAATGTGTTGCAAACAAACTTTGTGGTATCTGTTGTATTTACAGTACAGCGATAAACTTTACATGCCTAAGACTGAAATAGAAATAAAAAGTCGGCCTCACTAGTTCACAACTCAATCGACAATATTGATGAACTCGTACTATTGCACCCAACAAATGCTGCATAAGACAAACAATTTCTAATTAGACCATATTTTGAACCATGAAATAATGAAAACACGTAATCATCATCAACACCAGCATAAACGAATGCAAACTTACCGTGACTTCAGCTGGAGCTTGCAAAAAGATTCATCATAGATTTTGACCTTTGCTTCTTTTCTGTTGGTTTTAATATTCTGAAGGAACATAATAGAGTCTCATCAACACTGATAAAAGCACCAGCATTGTTAAATTCCCCACAATAATTTGGTGCAGAAAATACGGTTACAAGTTGTTTATATGCAAAGAACTCGTACCCGTCCTCTACAACCTGCAAAAATAAGTCACACTTGAAGAAAAGTAGCAGATTCATAGATTTGAAGTATATCCTGACTTTTGAGGTCAACAGTTATTAATTTTCAAATCCAAAATCTACAACTAAGAAGTTGCAAATTGACCGTCACCATTCTTCATTTACTAATATTCATTAAAAAATGAATCAAACTTGTAAATTTTTTTATAAAAAATCTGTTCAAATTATAGTGTTTCCGAAGTTATAAAACTAGTCTGTTTGACCTCGCAAGTCACATGTATCTGTATTAATGCAAACCTGGTGAGCGCGACAAATAAGATCAAGATCATGTTTTATGAGAAACTCTGTAACAACATCAGCCCCAAAAGTGTGTGAAACTCCACGTTCATTCGCAGCCCATCCTTTGATTTCTTTATGCGGGTCCGACCACAAAAGATCACATAGCAGACCACTATCAGGTACGTCAGTAGGGCGGGTCAAGTCTCTTATTTGATCCAAACTATTTAGGTCAGGTGAAAGACCACCATGCATACACAAGATCTTTTCACTAATGAGAGCTGCAACAGGTAAGCAATTGAAACAATCTGAAAACGTCTTCCATAACTTAACATTGAATTTTTTTTTGCATTCGTCGTAGAAACCATATACACGGTTTATAGAAGCACATTCGTGGTTTCCTCTCAAAAGGAAGATGTTGTTTGGGTACTTAATCTTGTAGGCAAGAAGAAGGCATATTGTTTCAAGACTTTGTTTTCCTCGGTCAACATAATCACCAAGAAATAAGTAGTCGGCTTTAGGAGGTAATCCATCGTGCTCAAAAAGCCGAAGAAGATCAGGGTATTGACCATGAATGTCACCTGATTATATAAACATAAATATTAATCTTGTATTACTTTTTTTAACTACTTATTTGTTCACTACTATGAATATATGCATTCAATAGGACTTTCACTCTCAAATAATCAGATGAATAAACAATCCCAGACACCTTTAGAACTGTTCATCTACTATATCAAAATACAATAAAAAGCCCCATTATAAAAGTTGTGACTTTCTTCTACAAGATTAACTAAGATAGTGTTTTTTTAAATGGGTTCTAAAGAGGGGTAAAATATCTACAAAAACCATGAATCTAAACATGAAATCAAGTATACAGTATGAACCAAAAATAGGGATAAATGAATACCACAAATCTTGATGGGGGCCTGAAGTTCCAACAAAGTTGGTTGTTGCAAGAAAATTTCTCGAGAAACAAGACAAAGTTGTTTGATTTCTGATTCAATTAGCTGAAAATGCTTGGTGGGTTTACTTTTAACTTCAAGCAATCTATGAATTATATCATCTACAACAGATTCCTCCATTGTGGTTCATATACAAATTGTGATCGCTTATGTATGTATATGTGTATCAAGAAATACTTGAAGGAAACTGATGGATTTTGAGGGGCAAATTGAAAAGATATTGCAGAAAAAATCAAATAATTTGGGGGAAAATTGGAAAGTCAACATTGAAGAAAAACGATGGGCGAATATTTGACAGGAATTTAGTTAGTAGTTAGTTAGTTACCAGTTTATAATTACATGTATATCTATATATCTATATCTATATCTAATTTAAAGTGTTACGGATTTTAATTTTTACAATGGTTCCATTTAAGAAAATAACATTTTCCCACCAAAGAGAAAATTACTGTAAGTAGTAGTTACTCATGTACATATTGGCATTTTTAAGATATTTGTTTACGTAACTTGAAATTTTTTGATGGAACAACTGTCCTTCGCCTTCCGTTCTCTTTTTGGCTAACGAGAGTAGTACGAGACTCAATAGTAAAACCCTGGTAATAAACTAAATGTTCTTCTTGTGATTAGCACATCCATATACATCTCTTTATCATTAATCATCATCTATATTATCGCGAGGGTAACGATATGGATATGAACTCTTCCAACAGATTCATATTTTTTACAATGATATGGTCATATGGATAAGAGATTAGGTGTTAATACACATAAGGATAAGAAATTAATGCACGTAACTTGTATAATTTGTTGCTTTGTTTTGTTGTATATTTGTGACTCCGGCTTCAATAAATTCAATAAATACAAGCAGGGTAAGGGAAGTGAAGCCACGATTTTAGGCTCCCAAATTCTAAAGGCCCCAATTTTTTTATGACATGTGTTATATATACTATGTGTAAGATAACAACCAAAGTTAATATAACCAAAGTTAATATTTTTAACGCTTAAGACACTAGATTTTGATACAAAGAAAAGAAGACAATAGAATATAAAACAATAGAAAAGAAAAGAAGATGAAAAACACTTCTGCGTTCCCGAATTGAAAAGAAAAGAAATTAAAAAGTTTTGTGTCCCCGAGTTGAAGAGAAATGAAAGGAAGTGACATAATATAGCTTACAATTATTCTCTCCTTCCAAATCTTCCCAATTTTGGAGAGAAAGTTTGGAGAGAAAAGATATCTAAATCCTTCTCCCATTTCTCTTCTCTTCTTTTCAAATAAAAAACTCAGGAGCACGACTTGAATTTTATTCTTCCCACTTCTCTTCCTTTCTCTCGAAAATACAACTCGGGAGCAGGCCAGCAAATTGTAAGCTTCTTTTGTATGAAAAAAAATAAAAATAACTAACACCATTTTTTATATCTTTGGTTTCAAGTAGTTTCGGCAAAAAAAGAAATTTGATGTTCCATTGCTCATGTCTTTTTAGTCCATCTATTTTCTATGCTCTAGATCCTAAATCCATTTTTAGGTCCTTAGTTTTATGAGTTGCATTCTTCAATCATTTTTTGCTCTTATTATTCATCATATATCACATTGCTCGATAATCTTCTTAAAACTAACTCACTGTTATAAATTAAATCTAATTGTTTTATTTGTTGTCATAGTTGTTAATATATCATGAAATTCATCCATTATATCATAGGAAGATCTATGATAGAGGCACAATTAAAATTACAAGTATTAAATGATATGTGGAGAAAAAACCCCGTGTATACCTTCTAAATGCTAAATCAAATAGGAAATATGTCAATTTCTGAGTTTTAAATTTGTCCATAACAATACTCACGACACTTGATTTAGCTAAATTATTTTTCACAACGTAAATCGATGAAAAACTATTGAAAATAGACAATATTATAAGATTAAACAAAATGACAAAAATTTTGACTAAAAAATACATATTGTACCAAGTCGATTATAAAAGTTATTAAAACAAAAAAAGCCTCATTTTAGTAATTCGCTTTAGGCCTTGATTGCGCCCTGAACGGTCGGTCAGAAAATCGCTTCCTGGTCGTTTCGGACCTCACGCTTGAGACGGGCGATCGGAGGGTAGTTATAAATTTATAATAGTCGGGGGGAGCCAAAACCTTCTGAACTACTTACTATTAGTAGGTACGAATACTTGATATTAGTATGTGGTAAGGATGATCCAGGGTCGTTCCTCACGACGATAGAATTGAAACGGAACTCGTTCGGATAACTTAGTACTTAAGCTAAGGTTTTGGATAGTTGGATAGGTATTTGTTTTTGGTATTTTCTAAATTAACTACAGTACAGAAAAGTAAATACTAAACTACGGATAGGGTAAGCAGATAGATAGAGATTGTGATTGCTGAAGTTTCAATATTCAGGTTTCGGGATGATGTTCATTATAAAAGATGATTGGAGACTTTCCTTTAATAAAATTAATAGAGGTTTGGTGTCAACACTAGTATCCTACGATTTAAGTGGAAAACCTAAGTCGCATGTCACTGAATACTAGGTTATCATGAGTCTGATCGGATCAGGCTGCTCAGTCCCCCAACACTGTCCGATGAGGACTAGTGACCCGTCTTGGAGTTAACTCCTGGGCGCATGAATAAGGCAACAGACCGATATTTAATTTCTGACCTTTCTTAACACCTAATTCTAATTGATTTTATTAAGGGTCGTACTATTGCTTGCTAATGTATGTTAAACTGTCAGTTATGTTGGATCAAGGGGTTTAATCATCCTACACTAGAGCTGAATGTTTGCTTTCTTTTCCAGATCCCTTAGATTTAATCGAGGAGCACAAATACTTCTGTCAAGGTGTAGACCCTCCTTTACAATCAAACGTTCATCTCTAGGTTCGTTTCACGATGTATACTACGTTTTTCAGCAGTTCCACAGCTTTTATATATACCTAGACCATGTTCAGGAAGGGTGACTTCTAGGTATCCACGGTGTCATATGCTTACGACCGGTCCGTAGCTTCCACGCATTTGTACTCCACCAGCGGTGTTTCCAGTGCTATACTAAGTACTGGGCCGTTTTACAGCATGTCCACAGCTTCATACAAAAACACAGATAACTATCTACCGATACTAGGGTTAACTAAGTCTTAATACTAAAGTAATAGCCACGTGAAAGCTTGGAAATGGTGGATTGGTTGGTTAAAATCTACCGCTTGAAAAGTTTAACCCGATACATAACATAACAACTTCCAATCACATATTTAATTAAAGATTAATTTAACATCATCCCTACTCCTAAATATCTACATTTCAACAATCACAATATTACACTACTCAATAAACATGGCAATAAGTAAAGCACATACCATAATATTACGCATTGATAAATCAGACATAATAACAGTATGAGGGAATAGATATCACCGGATAATAGAGCAGCGTAACAAGAGAATAGAACTTGCAATCCTTGAATAAAAGCCTGAACACCAATACTCCTTGATTACAAAAGCTAGTCTCTACTCTAATCTACTAGCTACCCACTAATTACTCTCTAACTTCTCTAGAGAGAGAAGTTAGAGAGAGAAACTAACTAAGAAATGAAAATACAAGAGAAAAGTGTTTGATTTGAATGGATTTGAATTGTTGTGAATTGATTGATGAGAAATGAGGAGGTTTAAGCCCCTATTTATAGGCTTCCAAGATACGATTTTACACTTAACCCCCTCGCTTCAATTTAACACTGAAACACACCCCAGAGCTATGAAATTCGACACCAAAGAGGGCGTATTCGACACCAAATAGGGCGTATTCGGTAGCTAATAGGGCGTATTCAGTAGCAAACGGGGCGTATCCGGTACCATAGAGGGGGTATACCACCCCTACAGGGGGTATACGGCCTCAAAGAGGGGGTATACGGCCCCTACAAGGGCGTATACGGACCCTAAGGGGTGGTATACGGCCCCTGTGGGGGTGGTGTACCCTGGGTCGTGGTCTTGTGTGCTGGATCGTAAGTCTTGTGCACTGGTCGAACTTCGTTTGGCCATAACTTCTTCATTCTTGATCCGTTTTCAGCGTTCTTTATATCCACGTGATCGTAATTACCTAAAGATCATTATGAACTAATCAAAAAATAATTTCAAGGTAATATGCTAAAAAGTGCTCGTAGAACGTGACCATATCGTTTATGCTTTGTTTTGTACGTTATTTAGCCATTTTACTTGATTTTTGAAGCAATGTCTTATTTTTAGCCTTAATAATGAATTATGGTGAAAAAGTATTGATATTGAATGATTTCATCCATTTTGGAGCTAAAAAGGTGGGAATTATGTACGCAAAAACGTGACTTTTTACGTCAAATCAGGCCTCGTCGGAGCTCGAGCCGCTCCTGAATACAAGTCCTCTTGGGCTTCTTATCCATTCAGATTGCTTATGTGTTCTACCATTTTATATATCTAGTTGGACATGCTGTTGTAACTTTCATACAATCTCTTATTTCTGAAAAGGTAGATTTGGGACATATATCTTTTTATGTTAGCTTACAAAACAAGTGTTTGTTATTAAATTTCTTATCTTTTTTTGGCTAAACAACACTTGCAGCATCACTCTTTTGACTGTTATCAGATATCAAATACGTTGAAGCATAAGTTCATATTGGATGTCAACATTATGAGCATCACTCTTTGATTTGTCTGATATGAATATCTGAATATTATTATCATTAGTTTTTACATATTTTATTTCTGCAAGTGGATTATTGTATATTATTTCTAAAGTCATAAAAGTAGTATCTTTGAAAAACAATTTTGCAAATTCACTTGAAATGACTTTTATACCAATTCAAAAATATGATAGAGGAGTCTTATGAAACAACAAAAATTAGCTAGACATAAGCTAATATATGTTGCAATGACAGCTAAAACAATTTCACTAAATACAATCGCCCACATGGTTTTGTGGAAACTTAAAAGAGAAGAAGAGTTGAAGGAGAATGAGTAAAAAATAATCGATGAAAATGTTGATATGAACTACGATAAACATTCACAAACATTATAATATTGGAGAGATACTACCTTTGACTACTAAACATGACACATGATGTCCTGGAAGCTGTGAAAGTAGTAATATCTGCAAGAAGTGTGACGGCAAAACATATGATCAACATGATATTCAAAATCAGTCCAAAAGCAAGACCAATACCATGGAAGCCTCATGAGATGTTATACCCTTATGTACCGCCAAATCTATGAACCTCACTTACAGATAGAACCATTTCTTCTATTAGAGGTCAAGCAGGTGCACCTTGATCTGTATGTTATATATGATTATTGATTTATTTTTCCGTTTTCCGTAGACATTTGGTGCACCTTGATCTGTATGTTATATATGATTATAGATTTATTTTTCTATTTTTAGCAGACATTTGGTGCACCTTGATCTGTATGTTATATATGATTATATTAATATTTTTTTTGTTTTCTGCAGACAGTCCTACTTGCCTATGATTATTTAAAATAATCTCTACTTAAACAATTTTGGAATGCAAATGCTTTGTTATGAGCTTTCGATTTTAATCCACAGGGACCAAGATGGGAAGGTAACACCTGAGGAGATTGCATATGCAGCTACTTCCTTGAAAGACACATTGGGCAAGGAGGGGCTTCAAGAACTTATCAGCAATACGTATTGAACCTTACTAAATACATTAATTGACATGTAAACACATTTATTTCATGTAGTACGATTCTCGGGTGCTAAAGAGGCATTCATGAAGATCACACTCGCATGAAAACATACTGATGAACGAGGATGAACGTGCAAGGTACTATGAATGGCTTGTTGCTGCCCCGCGATTTATCTCGAGGTGCATGTTTGGGCTAGAGTATTACCATAATGGGTGACCTCCTGGAAGGTCTTTTCCATGCCATCAAAAACAAAGTCGTGAGTCTGCGGGCAAAACGAACATTATTGTGTTCGTGAAAGAATGTTACAATATTAGAAATAGCAAATTACACAAGCTCAAACTTATGACATCTACTAACACTTATAAAATCTAATAACTCTTATGTAGGTTGATGTAAAGCATTAGGAGGCTAAACACCTCCTTATAGCTTTGGATTTTGTTGCTCCGATTGGTATTTCTGGAATTTCATCAAGTATAATGACGGGACTGTTTGGTAATGTCGGACTACCTGGTGGGGCTGTAGCTGCTATGATAACCTCTAGTATACAAGTCAGCGAGGTGACGGGAGACATAACAGTTTGCGTTTTAATTTTGTAATATATGTTGATCCCTTGTTCTTGTGCTTAACAATTTGCTGAGGAGTTGCAGAAAGCTGTTCAAGTTGGACAATGTGTTGAAACGATGGTTGTAATGGGTATGGTTATCTTTGAGGGTAGGCGAGATGGTCGACCGTCCAGGGCGGCCTCTACATTTTAAGGCCCTCCAATATTTTCCCAAGTAATGATACGTGTAATATATATGCTAATTACATAAGAAATTGACATCTCTTATATTTTATAGTAAGAGAGCGTTTGTTAGTAACCAAGTTTAGACTAAATATATCGGTCGAATGAATGGTCCAAAAATGAAAAATTGAATTGATGTATTATAGTTTGAGTAAAAGAGTTAAGAACTAATTAACAACTGCAATTTAGACAATAAGTATTAGAGAATTAAATAAATTATTTGAAAATCAGATCGTTAAGAAACATTTTCATCGAACCTTTATCTTATATGATATCTAGTTTGTGTCCCATTTTCGTAATACGACAACTTTGCACATGACCTCTAAAAGTGTAGAGACGGCTCTGACAGTGGGTAAGTACTCTAACCAGGGGTATGGGTCAAAACAGATCAACTCAAACCTTTAACAAAGTATATATACGGTTATTTATATATGACAGCTAAACGTCCAATAAATATCATTTTTCAGTTCTTTTTTGACATTTCAAGTCATTTCTCAAAGACCCAAATCACTCGACTTTGCTTTACACCGAACATGTTCGGTCAAAGAGGTTGCATTTGATCTCCTATTCGTTTTCTAATATTTTTCTTGCTAGCACCGGAAACTTTTGAGGCAACTCAACTCTTGTTAATTTATTAGGAAATGTTTTTTTTTTTTTTGCAGGTTGGGGATCTGTATGGCAGCATCCCTCGTCGGAGTTGTCGTTGGGGCATTTCTCAAATGAGGGGGGGTTGAGCTAAACAATCTCTTGGATTAACCAGTATGAAGTTTTCATATAACAAATTTTCAAACCTGTACGTATTAGTATACCCATAACAACATTTAAGATAATCATAGAAAGAAGCAAAATATTAAATGATGCACTTCCACGTATTAGTAGCATAGCTAGAAATTGGCTATTCCATGTATATAATGTTCATGATCCTCATATAGTGTATCTTGGAACAAAGTGGAACTAGTACTAGGTATTAGATATGAGCACTCTAATCAATTCAAGTTAGCTTTAGAAAATTATGGATTGCCAATGACTAACAACTTTGGTACAAGAAAAATTATTGGAAATCCACGGCTTAGGGTAAAAAGAGCTGGTCAAAATACATGGGTTGTATACGTTTGCAAATAATTATAGAAGCGCTTAAGAAATCTACGTGTTGAATATGTACTATCCGGTCATCTTGATGATACTAACACATCACTGAAAAGTTTCGTTGGTTATGTTGGTAATAAAGGGTTTTGATAACAGAAGCCCTTGGGGCTTTCGTTAAAACTTTCAGACATACATTATATATTGTACTATAACTATAACAAACTTTTTATCTTCCCTTGAATTTACTTTGACCCCCTGAATTTTGATAAATGTACAAATTTTTATGCATGTTTGAAAGTTTTTACAAAAGTCTTAAGGGTTTCCATTAGCAAAACTCGTTTAGAATAATATTTTGTTACCTAAATCATGTTTTAGTTGCACATAATGGTACTAGTAAAAAATTTGTACATAGGTGTGTTGAATCTAAACGATGATTAAATAATTGATTAATACCTCCAATCAACTATCGACAATTTTTTTGCTCCGTGGGTAGTCCCGACTCCCGACATGTAAAAATCCCGACAGCAAGTAAATACATCTCTTTCTTCTTGGGGTTAATACTTACTAGTGCTTTAAAGTTATGGGCTTCTCTTTTTTATGGGCCTTATCAGTCCATTAGTTCAATCACGGGCTTTTAAAATTTTCTGACATTGTTTTGGGATTTTTCACTAACGGGCTTTATCTGTCTGTTTTTTAGTATACTTTTGGCATTTCTTTTTAGCTTTTTGCTTTTGAAGCACAAGAGGTATTCTTTCTTTTCTTTTAAAATAAGATTTTCTATCTTTATATCTAGGTTTTTTTCATCATCCTCACTAAAATAGTTCTGAAAAAAGTGAACCTATGACATGTTGAAAAACTATATTTTACAAAAATGGATAATAATGGTTTAAAACTTCAAGTTTTGACTTTTTAACGTTTTAACTATCCAAGTTTGCGTTGACTTATTGCTTTAACCCTTGAAATGGTTTGAACCACAAAAGTTTTGAAACTAAGATGGTTAAACTGAATAAAGTTAGAAGGGTGAAATCATCATAAAAGATAAATTTAAGGCATTCAATCATCAATATTTTGAATTATAAAGAGTAGATATCCCCATACAATATTTTGAAACTTGAAGGATTAAATTATGTGGAAAAAAATTAAAAATTTTAAAAAATAAAACTTTAGAGATTAAACTATCGCCAACCCAAAATTGTATACAAAGCTTTGAATTGTTGTTGAACCACACCATATATTGCAAGGCTTATCAAGGGGACAAGTATATGAGCTTTTACTAAGAAAAATTTGAACATTGTTTTGAATATGTTTTATAACGAGATTAGTTGTTAATTAATACACTCGAGCATAAAACTTGCAAGTTGTAATCATATACTTACCTCTATGTAGCTAATTAACCTTGTAGATTAGACCGGTATTGGTATGGCCGTATGGTTGATGAGTCGTCACAATTGGAGGATTTTATTTAAATATTATTATTTATATCAAAGATAAATTTTTGATATAAATCTATTTGGTTGAAAGGGAGGAATTGGTTTATGCGTAAGGGAAGAATTGAGTATTCATATTTTGTTGGATATCTAGAACTTGTGCTGTGAGAATGCCATAAATTGGAATTTGGTTGTTTATATAGGCCGACAAAAGTATTAAATTAAAAAAAGTTTTTTCTTTTTCTTTTTGAACAAAAAAATAAAAAAGTTGAAAATGGGAATTAGTGGGATTTTCAACGGAGTCAATAATACGTGTGTGAGTCGATGGCTTTGAGTGAGTATCACATTTTTATTCAAGATTATATATATTAATGCCAAAATTATACACATGGAATCCTCTTTGATAACGGTTTATGTAACTAAAAAAGTTGTAATGTTGTATCACCATTTTATTATATAGGTTAATTTATTTATGGATATATAGTATAAGTATAGTGCTGGTAGACCCTACTAATCCAACAGTTAATTAACACTAAACAAGTCAAATAAAACAAAAGAGCCTACGTATAACAAATAAATTGACCCATCCATTACTTCTAACTTTACAAAAGAAGAACAAAACATATCTAAACTTGAAACACATAATTAAGCGTGCATGAACATGACAACCAAAACCACACACACCACTGAGCTTAATCACTCTACTTCAACCGTATCTATATATCTTCTTATTTTTCAGTAGTCGATTTTTAACTAATTACCAAGAACTCGAACTCTCGGACAATCTCAATATCTCTTCCAAGTAATCGGCACCCAAGTCTTCAAACACCACCACATTATCCTTATTATCATCATCATCATCGCGATTAACAGCTACCTTCATTTCTTTTCTCTTATTCCCTCTAACTGAAGCTTTTTTCTTCATCACGGAGTGACTCTTTTTTAATGCTAAAACCGGTGAACTACCTTCTTCGAACCGATAGTCCATTGCTCGAAGAGACTCGTAAACCGTTTCTACCGGAAAGTTGAGAACTGCCATTGGACCTCTAGCAACAAATGCAGCTTGGTCATAAGCTAAAGCAGCTTCTTCAGGTGTATTGAATGTACCTAACCAAACCCGAACTCCATTCCTTGTGGAATCCCGTATTTCGGCTGCATACTTGCCCCAACTACGCGGGCGCACCCCTCTGTAGTTATTCTTGTAAGGTGGACATGATGTGGCTTGATTTGATGATGAATATTCCTGATCATGCAGGTAAGAGGACTCAGATAGCATTCCGAAAAGAACCATTTCGTCTGAATCGTTTTCGTTAAAGGGGAGAAATTGGTTTGAAGTGTTTGTGAAGAATGAAGATTCCATGATTAATATTATAGTAGTAGGTTAACGAACGATCGATCACTATGTAATTAAGCAAGTGTATTTAGCTTGATATTAATTAGGATGAGACTAAAGTGGTTGGTTAAGTATAAGAAGTGGTTAATTGTGTTTATATAGGCAGATAAAAGTGGTTGTAATATGCAAATAATAGAGTGGTAAAGTGGAAAATGGGAGTTAGTGGGATTTTCAAAGGATCGAGCTGATGCATGCACCGCACGTGTGGGTCAAAAAAGTAGAATTGGTGGCTCTTGTAAGCTCATACTATCAGTACTACATTTGACTTCACTTAATAGCGTAATTTGATGGTTTTACTTCACTCTTAAATGAGTCTCGATTACGTACTACTCGTATAATTAAGGTGGTTAAATAACATGTTACAACTTCTTGAATCAAAACGTTTAATTCATCTATGATTACATATATTCCAGATTATAGAATTAGAATGGAAATCTAATCAACTAATATGACGAGTTTAAAGCTTTGTAAATTAGGAATTAAGTCCTTAAACGATTCGCTACTTCCTATCAACTTAACCGATAAGATACGTCTTTATGATCCTGTTTGGTTTTGGTTATCGGGTTGATATGAAATAATAATTAAGGGTAAATTACATTTTTGATCCTTGTAGTTTTTCATTTTCTCACTCTCAGTCCTTTTACTTTTTTAATTACAATTGTCATTCTTATATTTTGTGTTTTTTCCCAAGTTAATCCTTTAATTCTTTTAATTACAATGGTCATCCTTATGTTTTGGACTTTTTCCAAAGTTAGTCCTTTTAGTGTATAAATGACTAAACTAACCTTTTTTATTTCTTTTTTGATTTCGACATCTTTTCATATAATTTTTTCACTTATCTATACCTCTTATAATTCATTTCCACTTCTTCCATAAAAACTTATCAAAAGAAATATCGAAAAACCCCAAAATATTAAATCTACTTATTATCCACTACCTACACTTTTCATTAATCAAATATTAAATCTACCAACTAAAATCTTTTTTGATTGGTTAAACATACACGTATAATGGGGACAACCAAAATAGTAATGTGGGACACATAGAGTACAATATATTTTCATTTAAAATGTCCACATTACTATTTTGGATTGTCCTGTTATAAGTGTATGTTTAATCAATCAAAAAAGATTTTAGTTGATAAATTTAATATTTGATTAATGAAAAGTGTAGTTAATGAAAAATAAGTAGATTTAACATTTAAAGGTTTTTCGATATTTCTTTTGATAAGTTTTTAAGGAATAAGTGGAAATGAATTATAAGGGGTAAAGATAAGTAAAAAAATCATAGGAAAAAATATCGAAATAAAAAAAAGACATTTAAAAGACTAGTTTAGTCATTTATTTCCTAAAAGGACTAACTTGAGAAAAAGTACAAAATATAAGGATAACCATTAAAATTAAAAAAGTAAAAGGATTAACTTGGAAAAAAGCACAAAATACAAGAATGACAATTGTAATTAAAAAAGTAAAAAGACCAAGAGTGAGAAAATAAAAAACCACAAGGATGAAAAATGTAATTTACCCGATAATTAAAGTGCGGGACACTGATCGATGTTCTAGTAGGGCTGTAATTGAGATTAACTTTAGAGTGTGAACACAAATACCACATCATTACAGGCTAAAGTAAAACTAATTTCAGTCAACATTTTCTCGATCACTTTATGTGTCATTTTCAGGTGCAGTATGAGTAAATTAAAAGTTCTACATTATTTATTTGGACATAGTGGAGGGAATTGAATCGAGTCACTTCTTAGAAATCTTTGTTTTTTATTGGTTATTTGAAGTTTTATTAATCAAAATCATAATGATAATGTACTACCAATCTTTTCATTTCAATTAACTACCGTTTTTATCTTTTATAATGATATATTGTTATTGTAACACTAAATCTGGTTCATACTAAATACGTACTGAGTAGTATTTCATATATATATTATCATAATATATATATATATATATATACCAAAAAAAATATCAAGAAATTTTAGTAATATGAAATGAATATATCACTACAAAAAAATGTCAATTGTCCACGCTTTTTTCTTCACACTTTTATAAATTGTTTAACTTATTTGCTAAGTTATTCGTACTTATAAGTGTGTTCAAAATGTTCACGCTTTTAAACGTGAAGAAATTGAACTAATAACAATATCTATCATAATGTTCACACATATAATTGTGAAAATTGAACAACTTTCACACCTAAAAGCGTGAAGATCATTTCGTAACACTCAATTTGTTCACGCTTCTTAAACGTGAACAATTTGGGTGTTAAGAATTGATCTTCACACTTTAAAGTATTACAAATTTTGAATTTTTTCACGCTTGCAACCGTCAACATTGTGATACATATTATTATTAGTTCAATTTCTTCACACTAAAAAGCGTGAACTTTTTTTACACACTTTTAAGTGTTAATAACTTAGCAAATAAGTTAACACTTAAGTTAACACTTTATAAAAGCGTGAAGAAAAAAACGTGCAGAATTAACACTTTTGTTGTAGTGATATTATCGTATATTAATTATAAATAATTAATTTATATAAATTAATCTTATAATACACTGTATAAATTTATATGCATTATTAGCTAGTTTTACCCATTTCAATACAACTTCCATTTTCGGAAGGAAAAGTATACTCGTAATTCACTTTCACTTAACTTCCACCCTAATCTCCACGCACATTAGATGTACCATGCGGATAGGCTTCTAACTATATATCATTTTTGATTTCATAAAACATAATGTCAATTTCAAACATATATAACGCATGCACTAGGGTGGATCTACTTGAATCTTATTATATTGTACACGACGTACCTATAATAACTGATATGATATGGGTAATTCGTTAACAATCAGAACTGAAGTTAAATACATACTCTCCATGTCTGGTTCAT
Source organism: Pseudognaphalium luteoalbum (assembly GCA_963422505.1). Lineage (NCBI taxonomy): Eukaryota > Viridiplantae > Streptophyta > Magnoliopsida > Asterales > Asteraceae > Pseudognaphalium > Pseudognaphalium luteoalbum. The sequence continues at coordinate 7,854,852 of OY730195.1, read as the reverse complement.
AACGATTTTTTGACCACACTATGCAAACATTAATCATAACAAAAAAGAAAAAGCGGTGATATTTCTACCAAACTATATATTTGATAGATCTACCACATTTATGCATTCAAAGCTTGTATTGTACAAACTGGTACTACACATTTATAGTGAGCCTATCAAAAACTTTAGAGGATTTATCATCACCCAAAAAGAAAAAGAAAAAGGTTTTTCCAAAAAAGATAAAATAAAAAGAATCCGCAACTAATAAAAATTAAGGATCATAGAAAAATGTCTCAAATGAGGAGAATGAGGAGCATGACAAATTTACTGCATTTTAAGAACAAATTTAAAGGTTTAAAATGCAGGGTCGCTAAAATACAGTATAATTTATAAGTGTAAAATGCAATATTTATTTAAATATAATACTCTATTGATAAAATACAGTGAATATGAGTGAAAAATTTTATCTTAAAATGTAATGAATTTGATCTGCTCATCCTTCGAAGCTGAATATACTTGCCCACTAATAAAAGCTGTTTATAATATAATCAAGCATTAATGATTGGCTGTTGGGATACTATGGACATCCAATAAAAAAACAATCATTAAATAATTTGGTCTTAGTTTTTTTTCTCACTTTTTCTTATCCAAGTCTAGTAATATTCAATCAATATATTTATGAAAATATAAAAGCAAAAAAACACTCCATCTAATTACCAATTGAATACATTGACTCATCCCATTACATTTAGCTTCACAAATATACAAAAAGATACATGCATGCATATGCATGACAACCAATTAGAAATACATCAACAAATTAATTAAGATCACACGTACACACACACTCAGCTCGACCATCACCAAGAATTAGAACTCTCCGACAAACTCATAATCTCTTCCAAATAATCAGCACCCAAATCTTCAAACACCACCACATTACTATTCGAATTCTCTCTATTATTATCATCATCTAAATTCATTTCTTTCCTTCTTTTCTCTCGAATCACAGCTTTCCTTCTCATTGTGTAACTCTTCTTCAATGCCAAAACCGGCGAAGTCCCTTCCTCAAATTGATAATCCATTTCTCGAAGTGACTCGTAAACAGTCTCTACCGGAAAATTAAGAACCGCCATGGAGCCCCTAACCGCAAATGCAGCTTGATCATATGCTAAAGCAGCTTCTTCAGGTGTATCGAATGTACCCAACCAAACTCTAGCACCATTCCTTGTGGAATCCCTTATTTCGGCTGCATACTTTCCCCAACTTCGTGCTCGTACCCCTCGGTAACTAATCTTCTCCGGAAGAGTAGAAGATGGAGTTTGTTGTGAGGATTGTTCTTGATTATTATAATTAGAGGACTGATGATCAGACAACATTCCATAGAGAAACATTTCTTGGGAATCATTTTCATTGAAGGGAAGGTATTGATAATTTGAACACTTGGAAGAGTCCATATCCATATATATATATATATGAAGATGTGCTTAAAATTTTGAACGTGTTTGGGTGATAAGCAGTGATGTGTTTTTGTTTGATAAGTTGATGTTATATTTGGTGGAAGTTGGAGAAGAAGTGATAATGGTTATATATAGGTGGCAAAGAAGTTGGAAAATGAGAGTTTTAGTGGGATTGTCAAAGAAGAAAATGCACGTGTGACTGTGTGTGGGGGTCAAAAAAGCAGATTTTGGTGGTCAGACGCGAATATGTCAGCACCTTGGTTTCATGGTTTAACTTCTTGTCAATTGCTATTTACCGCCAGTATCATTCTTATTTACTGTAATAAGATTTGTCAAAGTTTTGGAGCAATTGGCTTGACCTTATATATTCTATTTAAATTCGATGGATGTAAAATAGGGATAATTATTTGTAAATGTACTTAACTTTAGTAAAAATATATAATATGTATTCAACTTATAATATTTCTACCGTATTTATCCAACTTTTGAAAGACTCAACTATATGTATTGAACTGTATTTTTGATGACATGTCCTTAAAATGTGCAACGTGTCATCCATGTAACTTAATATATCATTAAAAATACCGTCCGATACATACAATAATTTTTTTTAAAAAATTAAATATACACAATAGAAGTGTTATAAATTGACTACATGCTATAGACTTTTTTACTAAAGTTGAGTACATGTACCCATACGACTATACGTATCCCTAAATAATATTATATCGAGTTATATACAAATAAAAAATTTCTTTTAACTCTGTGCATGATATATAGTTTACCGAGAGCCATAACCTAGTTATCAAGTAGGACAGATATACATCTATCATCCTATTACAAAAATATATTCTAGCTCAATAGAATAAAAGTCACGTAGGTACAGGGCGGAGGTAGAGGGGGGCATGGGGGGCAACTGCCCTCCCAAAAATTCTCAAATCATGTAAAAAACAAATTTTTTAAGAGTATTTGCGATATTTCAGAAGTTTTACCCCCCAAAAACATGAACAATTAATTAAAAAAAAATTTTTGCCCCCTTAATTCTAAATCCTAACTCCACATATGCGTATGTACCAAGTAATATAGTTTTTCTTACCCTTTTCTGCTAGTTATTAAATAAATAAGTTTCTTTTAGTTTGTACGTGTGGTGGTAGATTTAATGCAAATGCAATTGTGGCCTGATGTTATGACGATGAGAAGTACAATTCTTTAGAAATAATCATCGTAAATAAACTCCTAGATCATTTTTGAATAATAGATACAAAATGGTTTAGATATAATCTGTAGATTTTCATGTCAAGATAAATCAGAGGCGGAGACATGATGGGAGCAGTTGAAATTACGTAAAATGAATAAATTGTTAAGTATCTACCATGTTAGGATTTTTCCCCTTGAGTTCAAGATATAGTGAATGCTTTCCCGAAAACTATTTAGATCAAGAAACTTTCAGATTTGTCACGTGCAAGTTGATTTGTGATTTTAAAGCAGTATATAAGTCCATCCTTTGTTTCATACATAAGAAATATACATGTAGTCCCCTATGAACAATCAACAATATCAAATCATACTTAACTAGAATAACCGTGAGGCAGGCTTTTATTGTTAGGAAAATAAGCTTTCATAAATTCATAGTGAAATACATCATAGAGCATTAAGAAGAAGCAAACCAAATCCATTATACAAAATTCATTCCGTTCATTCTGATGGAAAGTAGGCAGCATCAAAACCAATTTAAAACATAGTTGTGTGAAACAACCTACTCTATAGAATGAGATCTTAATAATGGTTCAATGTGTGGGATATAGCTAACTGTTGTCTTAAGTGTTGTATATAGTTTTTTGTAGGTTTTATTTGGTTTTCTTATACTTTAATATTACCTTTCTTTGTTTACAAAAAAAAAGTAATTATCTTAGTCAGTAAATTATATAATTTGTTTGATTTTCATTTATGCAGACGAGATTAAAGAAAATGGAGACAATGATTTGCAATATCTTTTGGGCTATGGTTTGTTTAAGGGGGTGACTTTGAGAGAGCCAAACAGTCTCAGAAAAAGTGCATAATGGTAGGAATTATATTAAATAGAGAAGATTACAAAAGCGTAAATATTTGACATCTTCTAAATCTACCAACTCTTAGATTGATGCTAAGCACTGGGAGGTTAAACGTCTCCAGCTTTGGAGTCTTCAGATCTCAAAAGTATTGGTGTTTCTAAAAAGTCATCAATCATTATCACCGGAGTAGTCGGAGCTGCTGGACTTGCCGGTGGGGCTGCAACAGCTATCACCACATCTAGTCAACATGGTCGTCTTTGGACTTTTAGAGACCCTTGTAACACCCTCAAATTTAATGTTTTGCGGAAGCATAATTTGGGTGTTACTAATCAATAATCAAAGCACACAGATATATAGCAAACGACTCTATATGCGTCGTTTTAACAAAATATATTGATATTAAAAAGATTTACAACAGTTTGAACCCGTACATAGCTCGTGTTCGTAATATGAGAGATTTAAGTACATAATTAGTTATACAAAATCTAATAATGCAATGAAATCTCTGAAGTTTGCATGGAGACTCGAGCTAAGATGCATCCTGATGGGCAGTTCAAATCTACTGCTGAGTACCTGTGATACATGCTAAAATGGGTCAGCTAACGCTGGTGAGCTCACAGGTTTAGATGTCAAATAATATTGTGTGAACCGCAAGATTTAAATGTTGATTTGCATCCAGCAAATGATAATGATGGTGTATACAACCATGAGCGCATAGTCTGAGCTTAACTCGAGGGTCGGGTCCCATATAGAGAATTCCGAGCGAGGTGTCTCCACGAGTGCCTAATCTACACTCGTTTTCCCAAATATTAGTACGTCCGTTGCAAAGGTTAGCGCGACTAACCCGGACGAGGTGGGTCAATCCTATATGGTACCATATACTAATATTCACGCTACTTTCGTATTACCAGATTATACTGACGGAGGGCTTTGATTTGATTAGTTGAAAACAACTCATGTAGTATATTCAAATATGTACTCACGTTCACGTGTTAAAAACAGAGCAATGTATCACACCCCTAGTAAACAGTAAAAAGAGGGGCCATGAGACTCACCTGAGCCTGAAGAGTTTATCTTAATAAACTGAGATTGATTAGCCAATAATCGAAGTCCAAAGACTTGTAACCTGAGGGTGTCCACGACACGCGATGGTTATAAACATGAGAAAGTATCTAATAAGACTACCTTGTAGTTGTTTGTCCAACTATAATGTCCAAATGATTACAATTTGGTTGATTGTTTAAGTGTTTGATAATGTGTACGGCCCGTTAGTGATCGTTTGTAATAATATTATTATTATGTCGAAGTGTTATACTTAAAAAGTATTTACAAACTTAAGGTGACGGGGGTCCGGGGGCAGCGCCCCTGGTTAGCGGGGTCCCAGGGGTGGCAACCCCTGGCGGGGTCCAAGGGGCTGGCCCCTGGCTGGGGTCGAGATGCATCTAAGGAAAAAACGCATCCAAGATTTGAATTTGGGTAAAATCAAGTGATAAAATTTCAGGTCTCGACCCTTAGTAAAAATCTAGGTTCTGTTTCATGCGACACTTATAGCGTCACTTAGGAAGTGACGCATGAAATGGCAGAATCTAAGTGCGAGCGTCACTTATGGCGTCACTTATGGAAGTGATGCATAGTGAGGCGTCACTTAGTGGCTAGGGCGACACTTAGGAAGTATCGCATAAAATTAGAAATTCTGAGTTTAGGGCGTCACTTAAGTAAGTGACGCATAAGGGGGCGGCACTCCATTAGTGTCGGGTGTAAGTGTCGGGTAAGGGTTCTAGGCGTCACTAGACAAGTGACGGAGGTAAGTGTCGGGAAAAAAGGGTTTTATGCGGCACTTATGCAAGTGACGCAAGATTAGGGCTTTTAGCGACACTCAATGCGTCACTTAAGTGACGCACGAAGTGACGCTATACTGCAGTCATCGTTGCGACACTTACGGCTGTTGACAGATTTTTGAGCCAAAAACGAGTTTTCTGGTTTCTGTTTAGTCTGATTCTTTTACCCAACCCTTATAGGGACATTTTAAGCTTAAAAAAACAACTAAAACTTAAAAACACTTGAAATCGGACAGTTTCGAGTTTTTGTCGGAAACTTACAAGTTAACGCGCGATAGGGTGGGAGTAGCTAAAATTACTTAAAATAAATAAATTGTTAAGTATTAATGATATTTTAAAAAATATGCCCTCTAAAACTGTAAAAGAAGTAAAAAAATAAATGTTTTTGACCACTCCATAGCGATACGATCAAGTCAATTGAGCCGTTAAAACAAAACTAAACAAAAAGCATAACGATTAAAAAAAAGTGATAAGGATGTGTGAACACATTACCACGTCACTATAAATGATCCTATGAACTTAACACAAAGTTTTTTGGTCAATGTTTCACTTTAATATTTCAGTTTCAGTGGCAGTAATTCTCTTTATTCAAGTGGGGCACCCGCATATCCTATATATGCAAAATGAAAACAAACTTTATCATACTAATCTCTATAATATATGTTAAAAGAGTGTTGATATTTATAAACATTTTATTTAGTCGTACAACAATAACATACATTACAGTATTGTACAATACTACATCTAAATGAATAATATATGGTGTATGAATCAAGTCGTTTGTTGTATTTATCACCATTATATGCTAAACTATAAAATTATACCTCAACACTTGATAATATCAAAAATTAATCAGAAATAAAGGAAATATAAGTCTTTCAGTAATATGATTTAAAGATTAATATATATATATATATATATATATATATATACTCTTGAATTCTAAAAGTAGGCATTAAAAAAACTTTCATGAATAGTAAGCTTAATTGAAAGTTTGTTATAGCTAGTATATATATACTACTACAATAAAAAAATAGAGTAGAATCTATTACTCCGTACCATTTTAGCTTTTGCTATTTATAACTTTTGCCCGAGGTTCCGTCCTCTTTTACCCAAAAAATAGTAAGTCTTGGTAAAAAAAACTATTGCTAACGCACAGGTGAAACATACAGTTAACTAAGAAAAGCAGATTTAGTATTTAACATCTATATTCTGAGTTTGACTGAAAAATGTCATGCATGTTTTGCTTCAATGATCATATCATTAGGAGACATCCATAGTCCCACAACCTTTTGACTCTTTTTCTTTCTCAATACCCCACCATTGCTATAAACTTTATCACATTTATCAAATTGAGCGAAGTCACATGTTTTTCCATATATCACTAAATGTTTTTACATCACTAAATATGCATTAAAGTGTGGTAAAAATTAATAACTTAAAACATATTTATATTTAGTGATGTATGAAAGAAAATTGATGGTATATCAATCACTCACTATTTTAAAATCTTTTCTTCTTGAATGAATATTACGGAAAGATCACGACAGGAATACAATGTAATGGACTAATAATGGTTTATTTTATTTCATATTGCTCTCTTTTTATATATATTTTTAAATATGATTTATCTTTTTTGCTTTTAAATATTAAAGTTTGGTTTATGGATCCTTTCTGCTGATTTAAGTTGATCAGTAATAAACTTTGACCGCTGAACTGGGTTGGTCAAACTTAAACCCTCGTGGTCTTCTTCTAGCTTGTTTGCTATGTTCTCATACTACGTATTTAGACCCATTTCAATTTTTATGTGCAGTCCTATTACCATTCTAGAAATACTGTAATATAATATAAAATTATTCTTATTTACTTACTAGTCAAAATATCAAATTGTCGGTATAGTTCTGATTAAGTTAAGAGTCTGTCGATCAGATGTTGACACATTATATTGATTTAAAATTTGGTTGACATTATTATTGTACGTATATACCATCTCAGATAATTATGTATTGTTGGGTGCAAATTCACATACCATATCAGTAACATAAAAAAACTAAAAATATGTATATAAGTTCATGAGCAACCATTGGTGTTAGAGTGAATTCTCATTTAGGCTTTTATATATGGATTTTGAACATGTATTTTATGTTTTTAACAGGATTACAAAATCCAAGTATCTAACAAAGTTAAGCAAAATAAAAATGTCAAGTATAAAAGTAAAGTAATCAACCACCATTACCTACTTCATTCATTGCATATGACTTTAATTCATGCATTTAAATGCTTATTGACTAATTAAGCTGACATTTTATGTGGTTCGAGAAATGTTTAGAAGTTTAATTAATGGATTGTAACCGCATCTAACAACCCAAAGTTCCAAACTAACGTGATAACAGAATTTATCAACTAACTGTTTACGGTTAGAACCCGGCCTGTAGTTTTCGGTGCTGACACTTTGGCCCTCTCAGCTGGTAAGAGACTTGTTCAAGAGGGTCTTGTAATTACGGAGTGGACTTGTGAATGTGTGTTTCTTAATCTATTAAGTCGTCTACTCCTCGGTCCTGTATCAGCTTTGAACATGCATGTCAAGTCCCAAATTGTGTTGTAGAATAGACTGTACTTAAAATTTAGGCTAGTGATTTCAGCCCAGTTTTTCATCAAAATATACGTACCATACCACAACAAAAACTACGTACGAGTATTATTTTTTTTTGCTGTACATTGTATATTGTAAGAAATATACTCGCCGGTACTGTAGCTAGGTTCTCTATGATCCAATATATATACGTTTGGTTTTTTACATTCGTCTCGTAATAATTTCTTTGCACGATATTTATCTGAATTGAAGCACATTTTTCTTCTGTTTGTATACTACAGTTATACCAGTAATTTTCTTTATATCAGGTGGATCGGGTATATAAATTTCAACAAAACGTTGACACACATTTTTAATTTTAAATTTACTACAATCCGTAACTTTTTTGTTCTTATGAACAGCTCGTACGTCAAGTTAAAATTCAAGGAAATAATTCCTTGATTTCCAGTTTTTCACCAACTAGAACTGCTACTGCTACAACTCTCAGCTGGTACGCCTAATAACTCTTCCAAGTAATCCCTACCTAGATCCTCCAAAACGACAACGTTTTCCTCCTTAACCTTCTTCTTCTTCAAAGATTTCTTCTTAATAATGCTGTGTTTCTTCTTTAGTGCTAAAACAGGCGAACACCCTGCTTGGTACTTATATTCCATTTTGACTAAAGATTCATAAACTACCTCTTCTGAGAAATTAAGGACAGCCAATGAACCACGCATGGCAAACGCCGCTTGATCATACGCTAGAGCCGCCTCTTCCGCAGAATCAAATGTTCCTAACCAAACCCTAGCCCCGTTTCGTGTGGAGTCACGTATCTCTGCTGCGTACTTACCCCATGGCCGCCGCCTCACGCCTCTAAAACGGCATTCATCGTTTTCAAGTGGCGCCGGCTCGGAAGGCTCTTGTTCTTTAAGTTGGTGACCATGTTGTGGTTCACCGTCAGAAATGACGCCCAAGAGAAGCATTTCTTGGGAGTCACATTCGTTGAAGGGTAAAAAGTGGTGATCCTGCGAGTATGAGAAAGGATTCATTTTTAATACAGTACTGGTTGCTCTTTAATTATGATTGCAGGTTATTATTTTTTCATTGGGCATTGGAATTTGGAGATGTATATATAAAAGGCTAGTTATGTGTTGATAAAAGTATCAAGTATGATGGATCAAACTCACGGTGGTTGGCAAAATGTATGTAGGAGTTAATGCACGAGCTGACGGTCAAATGGTCAAACGACGTTGTTTGGGTATGGCGGCTAGTCAGAAGACTAGCGTATGATATGATATTTTTTCTTAAAAGTTAAAACAGAAAAAAGAATATATTATTATTATTATTGAAAAAAAAAATTGATATTTCATGTGGTCTTTTTTTTAATCTGGTCTTAGATTCGATCCCTTTCAGTAACCATAGATATATATCACGGAGTACTCCATTATTGATTTATTAAATTACAACTTGCATCATAGAATTCAATGTTTGAGAAATTTTTATTGAAAAATAAATAACACAATTCATACAAAGCAAATCAATATATATTCAATGTTGTACGAACTAGCTAGAATATATTTAGTGAGTAAGGTTTAAATGAGTACATCAACTTTGAGTGAGAATGAGGGAACTCATAGATTGTTGTCATGTGTCACTTTATTCTCTCTCCTTCACAATTTTAAAAATTAAATATCTCACAAACGGCAAGTCAAAAAATCATGAAAATTGCACCATAAAATTCAGCATTTTTTCCTCTTCGATTTGCCATCTCTCAAGGCATACTTTCGACAACCTTTTTTTTTTCCTTCCATTTTTTGGTGGGTTAACACATGTGTTAGTGATTGGTTATATATTTAATTTGAGGTTAAGGTTAGGGTTAGGGTTTAGCAGGGTTTAGGGTTTAGAAAAGTGTAGTGTTTAGAAGGGTTTAGGGTTTAGGGTTCAGTATGATTTAGGGTTTAGAGTTTTATAAAGCGTTTAGGGTTTGGGGTTTAGGGGTTAGGGTTTAGGGTTTGAGGTTTGAGGTTTCGGGGAGAAACCTCAAACCCTAAACCCTAACCCCTAAACCCCAAACCCTAAACGCAACACTCTAACACATGTGTTAGTAAATGTGAAACCCACCAAAAAAATGAAGAAAAAAAAACTCGTCGAAATTATGCCTTGATGGACGGCAAATCGAAGAGGTGAAAACGCTGAATTTAATGGTGCAATTTTCATAATTTTTCGATTTGTCGTTTGTGAGATAATTGATGTTGGAGATCAATGAGTTTTGTACATGTGGTGCATTCTCTCTCTACACATGACATGATATCATTGGTTCACTCATTCTCACACAAAATCCTATTCTCATTTGAACACCACCCTATATTTAGTATATACTAGCATGCATCTAATACAATACTACGGGAAATTAAGATATCGTTACATAGTTTTGGAATGTGCACTAGCTCGATCAAAGTAAGAAACTATAGCATGCTAATGCATGTAAGTTTTCCAGATATGTGATCTAATTGGGGAGCTTAAATCCCTAGCTTCAAATATTACCAAATTAAGTTTTCTAATGTTCAGGGTGAAGGACATATATGAGACAATTAATTGAATCTAGAACCCTTTATTCGTCGAGAGATGAAATAAGATGGAACCACCTTCTCCCTAAGAAAGTGAACACTATACTTGGAGAGTTACCAATGAACGTCTTCCTACTAGAGTCAATCTTGACTTGAAAGGTATCGATTTAAAATCAACGAGAAGCCCGGTGTTCGACAACACGCTAGAAACTATAACTCACATTTTTTTGGAATGTGACTTTGCTGTGAAATTATGGGATTTCATTGTCAAATGGTGGGGTCTAGACACATTGCAATTGCAAGATCTTAATTCAGTGATTCAATTCGCGGATTCAATTCAATGCACGGAAAAGGTCAAAAAGTGTTTAGACGTGGTCATCCAAACTATTTGGAGATTTCGTAATGGCGTAGTTTTTAACAACAAAAAGGTGAAGGAGAAAGTGATCGGTGATGATATTATGCTTCACTCATTCACTTGGATAGCTAATATGAGTAAAAAGTTTAAGTTGGATTGGATTGATTGGTCGTGCAATCCATGTAATGCTTGCTCGAGCACAATTTCTTTGTAACTCTTTTCTTCCAATCTAGTTTCTTACTAGAGTTGATTCTTAATACAATTTGTGACGTTCTAAAAAAATTTGAAGGTACAGGTAGAATTGGTTTTTGGTCGATTCACTATATAAATTAATTTCTTTGTTTGTGTAGAATTAATGGGATGTGCAGAATTTATTGTTATAAATTATAAGGCAATTGATCCAAAAAGGTAATCAACTTGTTGTCAAAATTTGACAATAAAGTAAATATGAGTTTTGTCAATACTCAAAGATTAAGTAACTGTCATTTTAAAACCGTGCCATTTAAAATATAAGTTGTTAAAAAAGCTCAATTAAAGGTAAAATTGTCAATTCTTTTTGAAATCGTGCAATAAATGAATTAAACATTTGAAATCGTGTCGAAAAAGGATAACACACTAAAAAAAATTCGGGTTTAGATGCTCCAAAAAAATATAATTAGTGTTTTTATCATATGTTTTTTAGGTGCAGATTGTTCAATCTTTTGATACTTTATCTGAATCCTAAATCATAAAGTCAACCATTATACATGCCGTTAAAAAGTCTGTGTATATAATTCCAGTCATAAATTTCAAGACCACACCCAAACGCAATTAAAATACACAAAATCAACTAACATATGAAATTGGGGTTATCTGCAAATGTACACTTGGAAAAATGGTCTACTAAACAGCATTGCTTCCTAGCTAACAACTCTCATCCATTTCACGTACCATAACATTTAAGATGTACGTTCATTATTAAATCATCTCAAAAGATAACTTTCTAAGTCTACCAAATGAGCTTTTCTATCATATGCCCCTATGGCATACAATAACCATTAATTACTTACCATAATAAATCCTATCTTAGTATTAATGGCTTTTCTATTTTTCTCTTTTCCCATTTTACCCCTCTCTTTTTTTTGTCTTTGTTTCTTTGAACCTTGCTGTAACGTATCAAGGATTCTCCATCACATGATATAGAGGTTACAAATTCAACACCCGTTAACAGTAACCATATAGAGGTTACAAATTCAACACCTGTTAACAGTAACATGGTTGTATCTGATGCGATAGATGTGGTTCAATGCCCTCCTATTTCGAAAACAAAAGGGCGTCCTAGTGAGACACATATAAGAAGCGGAAGCGAATCAACCAAAAAAGGAAGACGTTGTAGTCTATGTAGAGGTGTTGATCATAAAATTACCACGTGCCCCGAAAGAGGAAAGATTAATGAAAATAATCCTACTTCAGTAAGTGCTAGTAACAAGAAGAAGAAAACTGTGTTAGAAGATGAAGATGCGAATCCTATTTTAACACACAAATGTTGAGTTTTTTTTTAGTTTTTTTTTTTTTTTTTATGTTAAAGTTCATCTTTTAAATATAATGACTAGTTGTTCTATATTTGTTTTCTCCATATATTTTCTTTTTTCCTCATATTTCTTTAACTTTATATTTGGATATATGTTAATTTGGAATCAAACCTAAAACCATGTCCAATCATAAAGAAATATGAGGATGAATATTAATATAAAAATAGTTTTCACAATTTTAGAGCAAATTAAAATACTGTACAATATTAGACATATAGTCAACAATTGAGGATGGAAGGGAACACTTTGATATGTTACAGTAAAGGATCAAAGAAAAAATAAAAAAAACAGAAAAAAAGAGGGGTAAAATGGGAACAGAGAAAAATAGAAAAGATTAATACTAAGATAGTAATATCTAAAGATAATTACAGTTACATGATTACATCGTTCAGCAGGCCACTATCTCGGAATGCCACAACTTTCCCTTTTCTCTTATACTCTCCAACTAAAATTCTTTCTAAAAATAGATATACATATATATATATATATATATATATATATATATATATATCTATATATATATATATATGAATAAAGGTATACGTGTGTGCGAGTGTGAGTGATCAGAAATATATATAATTGAAGCTGTAGGCCATATATCTATTGCATGGTTAAATCGATCGTTTTTAACCACTAAAACTGCTGCTACTACTACTGCTGCTACAACTCTGAGAGAACCCTAATAATTCTTCCAAGTAGTCTCTTCCCAAATCCTCCAAAACGACAACGTTCTCCACCTTCTTCTCCTTTTTATTCTTTTTCTTCTTCATCAACAGTTTCTTCTTCATGGTGTGTTTGTTCTTTAATGCCAAAATCGGCGAACTCCCTTCCTCGTACTTATAATCCATCTCCAATAAAGATTCATACACAACATCTGCTGAGAAATTAAGGACCGCACCCGAACCACGGACAGCAAACGCCGCTTGATCGTATGCTAAAGCCGCCTCTTTAGCCGTATCAAATGTTCCTAACCAAACCCTTACTCCGTTTCGCGTGGAGTCACGTATCTCGGCCGCGTACTTACCCCATGGTCGTCTTCGTACCCCTCTGTAACTGCATTCTTTTTCGGCCTCAAAACAGCCTTCATCATCTTCGTTTTCAACATGGTCCAAGGATTGGAGGTGGCCCACCGTGTCGGAAATGATTCCGAGTAGAAGCATCTCTTGCGAATCGTTTTCGTTAAATGGCAACAAGTGTTGATTATTAATGAAGAAAGGGTCATCATACAAGAAACTAGAAGCCGAAGTTTCAGGTGAGAAGTGATGGAAGAAAGAGGGTTCCATGTTTTTAGGAATCTTGTTTTTTGTATATCTGTTCTTTTGTTAATGTTATGCTTGTTATTATTATTATTTTTTGGTATGAAGTTCAAAGGTGTTGTATATAAATAGGAAAATAAGTATAATAATGCATGTGCGATCGGGTCGTTATAAGTTGCGGGCCCTTTAAAGGAAGTTAATAAGGGAGGGTCAAATGGTTTTTTGTTTGGACACGGCGGCTGGTCAATAATAAGATCAGGCTTAATGATGACGTCAGCATCGCGTACAAGATATTCAACCGCAGACCGCCGTTAAAAGGATACTAATAAATTATTTATTTAGTACCGTAAAACTTAAACGCTTCACGAGTCAGAAATAAATCCAAGTTCTACCTTTTTATCAGGATATATCGTTAATAATATATTTCATTAATTACACTTTTTCAACGATTTCAATACGATTATTATAAGATCTTTTGACTATGTATTCAATTCAATCCAATATAATATACTAGTAGTATCTAATCTAATTTATTGTTATTTACTACATCCGTCTCAAAATTATAGTCCACCTTTTCTTTTTGGGTTGTCCCAAAATAATTGTCCACTTCTCATTTCAACCAATGGAAGGAGACTTTAGTGGATAAAGATTCTATTTGATTGGTTGAAAGGTGTTGTGGTCCCACTTTTATTAAACTGTATGTTTTTGTTGATGGACAATAATTTTGGAACGGAAGGAGATTCATCGACCACCCATCTACTACTTTCCAACTATCTTTTAGCTATATATTAAATTATATATGGTATTCATAAAAAATGTGAGTTAATTTTAATATATGAACGAGGATTATCTTACCCGGGCGTTGCATCATCGGAATTTTCAAATATTAACGTCAAGTACTTACAACATTTTATTTCTAATGGAATTATTAAAAAATATATATCATAATGCATTCAAAATGAATCTCTTATTGATTTTTGTTTAAATACCTTGTGAATTTATGATACTTTATCTGCATTCTTACAACAATACATATATAATTATATATCTATTTCTCAAATAAACATTTTCGTAAAGTATAATGACCTATTTGTGTATTATCCCTTTTAGTTTGATACATAATTCCGATATAGTAATTAGTTTACTTATTAGTTTACTATTTTTATAATTATTATTTGAGTTTTTTAAATTTAGTTGTGAATTAATTATCGTAAAACATCTGGATATTGAATTGATCATAACGTCAAGAGATGAATGGTTTTTGAGGGTAACAAAATTGTAGTGTTCCATCTCTACACTATTAAGATTCCTAATATGAACCAGATAGCTATAATACTATGATCATACCTTTTACTCTTTTAGTATTCCATTGCATTATCTTTCCTTTTCCCTTTCTCATTCCTTACTTAAACCCAAACGCCCTTTAATTCTTAGAGAGAGCGGCTCTCCCACGAACATAGTGGATTTGAAATTAGTAATGTACTTGTCAAATTCTTTTTGAAAGGATCCAATATAATTCATTTATGTCGATAACATATAATAATATAATATGGTTGTGTATGTGGCTGTGTGTTTTTTCACTTTCAGATACTGTGGAGTGAGGTTGAGTACGTGATCAAATAGGCCAACTTGGTTATTGATATTTTTCATGATTAAGACTGGTGTATTCATATATATAATAATAATATGATGACTTTGAAATTTCTGAAATTTGATCTTTGACTTTTGAGGCTTGCCATATACGGAGTAATTAGATCACTAATTGTGTTTTCAGCTTAATTTGTTGGCACATATATGTGCAACTAGAATCCGGCTAATAATCGCCACTAATAATATAACGAGAATTACTAACACAAATTTTACAAAATAATATGACACATGTCATTAACCAATCAAATTCATTTGTTACTTCTCTTCCTTCAATTCATTGGTTCATATCATTTCGTGGATAAATTTTTGTAAAATGTACATGTATATTTCATTTCTCTAGTATAATTAACTTCTTTTCATTCAATTGCTCCTATAACAACTAAAATATATGAATTAGATTTTTATAATTTTGCTACAGCAAGCTTTTAGAATTTTCGCCGATAAAAAATTATAAAAATATAGTTTATCCATAACGATCAATATC
Organism: Pseudognaphalium luteoalbum; assembly: GCA_963422505.1. Lineage (NCBI taxonomy): Eukaryota > Viridiplantae > Streptophyta > Magnoliopsida > Asterales > Asteraceae > Pseudognaphalium > Pseudognaphalium luteoalbum. Next base: position 7,839,069 of record OY730195.1, on the reverse strand, counting down.
AGGAGGAAATCGACGATGTTTGATCATAGTGATTTTTGTTCAACTAGACCCCACATTTTTAAATCCAAGCTCCGCCAGCATGAGGGTTCCCCCAAGTTGCAAAATATACATGTCAAAGTTGATCGATTAATACAATGAATTGTCCCTCTCATATTATTTATTTCCGATACATAAATAATTCAAGCAATTAATTTTATCTAATTCGTACACTTTATAATACGCCTGACCCCATAGGTGATAGGTTTCATCTTTTGCAAACGTGGTGCATGAACCTGTAACATCTCCCCACTAAATTACAGTATAACCTTAATCAATTAAACAACTTATAATATTTTATTTAAAAATGTTTCAAATTTCTAAAGATGTGATCGACAAGCAAGACTCGTAAGAATGAGCAAACGTATTTTTTAATGTGTAGATGAAACAAGTTAAGATTGATTTACTGACAAATATATAGTATCTTTTTGTCAGTCATTGGTGTCTTTTAACATTCGATCGGAACTCTAAAACAAATACTAATTAGTTTGAAATTGTAATTCAGTAGCAAAAATGTAAATATAGAAGATATCAATTACTGTTTATTCGCAAATTGCAAGCTGCAAGCTACAAGTTGCAAGTTGACATCTAATCTTGTCGATAACTATTGATAATTGAGTTTACAATCAACATCAAAACTCCCATTAGATGTTGATTTTGAATGTCGAAATGTACCAAATTAAAATTAGACAAATTTGTCCAAAACCATACATAAATTCCATCCAGTCGGCACGTGACTATATTGAATTATGGAAATGGTGAGGGGACCAAAACGATCTAATCACACGTGCCAAACGTGACTCTAAAGATACTAATGACGTACATGCATGTCACCATATTGAGTCAAAGTTGTGCGGAAAGATAATGATATATTATGTAGGCTTGTAAATGAATCGAACAAATACGAACAGAGTTTGTTCGTGTTCATTCATTAAAGTTTTGACAAATAAGTGAACGAACACGAACGGATAAGTGAACGAATTTTGTTGTTCATGTTTGTTCATTAAGAAAATTTGTTTGTTCACGAACACAAACGAACGTACATGAATTAACACATAATTTAATACCTTAAACGAACCTCAACAAACAAAAAAGACCGTATATATACACATCTACACATATATATTATAGAACTTGAAACATTGCAAAGCATATTCAACATTACAAAACGATCACAATATGAAGATAAACTAACTTGGTCCGATCGTATGTAAGAGCAACAGATCTGAAACTATTAGTGGATGTCAGTGGATGTGTGTTTAGAGTGGAGAAAATGTGAGGTGAAAGTATCTATATGTTTAATATTTTTAAATGAAAATATCTAAATATTTAATAATATTATACTTAGAATTTAGCTTAAATCATAATATGATATACAAATATGTATTAATTTAATTAAACTATTAGTTAGTAAACGAACATGTAACCGAACGTTCATGAACATGTTATCGAAGGTTCACGAACGTAAATGAACGAATGAGACTTGTGTTCATGTTCGTTCATATAATTAAACGAACGTAAAAATTTGTTCATGTTCGTTCATATAACGAAACGAACGAACATAAACGAACTTTCCGCCGAACGGTTCGCGAATAGTTCGCCGAACGTTCGGTTCACTTACAGGCCTAATATTATGTATATCGTGAATCATTTATACAAACAAGTAGGGGCGGAGACATGACGAAGACAGCGTAGGCAGTTGTCTGCATAAATTTTTTTGAATTAGATAAAAAAAATTTTTTTTGAGATTTTAGCTTCATTTTATAAAATTTCACCCTCGGAAAACTATTAAAAAAATTCTCTCTCACCATCCGGATTACCTAACTATGCCCCTGCAAACAAGTGAGTTTTATCCGCGCGTTAGTGAGGAAATTAGAAGAATATGAATAGTTATTATGATTTTAGTTATTAAAATTACCTTTGAATTCACTATTTTCTTTTTATAGTTATACTGAAATATCACGATCTCCCATCTTTAGATGATAATGAATTATTGATTAACTTGTGATACGAAATGTACGTCAACTAGAATTACTCTATATTATATTTGTTTTCGAATATGAATTTACATCATCACAAACAAATTGGTAATCTTCGAGGTAAGGTACGTGATTATTAATAGTGTTGGTCGTAAATATATATGTAATTCAATAAATTATAGTTCCAAGTAAAACAAATATATTATTAACATTGCTAATGATAATTACTTAGATGATGATGTAATAATATGCTATAAAGTAATAAAAATCATACTATCATTTCCTATTTAACATCAATAAATTTTTTACGATAATTGAACACAATGTTAGGGGTGTTCATTCGGGTAATTTGATTTAAACCGAACCTAATAGATGAAACCGGTCGGTTTTCGGTTTTGAAAAATTAAAACCGAACCGAACCGAACAAGTAAAAAACCAAATCGAACCGAACCTAATTACTATTCGGTCTATTCGGTTTTTACTATTCGGTTTATGCTTTCATATATTTATAATATAAACATTCAAACAAAATCAAAAAACTTGATTATAAAAGAAAACTAATTAACACGTTTGTTAAATTCGTGACAAAATTATAATAAATTGCAAGACAAAACTAATGTATAGTTAGAAAATTTGTGATACACGATGAATAAAGTTAATAAAGGTTTAAGTATGCATAATATAATAAAGGAAATATCGTGACAATGATAATGTGTCTTCTTGTAATGCCTCATTAAGTGATTAATTAGCAATTTAATCAATTCATGTGTTTGAATTTTTATATAAGGTTATGTATTTAAATTCTAATTAGAGATATAAGTAAAACTATAGTAATTTGTATAGTAATATTTAATTATTTTTGGATGGCGGGATAAGAAAATCAAGTTTTAACTACAATAAAAATACTATGTAAACTTATATAGTTATATATTAAATTGTAATCACAAAAAAAGGAAATAAAAATTATAAAAAAATCATAGTACTATTCTTCAAAAAGTGGTATATGTAGAGAAGGTTTCCATATACATTGACTGATGCAATTTTAATTATTATTTTTTTACCTTTCTTTTCAAACTAACTTTTTAGTTTAAATAGTCTCTTTTGTTTAGGATTATGATTAGTTTTTGATATTGATTAATACAAATAAAGCTTTACTTTTCTAAAAGAATTGTCTCATTAGAATTCTTATAATTATCTTTGTTACTTGATTGCTCGACTATTACGATCCGCCATTATTGACCCTATCTACTGGACCATGCTAGTTTTGTTTTTTTAATTTGTTAGCATAGAGAATCTAAAGTTGCAATATTTTGAATTAAAACATGCTATTTTTTTATATTCCAAAAGAAATATTAGTGTTTATTTTATAAAATACTTTTAATTTATAGAGGCTGAAGTTATATAAATCAAACATGGTTGAAGGAAGGGTTTGACACTTGACATCTATGGATAGTGTTTAATTGTAATTTTTTTTATCGATTTTATATGATTTTAGAAAGGAAAAATATCATACCTTTTGACCATACGCTATGAACTAATGAAGACTTTGAAAACTTCTAGAATTTGGATTCATCGAGTACTTATATTGACCTCTAGAAGGCAATCTAGCTTGTTCTTGTGTCTTAAAAATCCTGAAATATTATTTCATGTTTTTATATAAACGTTCTTCAATACAGTACTATACTTCGTAGTCTGGCGTTACAGAGCCGAGATGGCGACCTCGCTAAAATATTTATAAAGTAGATTATTTGTATTATTAAAGGTAATTTTCATATTCAATTTTTAAAAAAATAATAATGCATATACATGGTGGGTTCGGTGGAGAATTTTAAGAAAATAAGAATGGGAGAATCAATAAAATTATTTTATTTCTTCATAAAATTCAATTCTACTTTTACCCCTAAAGTTTAATATCTCACAAACCATATATTCATAAATTATAAAAGTTACATCTTCGAAATCAACGTCTTTTTCTCTTCAATTAGAGATCTCACAAGCTATACTTTCGATGATTTTTTTTTACTTTTTTTCTTGTCGTGTTTTACAATACAATCACATGTGATTTATGATAAAATGTTAAAATTTGTTTATGATTATTTATTCATAGTATATGTTTATTAACACGTGATTACAACTTAATATTTATATACATTAATAATCATAAAGTGATTTTAAAAATTGCATTTGTTTTTATTAAAAATCACATGTGATTCCTAGTTATACATTTAATAACATGTGATTTGTTATATAATCACATATGATTTTATACATAATCACATATGATTTTCATTTAAAAATTGAACAATTTACCGATATATGATTAATTCATGTATAATTACAGCTCGATTTTTCTTAAATGTATATATTTATAATTAATGATCTGAAAATTCGTATTTGATTACTCTTTAATAACATGTGATTGACACTTCGATGTTTAATCGCATATGATTACAACTTAGTATTTCATTTATAAATCTTATCATCAATTATTTGAATTTAAGTCTAAATGGAGATATAAGCGCATGTGATTATTGTTTAATGTTAAATCACATGTGATTTCACATTACAAAATTTTAAAATCCAATAAAAAATGAAAAAAACTTTGTCGAAAGTATAACTTTTGAGATCTATAATCAAAAAGAAAAATATGATGATTTCGAATATATAATTTTTACAATTTTTAACCATACGGGTTGTGATATATTTATTATTTTTTTAAATATGAAAATTGGTTTTTGAAATAAAGTAATGCTATTAGTTACTCCATTCATATTATTTTTTCATCATTTTTTGAACTTTTTTCGTACATTTAAATGTATTTTTTTATATTTGCCACGTATAAATTTTTTATGTTAAGTTCTTGTTCTCCCCCCTCTGAATTTCTAACCCGGCCTATTCTTTTACTCTTTTAGTTAAGACGGGCTGGTCGTAGCAAAATCAGCCTAAACATATTTAATAGCCCATTGGACCCAAGTTACAAAGTCTTTGTACCAAGTGATTGTAGGAGTCTTTTAAAAGAACCTAGTAGCTTCGAAGAATATTCAAGAAATGCTTGTACTTCTCAAAATATTTAAATCTATATTGCATTTTATGATTTTTATCATAGCAATTAAATCAGTATAAACGCTGTTATGTTAATGTGGTTTTCAGTTTGTATTAGTGGTTTTTGAAAAAGGTTTTTAACAAAATTAAAATTTATCTTTTACAACAAATATATACGGTACATGGAAAAATATAATGTGTCTATTATGAAAAATAAAACTTTATCTCATACTTATCACTCTCTGAACATTAAATTACTTATTAGTCTCTAAACATTATGACATGAAAAATATAATTTGAACTCGTTTTTTTCATATTTTAATTAAATTTAAGGAACACAAAACACTTATCAGTCTTTAAACATTAAAATACAAATACAAAAATGGAATGGTCTTATCTTTAATATTATTACGCATTTATCTATTTATGGTGTGATTATACCAATTGTAGGTGATGTAATAATGGGTGATTGATTACAAACATGCATGTTTCTTGTTTATTTTGAAAGGCCGTATATTATAAACGACCACTAGCAAGATACTAGAAGTCATAGGTGTACAAGTGTACATACACCAAGTAAAAACACCGAGTAAAAGACCCCTGCTACTAATATATTTAAACTCTAGATCCGAACTGCGAGGGAGCTAAAATGGATGGAAAAAAACCTGGGCAAGCCCAGGAAAAAATCCCCGAAAATAAGGGTCACGCCATCGGTTTTCACCTTATATCGTTTTTGATAACTCCCCATATGAATCCAAAGCCAAACTACCCTGATATAACTATGATCCGACCGCATCAATACATGTTACAAATGGAAGACATGAATAAAATACATAAAACTCCTAATAATAAACCAAAGCCGATCTTCAACATACATTCTTCTTCCCAGAGCACTTCCAAATCTGTTTTTGGAATCTAAAGAAGGTGTGGCGTCACAATTACGCAATTAATACCATTAAAAAGACTAAAGTACATAACAAATCCTAAAAAAAATACTTCATCCGTCCCAAATTTATTGTGCAACTTTCTATTTTGAGATGTGTGACACCCATCAAATTAGGACTAGTTATTAGTCCCTAATCATTTCGAAATACATTTAATTAGTACTATGTATTAGGATAATTGTATGTATCAATATATATATTGTTGAATATATATCAGTACGCGATTAAATTTAATCGTGCATTTTCAAATCGGTCAAATTCTGATTCATTTACACGGGTGTTGGTGAAAACAAATATTAAGTAATATGAAACTATTATTTAATATACTCAGTATTTATTATATATTAATTCGATAATATATAAAGTATTCGTATCGTACAAAGTAAAAACATTCGCGACAAAACTTATAAATAATGTATTATTATTGGAAACAATAATTATTATTTACGTTAGACAAAAATAAAACATATTCGTTTTATTCAATCTTACTCAAACGCGACGAAACCATTCGAACCATATCCGTCATTCAAACTTAAAACAAAGATATATTTTTATATCTCACTAAAAGCATTTTTATAAAATACTTCGATTAAAAGTATATACGATTTCATTTTTAGAAATTTATCATTTGAAAATATTATACTAGTTATTGATCAGGTACAAAAATACGGGTATTTTGTGCTACGCGTGGGAGCCAACCAACTCCAATAATTGGAATTGGCCGGCCTACTTCTTCTTCTCCTTCATTTCATCTTCATCATTCTCCATCTCTTCATCTCTATCTCTCGGCTCTCCCTCTCGACACCATCAAAAACCCAAATCAAAAACAACAACATCAACCACCATCAACAACGAAGCAGCATCACCAACTGTGGATCATCATCATCATCTTCTTCATCATCATCACCAAGCTTCATCTCCATTTTCAATTCCAAAATTTCATAAGTAAGAACAGTTACTAATTTTCTTTAAAATTTCGTGTTTAAATAACATATATCATCATGTATTAGTGTTCTATCAAGTAGATTATGTCCAAAAATCGAACCTATACTCGTTTTCCTAACTGATTTCGCGAACAGACCTGAAATTGGTCCCTGAGCCGAACGGCTGGATTTCATCAGCCGAACGGTTGGGTTTCCTTAGCCGATCGGCTAGGTCCTCCATAGCCGAACGGCTGGACTTCCATAGCCAAACGGCTATGTCCTCCATAGCCGAACGGCTAGACCTTTATAGCCGAACGGGTTGGGCTAAAAGTGTTTTCAGGGTAACTTCTCGATGAAAAATTTATTATAACGGATTGGGCTAAAAGTCATACGGTCACTCGAAAACGGCCCAATGATCAAGGCCTAGGTGGTTTTAGGCCTTTCGGGGTCGTCTAGGGGTCGAAAATGGCATATTTCAGTTTTCGGACCCGTACCAAATTTCGTAACTTATGAAATAAAATGTAATGGATATAACGAACTTGAGTAACAACTAAACTTATACGATACGACTTACACACGAAACACATATACTTTTATAAGTACAACAAATCATGTATAATAATAATAGTTTGAAATTATTATTACAAACCGTCACCAACGAGCCGTATACCTTTTCACAAACTCAAATATAAACTTTAACCAAATCAATTTGGACATAACTAGTTAACAGAACAACTAGCATAAATGGTCTGTTGAGACCTCTAATCATTTAAAACCTTGCGCGTTTAACACGCCCATCAGGTTTCCACATCTAATCATTAAAACCTTGCGCGTTTAGGACGCCCAACAGGTTTCAGTCGTTGGAGACGACATCATTTCTCTTGTAAACCATCAATTGTGCTTGATAGCATCTCATTAGACTCAGGTGAGTCTCATAGCCCCTCATTTTACTGTTTTTAACCCAGGGGTGGGAATACATGCTTGTTTTATTTTACATGTGAACGCAAGTATCAAACATCGCTATATTCTGCATGAGTTTATCATCTAATCTTTTAAGTCCTCCAAGCATAGTTTGGTAATACTTTGTAGCGTGAATGTTAGTGTATGGTACCGTATGGGACTGACAATCCCCATCCGGGTCAGCAAGCACTGACTGGTCAAACGGACGCATTATCATTTGTTCATACGTGTGTTGATTAGGCACACGCATAGAGGCACCCTCGCTCAGGCACTTAATTGTGATCCTGACACCTCAGTTAAGCTTAGACTATGTGCTCATGGCAGTTATATACATCATTTATCAATTACTTATTTGTTTAATTACAAATATTCATACTTAAATCTTGCGGTTCATACAGTACACTTTATCATTAAACCTGTAAGCTCACCAGCTTTTAGCTGACCATTTTAGCGTGTATTCTCAGGTTCGCAGCAGCATTAGGTCTGCTCACTCAGGATGCCCATTAGCTCGAGCCGCATTCAGACATCAAGAGATTGTCATGCATTACTATATTTTGTATAATTTAGTTATGCCATAGAATCTTTACCATTTGGCTCAAGAGCTTTTGTAAAATATATTATAACAGTGTAAAACTTTTATAATATCAATGTATTTCGTAAAACGACACATATAGAGTCGTTCATTGTATGTCTTGTGTGCTTGATATTTGATTAGTCGCGCCCCGAACCGACCCGCTTTCGCATCATAATTTGGGGGTGCGATAAGATGTCCCAAATTAATAGTCTACTTTATACTTTCAACAAATTAAAACATTTGAATGTGGTGAGAAATTAAATCTTATTGGTTGTAGAGTACAACTGATACACTTTTCTTAAACTGCGTATTTTTTGTCTGTGAACAATAAATTTGAGACGGAATGAGTAGTTAAATAGACGGTCGATTTGTATGCGTCATAGTGAGGCTTTTGAAACAACTTTACTATCAAATCTCTTTTTCACACCCTAATTGTATCATATCGTATATCAACATGAATACATATCTCTAACGGTTTATATTGAATAACAATACATCGAAAATTCAATCCAAGAATGCTTTTCTTACATCATCATACACAGAATTGTGAGGAGATCAAATCAAAGATGATTTTGATTTTTGAATAGTTGGTTGTGTGTCCCCACTACAAAACCAAATTTTCAATGTAACTTTTAATTAGGTGGTCATGGTTCATCAATAAATAAACGTACGGGATCTAATCTTTTTTTTTTCCTTTCCCTCTCTTATTGTATCTTATCCTGAAATAAGAGCAAAAGTGGTGGGGAGATGCACGATCATATCGAGAAACACAACCACTTCATAACACGGTCAAATCGTATTTAAATAGCTAGATTGCTCGTTATGATCAAACTGAAAATTAAGACAAACTTATTATTTACATTATTATAACCCTTATCCGTATTTAAAAAAAAAACCATAAATACTAGAAAATGCCACACGCACTAGGTCACTAGCCAACCACGTGCGAGACCTACGCATCTCATACGGTCATACCCAATGCTCAATAGTGCAAGGATGCTGATATATACAACACACTTTTTAATCTATACACTAAGAATATGCATCAGAGTATTGTACAGTGCTACACCAACATGCATGAAAGTTAATGTATGAATTAAAATATTTATGTATATATCACTAGTCATAGTATGATATCATACGCAAGTCATCTGTCAAGTAATAATATAATATGCATAATTAAATTGACTTTTTGTTGGTGAATTTTACTATTGAGATGAGGGTTAAGAGTTAAAAACTTAATGATTATCTATTTATAGAAAATGGGGGTGCTTGCAGGTAACGAATCATGTAGGCGTAGTTTCCATCAAGGTACGTAGGGGGACAAAACAAGATCATAATTAACGCATGCAAACAAAAAGTTATTACTATTAAATTGTTTTTTATATATTTAATTTTGATTTTTAACATGTATGACGGAGACCTAGTTCTAATTCTAAATATATATAAATGAAGGGATCAAATTAACTAGTGAATTCACATAGGAACTCACATTGCTAGTTTTGGTAAATCTCTATACGATAACGTACGTACCTTTCTATTTCGAGAACAATATATAGTCAAACTATTACGACAACAAATGAATACATTTATAATTTATATATATATATATATATATGTGTGTGTGTGTGTGTTATTATTAAAACTAATTGAATTGAAATAATCATCTAGTATCTTTTACATGTTGATCTATGAGATCAACGTGCCATTTATTTCAAATTTATGTTACTAGACTTTTTCATTTCAATTTATTCTAAATTAAAAGGGTCTTATAACATTTCCCTTACCATGAAAACTATCATCATCGTAAAAATTGAAAGTAAATATATTAGCCAAATACAACAATCAAAGATGTTGTTCGCATGCGTATTCGATCATTGTATTGACACTGTTGGGCCCATTAATTGATTATTACTATTATTATTATAAAGAAAAAGAAAAGGTGGCTTTGGAATAAATGTTGATGATGGATTCCTACCTCATCCTAAACGGCAAAAGAGTAGGACACACAGACATAAACGTATAAACTTAATTAATTACTCTAGCTACATACCGTACGTACCCGTTAATATCATTTTACAACATTTAACAATTAATCAATGTTGTTAGTTTAACTTTGTCAATATTATTATCCGTTCAATTCTTAGGGTCATGTATGTTTGGATCAACATACAAATCATAACTTATCGTATCAAACACGTTCGTTTACTTGAAACAAACATAAAAAGATAACGAGATAAACACATTAAAATAAAATAAAAAATAGTATATTTATTTATCTGTGTGAGTATATATATATAAGGGATATACTTGCCAATTCCTTAGCTAACTAGCTTGTATTCAAAATGGAGAAGATAATTTATGTAAAGTTTGTACTACTACTTTGCTTCTCATTGTTGCTTCTAAGTATCATATTTACAACCACGGATGCAGCACGTACAATCAGCACCATCACAGATGACCGGAGGATCGGTACAACAACGTTTACGGCCACACATGACCGGAGGAGCCTTTTGGAGAATGGACTTGGCCGCACTCCTCAGATGGGGTACGGTAATTATAATAAGTGTCTTCATTTGTAACATGCATACATTTACTAGCTTTTAATTAATTAGTTGTTGGCTGTACTCTTTGCTTTATTCATTGTGCTACAATCTCATTATTTGCCAAACCATAACCATCCACATGGTCACTGCCTCATTGCCGGCTATAAACTATATATACTACCACAACTTTCAGCGGTTTCCGGCTCTCGATAAATCAAACGACACGATATCACTGATTTATAGATAATAATGTACTCGTATAATTTTATGTTTGATGTATATGTGTAAAACAAGTAGCTCATTGATTTGTACATCTGTAATTGATGGATCAGGTGGAATAGTTGGAACCACTTTGCTTGTAATATCGAAGAAAAATTAATCAGGGAAACAGGTAATCAATTAGATATATAAATGGTTCTTAACGTACATTTGTACCTTAACTAAACTGTTTATTTTTTCTGATTTTTATTGTATTTGTTTTAAAAAATTTAAGCGGATGCAATGGTATCAACTGGACTTGCTGCTGCTGGATACAAATATGTTAATCTAGGTAAAACAAACAGTATTGTATTTAATTACTATTTAAATATTTAATTTTAATTAATTAATAATGCTGTGATGAACCGACAAACAAAAACAATAATTCCTGGTGTTCATGAGGTGGGCCGTATGATATCTTATCATATCTAAGTTTTAACAATAATAATTTTGCGAATACAGGTAAGAGAGTATAATGCTTTTATGACATTATATCTTAAATGGAATAAACATATTTATATTAATATGCAACTTTTTTTAGAAAAATATTTATTTTCAAATTAATCTCGTGTGATAACACAGTTATTCTTTTTGTGTATTAGATGATTGTTGGGCTGAACTTGATAGAGATTCACAGGTGATATTCCATGTATTTGATTAATTAGTTGTTTACTTGATAATTCTATATGCTTCTTGAAGCTTAATTTTGCTTTAATACTGAACTAGAATTAAGTATTGTACTAATATAATCTGTTTATTTTTGGTAGGGAAATTTCGTTCCGAAAGCCGCCACATTTCCATCTGGAATCAAAGCATTAGCTGATTATGTTCATAACAAAGGATTAAAGCTTGGAATTTACTCTGATGCAGGGTACTAAGGAATAAATAAACTACATAATAAAACCTTAATTACACTATTACAGTAACAAAAATCTAAACTCTTTTTCTCATGTTTGTTTTCTCTTATTCTTGTTCTATACAGAACTCAAACATGTAGTAAGCAAATGCCTGGATCATTAGGCCACGAAGAACAGGACGCGAAAACTTTCGCTTCATGGGTACATTCTTACCTTAATTTGCATGGAATTCTTACCATATATTCTCACTCTATAATAACTTTTGGACTAAAATGAAGTTAACCTTCTTTTCATTATTTTACAGGGAATTGATTACTTAAAATACGATAATTGTAACAATCAAGGCATAAGTGCAAAGGACAGGTAACTATTTTTTTCTGTTTGAAAATATAATAAATTTAACAAATTCTTCTGATCTTTTATTCCTTGTAATGCAACTAACATTGGATTGGATATGTCAGGTATCCAAAAATGACAAAGGCTTTGCAGAACTCAGGCAGGTCCATTTTTTATTCTTTATGTGAATGGTGAGTATGTATTAATTGTTGTTTTCTGCTTTGAATTATTTCACAGTAAATATTAAACTTTATCTAGTGAAGACATATATTTCTTGAAATGACCAAAGGGGATTAAAAATACTGTCATTTCACTTTCAGGGGTCAAGAGGATCCTGCAACTTGGGCACATGAAGTTGGCAATAGCTGGAGAACTACAGGAGACATTTCTGATAACTGGGATAGGTAAATCTACAGTCCAATTTTATCATTGCCCACATATTAAAGTTTTATTTAGATAATAATATATTTATTCAAAGGTGATATGTAATTTATCCCTTAATCATGAAACTTTGATATTTGGTTTAAGATGAAACAATGATTACAATAACTTAAATGTAATATTTTACTTCCTACTAGCATGACTTCACGGGCCGATTTAAATGATAAATGGGCAGCTTACGCCAAACCTGGTGGATGGAATGGTACTTTTTTATTCACACTGTAAGCGCTTATTGCTCCTGATTTAGTTTACGGTTTATTAACCTAGTATTTTCTTTTTGCAACTTGATCTTAGATCCTGACATGTTGGAGGTTGGAAATGGAGGCATGACAACAGAGGAATATCGTTCACATTTTAGCATTTGGGCGTTAGCAAAGGTATATAAGTTGTTTTAGAATACTTAAATCATCATAATATATATTTGAGGCACATATGAACTTTATAAGAAGCCGAAGAGAGATTGACAATATTCCAGGCACCTTTATTGGTTGGTTGTGATGTACGATCAATGAGCAACGAAACATATGAAATACTCAGTAACAAAGAAGTTATCGCCGTGAATCAAGGTCAGTGTGAATATTGTGAGAAATGTTGTACTCCGTTTTTCACTTTTGGATGTTTCGAAATATACTCATTGACTCAAACCCTGGTTCAGATAAACTTGGAGTTCAGGGGAAAAAGGTTAAGACGAATGGTGATTTAGAGGTAACTTTCTATGTTAATTGTTGGTTTAATATATACCGAATTCTGTAACAATGTTGTTAAAGTATCATGTGTATTGTATCATAATTGTGTGCAAGATAGGATATGAAATTAATACTAGCTATATAATAATATGCAGGTGTGGGCTGGGCCTCTTGCACATAACAAAGTTGCTGTAATTCTATGGAACCGAGGAGGCTCAACAAGCCAAATTACTACTTATTGGTCTGATATAGGACTCAATTCGACCACAGTTGTTAAAGCTCGCGACTTATGGGCGGTAAGATTTGAAAAACAGTACTTATTAAGTTAACCTAAATTTATATTTAGTCGGTTCCTCATGCAGTAACACGACTCACTTGTATACTTTTGCAGCATAAAACACACAAATCGATCCAGGGACAGATCTCTGCAACCATAGAATCTCATGCTTGTAGAATGTACGTTCTAACTCCACAATAAGGAGTTCAGAGCAAATGATCTATCGAATGCAGATTATCTATTTATGGAATTATAGTGTAACACTCCGTTACAAGAATAAAATTTGCGAAGGCAAAAATGCAAAAAAATTCATTCTCATATGTTGCATTACAATATTTAGATAGGGATTCACTCTCGATCAAGTTTTAATAAATAATAAAGATCAGAATATGTTGTTCATGTAGTATCAGTCTTTCAGATCAATTGGGTCTTAATTTCGGAGTTGAATATTTTAATTATCATATGTATTATTAATCAAGTTACAAGTTTACAACGATTTTCCGACTTCACGCAAAAATATTAGAGCTCAACCCACAAGACAGGTCCCAACACAGAATTTGTCTACTTGTATACAAAGGCTATACTGGGGATTTAAGATTTTCAAAACATACATCTTCCCTAAAATGAGAAGTTTAGATACTTGTGGCTTATTGTGGATGATAATAAATAATCAATCCATAAGAAGATGCATGCAATAGACTAGATTGCAAAAAGTATATATACCCTTATGAAGCCCAACACCTAGAAATTAAGAGATGTCTTGCAGTATTCACTTACAAAAATATGAACAAGTGCCATCAAAACGTTTGTTTAACCAACCAAGTGACAAGAATACAAGGACGTGCTATGAATTACCTTAAGAATAACGAAACAGTACTTCCATTACCACAATCAACCTCGAATAGCTTATAATGCTCCCCCACAAGAAGCTGCTACTTCAGGATTATATTTCTCCTGCACAAACAAACAATAATCCTGCAGAAGTTACTAATGACTATAAACTTGCAGTACACCTTACTGTGATTATCATTCTCCCGCATTCCAATTGGTGAGTTTATCTAACTATCTCTAACAACAATCACGGGACCGTAAATAAATACAGTATGACATTGTGGCTCATTCGCTGGTATCACTCTGGTACTTATGAATTAGACGAAGGATGAAGAAAAGGAAAGGACATAATTCCCGGTAGGGCGACTTCAATTGTCGACCAAGTTACTTCACAAATTCCAAATCAATACGTGATTCGACCTGAAGTATGTTGTGTTGCTTGACCCTATCACAACACTAATTTTTAGGCTATTTTTTAATTAATAGTATAATCAAACAAAATGGTATCTAGTGTCTTGGTTTATCCTATCCTGAAATAAACAAAACACAATTGTCAACTTATAATTTGCATCGTTTGACTTCCTTTTGTCGTATCGGTCATACTTATACAGGACCTAAATGAATCATAACGAGATACTAATATGTTCTATATATATAATGATTCGATCTTTGACGTCGTCATACCTTTCTATGAAGCTAGTTTAGTGGTTAATCTTACATATATTTCATTTTTAAAATTACAAGTGTTTTATATATAATATCTTATATTTAATGTTTACAAGCAAAATCTAAAACATATCTGTTTTATGCTAAAAATAGCTTTGTTTAGGACAGATAAGAAAGACGATTAAATTAGATATAAAACATCAAATCTAACATATGCATATATAAGAGAGTGTCCACACATAGCGCTGCATATAGAAAAATACACTTGCTATTTGCTAGATCACTATTCACTAGTTGTATTCGCTCCACTCGAACAAGGAGGAGGAAAAGGGAGAAGATGCATCTAAAGGTGTTACTTTGCTTCTCTTTCTTTCTTCTAAGTGTCGGAATTACCACTACTGATGCAGCACGTACAATCAGTACCATCACAAATGATCGGAGGGTCGGTGCAACATTTACGGGCACAGATGACCGGAGGAGCCTTTTGGAAAATGGACTGGGTCGCACTCCCCAGATGGGGTTAGTATGTGACATTAACTAGCTTTATCAGTTAGCAAGAAAATTTGCAAGTTATGTCGAGTCCATGTTATTAGACAGATAGACGTACATGGTATACAAGAATAATTTGATATTAATGTATGTTATGTGTGATTGATCGATCTCATCTCAGGTGGAATAGTTGGAATCACTTTGGTTGTAAAATCGAAGAAAAGTTGATCAAGGAAACAGGTGAATATATAGTTTCAACTTCTTCTTCTTTTCTCTCTCTCTCTCTCTATATATATATATATAGCGGGAGGTTCAAATGAGAACCACTCTAAAGTTGAGAACTTTGAGAACCACATCAAATACGTATTTGTTCACATGTGATTAACTTCAATCATATGTGAACATTGATGTACGTTTAATTGAAAAAGAAAAAAGTCAAAAAAAATTCTAAATTTATATCGAAAAACACATTTTAACCGATTTGTTCACATTATCGTTCACATGTGAACATATATTTGTTTTCGTTTTTCGATATAATTTTAGGATTTTTTTGACTTTTTTCTTTTTCAATTAAACGTAAATCAATGTTCACATATGATTGAAGTTTATCACATGTGAACAAACATATATTCTTTGTGGTTCTCAAAGTTCTCAACTTTAAAGTGGTTCTTATTTGAACCTTCCCCTATATATATATATATGTATATATATATGTATGTATATATATATGTATGTATATATATATATATATGTATATATATATATATAGGTGGTTCAAGTAAAAAGAATCTTAAAGTAAAAAGGGTAGAAAATAATGTTAGATTTCATATTTGCTTAAATTATTCAAAAGAAAATGGTTCATGTGGATCAATACGAAATGAAGAAACATATATTAAACTTGTACAAACATACTTCGCCAAGATGATGCAATTTCATTTAAAGAATGATACATATGCTCATTAAACCTTAAAAAATGACACATATTCGATTATAGTTTGATACATAGTAATTTGATACATAGTGGTTTTGATACATGATTATATCTTCATTTAATATAATTAAATTATATTTGTAAGAGACATGTGCTACTATATCATGGTTTCTTACCCCTTTTTATGTTAAGCTTCTTTTTATTTGAATCAAAACCTATATATATATATATATATATGTGTGTGTGTGTGTGTGTGTCATTTACCCTAAATAACTAACTACAGTTCCGATTTTGCTTTTGATTCTGAATAGCGGACGCAATGGTATCAACTGGACTTGCTGCTGCAGGATACAAATATGTTAATATAGGTAAAACTAACATCAATTTGACACTATATTTAATAATTTCTATCAGCATACAAATAGACAAATTCCTACATTCATGTCACAGATTTTACTGTAGAAATCAAAAATAAGTACAAGTGTCAAGGTAGCAATATGGGTTTGATCCCAACTGAGAAAAAAAATATAACAAGAAACTAAACTGAGGTCATTGATATTTTTGATTATTAATGTTCTTTGATTAAATAAAGTTTTATAGCTCACAGAAGTGTAAATTCATCAATATATCATTGAGGATAAATTATCTCAAACTTAATCATCCTATTATGTTTTTAGATGATTGCTGGGCAGAACTTGATAGAGATTCCGAGGTAATTCTCTGTTTATTCCATTAGTCATCTAATTTAATTATTATTATTATTTTCTTAAACTATATACCTGTTTAAATTTATTATTAAAGGTGAACTATAACTAAATTAAGTGTTCAAATCTATAGTACTATTTATCTCTTGTGCCACAATCATTATATTTGTGTAGGGAAATCTTGTTCCTAAAGCAGAAACATTTCCATCTGGTATCAAAGCTTTAGCTGATTATGTTCATAATAAAGGATTAAAGCTTGGAATCTACTCTGATGCCGGGTATCTAATCTAAGATGTAAATAATAAAACCTTAACCACAAAAGTATCGCATCCTTTTCTCATATTTGTTTATCTTGTTCTTGACAGAACAGTAACATGTAGCAAGGAAATGCCAGGATCATTAGGCCACGAAGAACAGGATGCAAAGACTTTCGCCTCGTGGGTACATTCTTAGCTTTGCATCAACTTCTTAGATCTTCATATTAATTATTTTGGGTGTAACATCTAGTTTGTACTGTACAGGGAATCGATTACCTAAAGTACGATAACTGTAACAACCACGGTATAAGCCCACAGAAGAGGTGCATTTCTTATAAAACATGATGTTTACATGCCTGTTTAAAACATGCCAAATACTTTTAATTAGTAAAAGTTTCTGAGATTTTTATATTATTAATTGGGATGGAGTTACAATGGGTTGCGCTTTTATGTGACCAAGGTATCCAAAAATGAAAATAGCTTTGCAGAACTCAGGAAGACCTATTTTCTATTCAATATGTCAATGGTATGTGTTGTTAGCCTCTTCTACTTATGTCACATACAAGTTGTAAATAAATTACCAAAACGACTTCATGTATAGGCAAAACAACCCTGCAACTTGGGCACATGAAGTTGGCAATAGCTGGAGGACGACTGACGATATTGCAGATAGTTGGGATAGGTATGGTATACTCTGCAATCAAATCACTAACCACATTAATAACGCAACAAAACTATATCTGAAACATATACTCTATACAAAGAAGAAATGTTATTGAACATAATATAATTTCTATATTTCACTTCCTACTAGCATGACTTCACGGGCTGATGAGAATGATAAATGGGCAGCTTACGCGAAACCTGGTGCATGGAATGGTAGATTATATTTTTTTTCAAGTTGTAACCGTCTGATTCATAATTATGTTTAGACGGTTCTTGAGCTCGTGTTTTGTTGTGATTTGGTTTTAGACCCTGACATGTTGGAAGTTGGGAATGGAGGCATGACTACAGAGGAATATCGATCACATTTTAGCATTTGGGCATTAGCGAAGGTATAGAGTTATATGACTTCTAAACTACTTGCATTCATCATAACAATGTTATAAATTTATCCAAATTGACAACATTTCAGGCACCTCTATTGGTTGGTTGTGACATACGATCAATGAGCAACGAAACATACGAAATACTTAGTAATAAAGAAGTTATTGCCGTCAATCAAGGTCAGTGAGCTATGAGAATTTGTACACATCATTTTCCTTTTCGATGTTCGGATATATACTCATTGTCTGAGATTGTTGCAGATACACTTGGAGTTCAGGGGGTAAAAGTTAACACGAACGGCGATTTGGAGGTGAAATACTAAAGTTATTTGTGCATTGCATAACAAATAGTTTACTATTTTAGATATAATAACTTTAGCTACCGATAAAAGTAAAAATGACATTGACAAGATACATGCAGGTGTGGGCTGGGCCTCTTGCAGATGAAAAAGTTGCAGTAATTCTATGGAATAGAGGAGACTCAACAAGCCAAATTACAGCTAATTGGTCCGATATAGGACTCGATTCAACGACGGTCGTTGAAGCTCGCGACTTATGGGCTGTAAGACTACAATTATAGTTTTTCACTGCCCTACAACAATTTTTGAGTTACTATAGCATATTATAACTAAATGTCATGATTTTGTTTTGCAGCATACAACTCAAAAATCAATCAAGGGACAGATCTCTGTGCCTGTGGAATCGCATGCTTGTAAAATGTATGTTCTTACTCCACAATGAGGAGTTTAGAGCACATGATTGATCAAATGATGATGTTATCCCAAGAATAAGATTTCGGAAGGCAAAACCACACAATATTTCTTATTTGACTAATTGTGTTTCCCAAAGGGATACTTACTTGTATTTGCTATCTCTCAACAATCATACGTAGTTTGTTACAAGGGTTTTTGGAACTTCCCATGAACCCACACTCTATGCATTGTCTTTTGCTTACGACGATTCACTGACTTCACGCAGCAATATTCAAGCTCAACCTACGTATAAGTTTCAAGATTTAAAAAGAAAAACCAACAAACATTCTCAAAATAGCTTATGAATAAACTTACAAGCAGATGCGTTTCAATCAACTACTTATGAATAAAAAATTTACCTGAATGAATCCAGCACCTAGAAAGAGGTCTCGTGCACTTTTTAAAGAAAAAAAATACGAACGCGTGCCATCAGAACGTTTGTATTCCCTAAATCCCACTCTTTGATCAGCCTCAAATCGAAGCATCGTCATGTCATAAAGTCCTGAATATATTCCCCAACATATTTGAGCCCACACCACAAGTTAGCAAGACATAACAAGTTTGATCTTGTATAGTAAAATATAAGATACAAAGTTTCCCCTAGTTTTTGATTGTTGGCTAGTGGATGTGTTTGAATTAAAACATACAAGTATGAGAAGTTTGACAGTTATCCATTTACATAATTTGCATTTCTCGTATCTCGAACCAGTAGGACTTCTTCCGGTAAAAAAATGATAATGACCACCCAAAATATGTGAAGGATGTAACTACCACAAATGGAAAAACTGAATCGGAAGTGAACACGTTGAACCAATATTACTCATATTTAGGTGATTCTAAGTTTATGAAGTATTACCATAATCCCTGAAGAAGAGCAGTCCACCAGGTTTTAAGACAGAGAAGCACTCAGCAACGGCGGCAGACATCCTATCAAGTGGTACAGCCGAGAGCGTAAAAATCTGCCAAACAACACAATATCCATATAGCAACACTAAGATTTATGGAGCAAAAAAATGTAATAACAGCAGTCAGCAGATGGCATACCAATGTAACAAAATCCATGCCACCTATGCAGCATTCACTTTCCTTTCTTAAAGTTATATCAGTTAACTTTCTCACATTATCGGCATATTCTGAAAATAACAGGATGTCGAGTCTATATTTCAGCTAAAAGTATTTATGGTTAGATGTGCATATAAATGTAATGCCAACTACCTGAAAGAGATAATTTCTGTTTTTGTGGAGACGTTTGACAGCAAGAATCACATATCAGCCACTTAGGGACCCGAGATGTAGAAAAATCCCAACAGAATGGATGAAAACGGGTTTTAGGTGAGACCACATTATCAGCATATATTACTTCTGTTGCCCTCTCAAGTGCCTCTGTGCTACAATCGCAGGCATACACTAGTACATTTTCATTGCAACTACACACCAGGAAAAACAAAAAGTATGATAAAGATGGTAGGTAAATACTGGTGCCATCTTGTTTCTAAAGCCTTAACAAACCAACCATGGTGTTTCCAATTAGGACAAAAGAAGGTGTTTTGAATGTTACCGTAAGATTGGGAGAGCAGTACTTCCATTGCCACAGCCCACCTCCAAAAGCTTAGGATACTCTCCACAAGTAGCTAGTTCAGGAAACTCCTTGAACAAATACCGTCTCTCCTGCACCCATCAAATAAGCTACTTTGAACAACATGAGCATTACACATATAAGTAGAGCTCAAATGGACACCTTTTATTTGTATAATACCCAAAAAAAACCCAAATAGTATGATCCTCATCCGTAGAAAAACATTAGTATCATCTTACTTATGTCTTATTATGTATCTCACCTCACCTAGCACCTAGCAGCATAGTGGCCCAACCAACTTTGATATATGTATTAACTAATATGTGTCTAATGAATTGGACTTGAATAGTACTGTAACACATAACATTGTATGTTTTTCTTTTTCTTTCTTTTGGCTGTGATTGTATGCAAGAGGACTGAGTGGTCAATCAAGTTATATCATTAAATACTTTTGACCCAGATAATAAACACAACAAAGGGTATCTATCATCCAGTGTAGAGAAATGAGATTAAAACCTCTTACAGTAAACAATAATTCATTTCCAAAAAAGTAACATTCTTTATTAACATACTTTTTTGGAAATGAATTATTGTTTACTGTAAGAGGTTTTAATATCATTTCTCTACACTAGTAGTAAACTAAAGGGAATATAACTTGGTTAACATTAACGTTAAATGTTTGTTTTCACGTGAATTTTTTGGATTTTGTGTTTAACATTTTCAGTTGTACGAGAAATTGTATGTTTTATGCACACAAAAATAATTATGCTATATTTCTTATTTCTATGCAAAATATATTATATAATGCAGAAATCTTTGATTTTATGGTATATTTTTTATAGGGTGTCATATGTTTCAACTTTTATGCGATAGTTTTGCCTGTATGCGAAACTTGTGTAGATACAGTAAGATTTTGATTTATCTGTGAGTTTCAGATCGATTGGTATTGTATTCAGCTCTTATTAGTATCAAAATATGGAATCAAGACCTATATCAGGTTTCCTAAAAGGAAAAAAGCCGTGGGCGTGGAAACTGGAAAGTGTTTATCACCCGAAATACTGGTAATAATTTTTGAAAAGGGGAAAAGGAAATACCTTGAAGAATCTGCCGGTTGAATGACGAGCGTGAAAGTGGTTCCAAGATTCAGAGTCAAAAGAGGATGAAGATTGAGATTGAGATTGAGATTGAGATTGAGATGAATGATGAAAAGGAAGAAGATGATAAGAAAATTTAGGATCGTTCTGAATGCGATTATTCAGTTCCTCCCAATCATAATCATTTGAGTGATACTCCGTTTCTTCCGCCCTCCCCCTGCTGCTGCTGCTGCTGCTCATCGTTGTTTTGTTTGTTATTTAGACCTAGTAAATAAATTAGGATTACGATTTACGAGTAGTTTAATATAAGGGTTACTTTGGTAATTTTCAATCTGAACTCCCACCAAAAAAAATTATACTCCCACGTTTACTTACCGCACACTTTTAAAATTCTCTAACATTTACATTTTTCACTAATCAGAATCAATTAGTTAAAACATGAAAATTGACACTCATTCATAACAATTCAAAATAACAATGTGAAAACTTCAAGTAAAATAGATGGAGTAATAACCAGACTCTATACCACTTAGTTGGTATCAACTCTATACCACTTAGTTGGTATCGGCTCTACACCATTTTTAACATATAACTGAAAATGACCGGTTAGTTGATAAATTATACCTGGTAAATGGGTCGGGTTGAGTCGTGTTGGGTAATGGGTTGAATCAGGTTTGGGTTCAAACGGGTTACGGGTCCAACGGGTCTTTTTCTGATCGGGTCAAATGGGCCTATTTTACTACTTTAATTTTAATTTTTTTTCCACCTTAATTATCTTGAAAAATGTTAATTAATCTTCTAATCGATTATTTTGATAATTTTTTTAAAAAAAATCCACCTTAATTTCTTATTGTTACCTTAGTTACTTACACAGAAAATTTCAAAATCTCAAAGTTATTTATTTAAATATTACTGTTGTTTATTTATCTTCATTATTTTATGAATATTTTATTATTATCTATCATCTATTTAATCAATTTTATATAATTAAAAATGTAAAAGTATGTATGGAACAAAGACCAAAAAAAGATGCATACGTATATGAGTTTTAAACCATTATTATTTCTATCATCTGCATCACATTTTATCTTCTTCTTCTTCGTTGTTCAAAAGAAAACCAGTTGCTAGTTTCTACAGAAACCCTCCTACTAAGCTTCTTAAAAAAATTTGTAGCTTTAAAAAACTTTATAAACGACGTCGTATATGTAATAGCAACTGTAATAGTGGTGACGTGATGAGAGGCAAGACGTTTCCACGGTAGTTGAAGATTGAAGTTTAGCTTTGTATATTTAAAGTTGACCTATAAGTCTGACCCGTTCGACCTGCTTGTTATTTTTCAGATTTGCAAAGATAACCTATTTAGACATGTTCTCATGATTTGACACAACCTTACAAACCCACAAGCAACCCGCTAATCAACCCAATCAACCCATTTTTTTCTGTTTGGGTTGAGATTTTAGGCGTAGTTGATATCAACTCAACGTAAAGTGATCGAAAGTGACTAAACATTGTCAACAATGACACCGTCCCTTCAAAATTTAGGCTCACATTCACACACACACACACACACATATATATATATATAGGGTAGTGATCCAGGGAAAGTGCAAAAAATAGGGAAGGGGGAAGTAAATCACCATCACTAATCTCATAAAAGTCCATAATAATTAGTGTGGGGGTGCACACATGTAATCATCTCTATAATAATCAAAATCCATTTACCTTAAAACAGATTATTTCACAAACGACAAGTCGAAAAATTATGAAATTTGCACCATTAAACTCGGCGTTTTCTCCTTTTCGATTTAAGATCAATCAATGCATATTTTCGACGAGATTTTTCTTCTTCGTTTTTTGATGGGATAATAGTATGCATTGTGATGCATGCAAATTTATTCTTACATCAATGCATATTCATGTTCATGTGTAATAATAATATGCATTGTGATGCATGCAAATTTATTCTTACATCCTAGTGGTGTATATTCATATTTTGTTATAGTTCATTTTAATGTGTAGTAATAGTATGCAACATGATTCATATTAACTGTAGTGATGTATATTTATGTATTTAAAATTTTTAGTTGATTAATAATGATATGCACTACGATGCATGTTAAATTAGTTTTACATTATAGTTACGTATGTTAAATATATGTTAACATTGGTTTTAATGTGTACTAATAGTATGCAAATGGATGCATATTAACTTATGTTTACATTCTAATAGTGTATGTTAAAGTTAATGATGACGATTACTAATAATATGCACTTAGATGCGTGTTAACCTAGGTTTACATCGTAGCGGTGTATATTGATACAAATTAACATTCATGTTTTTGAGTTTTAATAGTATGTACTTTGATACATGTTATATCAAAGTGATGTATATTAATGTTTTGTTAACACTCATGAGGGTAAGTATTATTAACATGTAGTGTGATGCATATTAATTTAAGTTTATATTCTACTTTTTTAAATTGATGTACGTTAACATTTATGTTCACAAGTACTAATATTATGCATTTTGATGCATACTAATTTGTAAACCCATCAAAAAACGAAAAAATAAAGTTGTCGAAAATATGCCTTGAGTGATCTTAAATCGAAGAGGAGAAAACGCTGAATTTTATGATGCAATTTTCATAATTTTTCGACTTGTCGTTTGTGAGATACTTTGTTTTAAGGGTAAATGAGTTTTCTTTGTACACGTGGCGTATTCTCATTGGTACTTCCATGTTGTCATTAAATTCTCATGAAGTGCAAACCACTATAATATGGTGCACCTTAATTTGATTAGATGAGATGGATGGTTAGATCAACACTTCCCCCATTCCCTCCCAAATTGGGTGTTCCTGTGGATCATGCCACTATATAATTTATTTATTTATTTATTTATTTCTATACGCTAAACAAAAAGTTTATCCAGTCAATTATAATAATAACGATTAAAATGCCGCATGAACAGGAAAATGGAATGGAATATGATTTCAATGCCATTAAATTATATCAAATTTTTCAACCAAACGTGTCCTAAGGATAAGAGTGTTTATGGGTATGGTATTGATGTGTAGAAGTGTCTAGTACAATAAGTGATGCATGCCTTATACCAGTGCCAATGGCCTCGTCAGTTTGGGAATTGACAAGAGTCAGCCAACTGACGCCGTTGACACGGCCTCGTCAATTTGGCTCGTCGGTGGAGGTGCGTCGATATAGCGACAAAGGGGAGACGAAGAGGAGTGGGGCCAACTCAATTTCATATATTATCATTTTTAATTTAGTATGTGTAAATTGAGGTATATTGTTAAATGTGTAACTCAAGAATTGAAGTGATATGCTAATTGTTAACACTCTTGTGTCGGTTGGAAAGTGCTGGTATGTTGCTGAGATGACACGGTTGACCCACTAACTCACGAGCCCACTATTTTGAGAGTGGTTTTATGTGTCTAGTACTTGAAGTTATGTAGGTTGTCAATTCAAACTATCACAATGAATCTCTGAAATATTGTAAAATTATTCAAGGCTTTTGTTAATGATAATCCATAGGATTGTCTTTTAAGATTGATTTTTATATATCTCTGAAATATTGTAAAATTCTTTCAAATAAAGGATTTTGTTACTGATAATCTATTGTCTTTTAAGATTGATCTATATTTATATGTATCAATGGGTGTAAATTAACCACCAAATCAACAACCATCCAAGCATTTAATCATAAAGTACCATCAATTTATACATGTAATACATTGTTAAAGACAGTTCCAAAAATAAATAAAGAGGAAGAGAAATTTGCACAATTTTAACATGTTTTAGGTACATTAGCTAATCCAAAGACATGCAAAAGTAAGTTGAAAAGAAGTAGTAATTGCTAACTTCTAAAAATACACATCAAAACATTTAAGACGTATGTTCTTGGGTTAACTGTACAATGATGATGCCATTGTGTAACAACTTCCCACCATATCCCCTGCTGCACAAAAGAAAGCTAATATTATATCCAACTGTCTGGTTAATCCCCAATCACACTCCAAATATTTAGTCTTGAAAACGATCAAAATCCCCACTTTTCGGTGACTGCTGCGCCCCATGATTCACTCTTCCTGCACAACCAACAATTATCACAATCAGCCTCAAGTTTATTGGCCACTAATAACTTGCACCATGATTGTAAGTAAAAATATAGAGATTATGGGCCAAATTTGGGCTTCGAGTGGTACCCAACTTATACCTGAAAAGTCATAACCAACAGTGTTCCTAGAGTCATTATTACTCCTCCAATCGCTTACAGGCAAATTCCGATTTTGGATCATAAATTGGTACCCATCGATATTTTGTTGCTCATCGCTACCACCAACTACATTTCTTCCGGAAGAATCTGGTGGTGATAGGAAGCTTAAGTTCGGAACTGATGGTGCCACAACATTTGGTGATGGTAACTTACTAATAGAAGCATCACCCTTAATAACAGAAGCAATTTCTTTCTTACCCTCGATAGCAAATGTGCCGACAATTACCTGAACAATAATAAAATAATGAGCATAAAAGGCACACCAACACATTAACTACTAACTAGTATTATATGAATATTACCTGCACTGGGCCAGCAGCTATCAGTGGCCCATCGATGGCACCACCAATTATTTGCCCATCATTACTAGACAAGCAAACACTTAATCCACCCGCACTACCACCAAACTCAGTACGTAAAAAAGAGCCACAGAATGAGAGGATGTCGAAACGACCCTGATATATAAAGAAACCATGAATTGAGTAATGATTTATTCATGCTTTGAGTAATGAATGTGAGTGTTTGAACTAGTTTACCTCATAACTAATGTTGCCTGAGGATGTGGCTGGCTGGCGTAAAGATGCATTAGAGATTGAACCAGATGCTGAGAGGACACACATCTCTAGCTTGCTTTGTTGCAAAAACGACATGATTTTATGGCTAACATCCTATAAAAAATTTAAACAGATCACAACAAAAAGATGGTGTTCAAACTATACATCCACAACAAAACTTTTAACAGTTGCACTTTGAAGGCATTATGAGAGTGGTATGACTTGTAGCAGATTGTTAAGAGCAGAAACCAAAAGTAGCAGCATATAAGTACAGAAATAAAATGAATTATACTGTAAAGTCAAAAAGAAAATGATATGATGGCATAACATAGACTTATATAGGTTTGAATTTCATACCTCTCCAGCAGCCACAGAAATAACATGAGGCGTAAAACCATGCCCTGTGTTCCCTGAATAAACAGGAAGAAATGGAACATAACGATTTTAGTCATGTTATGTTGAACATATGATGCTATTGTTATCAAGTGGATCAGAGAAACAATAAATCACGGCTGGAGTTGTAATTTATTTGAATGAATACAATGACCATCTAAATTCATCAGAACTGTTACTCATCTTCATAAACAAAACGATCACTTGAAAGCCTGCTGAAGTTTACAAAAAGGAACAATTTAATACATTATTTTGGTATTTCCAATACCAATAAGACCATCATCCTTGGCACACTTACACACCCTTTATAGGAAACAACACTTTGACTTTATTCGTCAAACAAGTTAGCATTCCAATTTGTGCAGAAGCCTAGGTATATAAACATTCCATCCATTCGAATAAGGTTTGGTATCAAAAAGCAATAATCTAACTCTTAATTAGAAATTAATAACCTACTAATTAACAATTCCAAATTCAGCAATGCTATTTCATAATCTAAGGCCTTGGACCAAAAGATTGCATGTTTGGTTCGGTACTTTGGTGTTATCAATCTAACCCGGACGGACTTAGAATCAGTACATATGGAGCTATAGTAATGCATGAAACTAATGTACTTACACTTGTAAAAAATAAGGCTAGATATAGAAGAAGAAAAATAAGAATAAATCATAGACACATTCCCTTTTAATATGCACCATGCAAAGGTTATCCTAGCAATGCTGATACCTCTCAAATCAAACATGCAAAAGTAAAAAATAGACATAGCAAAAACAAACCTTTTAAACTCCAATTCAGTTGAAACACTCAAAAGGGGTTGATTAATAATTCATATAATGTATTTCTATAAATCTAAGTAAATAGAAACATGTGTACACAAAGTCACAAACATGAAACATACCAAGAGATGATTTCTTGAAAGAAGTAGTAGAAGAAGCACCAACACCTAAAGACAAGTCCTTTTTCTTTGGCGGCGACAACGGCGGCACGGAAGTCGACGGAGATGACGATGAAGACAGTCTTTTTGCGGCGGCTGCTTGTTCCGGCGTACCGTACTTTCTGGGTCTACCTCTCTTCCGCCGTACACCGGTTTCTAACGGCGATGAGACGGCAGAAGGAGCGGAATTATGAGGATAGAGTAATTGAGATGGTCTGTGATCATTGTTGGTGGGGTTTGGTAGCATGCCATTGGTGATGGTGGGTGGTGGTGGTTGCGGGTGGCGTTGCGGTGGTTGAGGTTGTGGGTGGTGGTGGTGATAGTAAGAGCCAAGACCAAGGTCATCCGGTTCCATTAGAATGGTGGGTTGTGATGAAAAAAAGGAATAAAGATTTGATTTTTTATTATTATTATATGAATAATATTTTTAATAATTTGTTGGTTTTAATCATATTTTGGGGAATTTGGATTGGGATGTTGGGTGTGTTTTTTTTTACAGTTAATTTCGGATGAGGTTATGATCCTGTGCCGCATGATTCGTGGCGTGTGTGGACAATTGATTGAGTCCGACCCTTTGCAATTTTGACTCTTGCAATTCGTGAGAGTCTTGATCACCAACATGGTCATTAAAAGTCAGCCTACTCATGAGTTTCAAATATGTTCACGTTTCAATTCTTTTTTCTTTTTTCAAAGCAATGAATTGAAAAGAAAAAAAAAACTTTAAAAAATAGTTAAACATCCAGCAATAGAAGCTCTTCAAGAAGAGAAACTAAACAAAAACCAACACATAAATGGCCTTGAGGGATAAATGGCATCATCATGTAGTTTGGTTCTCGCAATTTAATCCAAGACAAGCTTTTGTATTATGGCTTGTTATTCAAGGAAGACTATCTACACAAGACAGAATGTTAGTTTGTGCAACCTCCAGGGCAGCTTGACTGCTTGAGTGTGCTTTATGTGCAATGTTGATTCACATTCACACCTATTCTTTGAGTGTGCATACGGTAAATCATTTTGGATCAAAACGAAGGAGAAAATTCCGTCTAAGGGTCTGCAATTCGACCTCATGGCGATAACTAATACTCTATCTGACTATTGAGAGATAACCCGCCAACAATTAAAATAACATTTATTCAAATTAAATTTGTATTTACTTAGTCGATAATCTGTTATGTAAAGCTCCTGTATTTTCTCATGTATTTCCTCTTTACGATCATTATATATGTAACTTATTCCTGGATGTAAATAACACAGGGGCGAATGTGGTGTATTAAATGGGGGGTCCATTGCACCCACTAAAATCTCCATTTTTTCATAAATATATACATAAAAATAAGTTGGATACCTCTTGTAAATATACTTGGACCCCATTTAAATTTTTGACAAAACAAAAGCAAACAAACACTTAACACACCAAGCCCAAATAGTATTGATTTAAACTCCTAAATCCGACCCACTAGAATTTACCAATACAATATAAAGATATAAATTTGGTTACAGCTTATAAAAGAATTAGCAAAGGACAACAATGACTTATTTTCAACGTTTTTTTTCTCTATGCTTCCACTCATATTTTATTTCTTGGTGAATCACTAAGTTAACTAATCTATTTTTTATTCACTCGGGTAATTCTTTGTGGTAAGTTATATGGTTTTTCTATTATATAACTAATCACTGTATTTGTAACACACACCAAATTCATAAGGCTATTTTTTTTTAAAAAAAAACATAACGGAAGCGATATTTAATAATTACAACATGGTTTACCATTTAAAATAAAAGTACAAACCACATAATATTATTCAAACACTTAACTTAATATAAATATTTAAATATTACGCCTTAGTGTTATTAAATCCAACATGATAATAAACTATTAACATGTTTAACCAAAACAGAGTAAGCGGAGTCAAACATTCTTTTTTTCCCAAACTCTTGTCAACCCACATACAAAAGATCACCTGCAAGAGTTAGGAGGAAGGATTAGCACAAAGCTAAGTGAATAGAACAATAACTAACAACCTAACTCAATTTAACAATTGTTTACAACTAAGCATCATAAACAACTAGCGTCAAGAGGATCGGTGGTCCTTGAGGAACCCTACTGCCGCGGTGGCCCCCAAGCAACACTTACAACCACTGAAGGTCAAATCAGTGATCTAACCGATAGTTGGGTACTATTACTTCATACAACATCATTTCAATAAACAACACATGTACAAAGCACTAATGTTGTCCAAGTAATAGTATCCCAAGCCAATCACAATTGACCTCTAAATCAATCACATAATTCATAATAATCATGACAATATGTAATTAAAATGGTAAAACTACATTTACCTGCTGTAACCAAATTGTTACAATTAACTTAGATCGTAAGTCATAGATCTACTCACCCTTACAATCGCAGTCTCCACTCAAAAGTCTTATATTATTGAGTCTTCGGGTTATCTGGAAACATAAACGATTAATAAGTTAGAAACTCAATAATGTAGCCTATCTCATGGATCACATAATGATTATGTCCCAAAATTAACATTCACTTTTACATATTAATTTTTACTTAGCATAGCATACATATATGCATATACACACATATACTTATATATACAAAAGTACCACACAAACAAACTATCCTGATTTGGTCCCATACCCGATCGGTTATGAGACCTTAGCCGATCGGCTAAACTAATGTACCCGATCGGCTCAAGACCAACCGATCGGCTAATCTATGCATACCAAAGACATTGGGTTCAGACATGAGTTGCTGTTCGCTTTTTGAACTAAAATAGTCGTTCGGATAATTTTAGCCGTTCGGTTTAACAATCATAGCCGATCGGCTATGCATTCTCAGCCGATCGGTTGAGAGGTTCAAACCTGTCCACCAAACCTGCAACTCAGATTATGCACGAACCAAAAACCCCAAACATGAAATACAATTAGGAAACACAAATTCACTCAATAATTCACCTCAAGTATCATCAATAAACATGGTATAACATTAAACAACAACATCTAACATCAATTTCTACACATGCATCATTGATTCCACCTAATTTCTACTAATTTAACCATATACATAAAATGGAGAATTATACTTACAATGGAGATGCTAATAAGAGGAAGATGATGACAATGTAGAATCTAAATCACAACTACAAGTTGCTAGATGATATTCTTTGATTTCTTTCTTTAATTTCTAAGTGTAAGTGTGTGTGTTCTTGAGTTGTGAATAAGTCTAAACCAAAATCAGTGAAGTGAGGAAGTAAGGGTCGACACATCCCTTTTGTTCAAGTATAATGCAGTGTAATATTACACCCGTTCTAAATCTATTGTTTGGAACCTAAAAAATCATTTGCGAGAAAATACATTTCATTATATTGTCATCTAAATTAATTTAAAACAAGCAATAATTTATTTATCACAATAAGTCGTTTGACTATTTGACATATTAATTTAAATTATCCAAATAATGCCAAGTAATCGTAACTACTATTTAAATAGCAAATAATTTAAGAAAAATACCTTAATTCTACTAGGCCCAAGTCGGGGATGTTACAGTATTCATTGTTTGCTCTATATTATTCACATTGTACACATTGTTAATTTGTATTAGATTGTTAATTTAATTAAGGTTATTATTATATTCAAATTTTCATATATTTAATTGTGAGATGCATTTGAAGATATATATTTGTGAGTAGTATCAAGTATTAATGACATATTTTTGTTAAGCGATGTTTGTAACGATCCGACCCAACCCGATCCATATTAAAATAGGATACCCTTTTTAATTATTTTCATCAACTTAGAAAATTGGACCCAGTAAATTTAAATCCTAGATTCGCCATTGAAATAACAACTTTGATTGGATATAGTTATCTTCTTCTCTATCACTCTCTTCTCTGAGCATTCATATGGTATCAGAGCAAGCTTCAACACCTTCCTCACCAATCAACTCTCCTAATTCATCCCCTTCATCACCGAGAACCAAAATGACCAACACACATGATGAAAATTCATCCCTCACAGTCAACTGCTCAATAAAAGACCTTACCATTGTCAATTTTCCTTCAACCTTGAAGCTTTCTTCCACCAATTACCTAGGATGGAAGACATAGATCGAAGCTTTACTTCATGGATTGGATTTATATAAATTCATCGATGGTTCTTTTCAGGCACCCATTCTGATCGTCGAAACCGACGGCACTGTAACTCCTCACAAAGATCATGCCCGATGGTTTCGCCAAGACAAGCTTCTATTTGGAGCTTTGGTCGGTAGCCTGTCTCCAGAAATCATCCCACTAATAACAAACGCTTCTTCCTCATATGACGCATGGAAAATCCTAGCCGACACTTACGCCTCTCCATCCCGAGGTCACATTAAACAACTACAATACAGTCTGAAACAACTCACCAAAAACCCAAATCAAACCGTAACCAACTATATGCAGAATGTTAAAACCATTGTTGATGAACTCGCCATTCTTGGGAAGAAACTCGATCAACAAGACATCACCGATACGGTACTAAACGGACTTGATCAATCGGCGTACAAACCCGTTTTAGATGCAGTTCATGCAAAAGATTCACCAATCTCATTCAATGAGTTACATGAAAAATTAATCAACCAAGAATTGGCTCTTGCTCAACAGGTCACCGCATCCGAAATTCATCAACCAACGTCTGTATTTTATGCTCAAAATCAGGATGCTAAAAGACCTTGGCAACCTCGACATGGATCAACCAACACTGGTCTTCTCCCTACCCCATCTAAGTCCCCTAATCAAACAACCGGAGCTCGTCCATTCCTGGGAAAATGTCAATGGTGCAATCAGAAAGGACATTCGTTGCGCAACTGTTCGGTTTTTAAAAGTCTTTTTCCTAATGCTTCTGTTCGTGTTCCTAACCAACATATGCAGATTACACATGCACAAGCTCATGCCATGGCACCAACCAATGTATCGGCTCCAACCAACTGGCTTTTTGATAGCGGGGCAAGTTTTCATGCAACAAATGACTTAAACAATCTTTCTATCCATTCACCTTATGACGGGACTGAGGAATTAGTCATCGATGACGGTTCGTGTTTACAGATTACCATATTGGTTCTGCCATAATTCACGCATCTCACACTTCTTTCATTCTAAAAAATTTTCTTTATGTTCCATCTATTTCCCGTAACATTATATCTATATCTCGTTTATGCCTCGATAATAATTTCCTAATTGAATTTTATTCGTTTGTTTTTGTTATCAAGGGTCGGGAAACAAAAACTCCACTCTTCAAGGGCATGGCAACCAAAGGACTATACGAGCTATGCTCTTCCCTGGCGCCTAAAATCTTCACTATCCATCCTGGCACCAACTCTTCCATATGACATCACCGGCTTGGCCACCCTCAAAATAAAGTTCTCAAGCATCTGTCATCCGTTATTTCTTTTAATTCCACTTGCATTGAAAATTGTAACTCTTGTCGTATCAATAAAAGTCATCGCTTACCATTTCATGATTCATCTCTAACATCTAATGCTCCATTAGATTTAATATTTTCTGATGTATGGCGCTCTCCGGTTGAATCTTTTGATCATTACAACTATTATATCATTTTTGTGGATCACTTTACTAAATACATTTGGCTGTATCCACTTAAAAGAAAATCTGATTCACTTGCCACATTTATTCGTTTTCAGTTATTAGTTGAAAATTATTTCCAGCGAAAAATAAAACAACTTTTTAGTGATAATGGTGGCGAATATGTGAAATTGCAAACCCATTTATCATCTTCAGGGATTTCTCATCTCACTTCACCACCTCATACTCCCGAGCACAATGGCTATGCTGAGCGAAGACATCGCCACATTGTCAAAACGGGACTTGCATTACTCTCCAATGCTCACATGCCGAGCACCTTTTGGCCTTTTGCCTTCACCACCGCTGCCTACCTCATTAATCGCCTTCCCACCTCAACTCTAAATAACATTTCTCCATATCAATGCCTTTTCCACAAACTTCCAAACTACTCTAAACTAAAGAGTTTTGGTTGTTTATGCTATCCATGGCTTCGACCCTACTCACCCCATAAACTTTCTCCTCGTTCAGCCCCATGTATTTTCGTTGGGTACTCACCAACCCAAAGTGCTTATTACACTTATGACCCTATTCGATCTAAAACTTACTCATCTCGTCACGTCATTTTTAACGAACATCAATTCCCTTTTCCTACCTTAACTTCATCTGTTGAAAATAATCCCCACCCTAATAATTCTGATACTTGGTTCACTCTTTCTATTCTTATTACCTCAAATAATTCTCATGACCCAAGCCCATCATCTCCATGCCAAGCTAACTTCCAAACGTCCTTTCCTGCCAACAATTCTCACATCTTTTCTTCTTTTACGGACAACCCAACTTCCACTTCCACACCTCCAATTACTTCTCCTCCCCCCACTAAAATAACAACCCGACAACATCCCAAACCAAAACAGTCGATATTACAATTCAGACTTCCAACTCTACACCGCTTCTTCATCCTACCCCACTGAACCAAACACCATTTCTCAAGCTCTAAAACATCCTTCTTGGCACACCTCCACGCAGGCTGAATATGACGCACTCGAACGCAACCAAACTTGGTCCCTTGTACCCCCTTCCCAAGCACAAAACATTGTTGGTTGCAAATGGGTTTACCGTACCAAGTATAAACCAGACGACTCTATCGATCGTTTAAAAGCTCGTTTAGTGGCTAAGGGTTTTCATCAACGTCTTGGCATTGATTACATCGAGACCTTTAGCCCGGTAATCAAACCCGCCACCCCTCGTTTAGTTTCTTCCCTTGCGATCTCTCATACTTGGTCTCTTCATCAACTTGATATCAACAACGCCTTCTTACAAGGACACCTTAAAGAAGACGTTTATATGGCTCAACCCCCGGGATTTATTAACCCTTCTTTTCCCGACCATGTATGCAAACTAAAAAAAGCCATATATGGTCTCCGTCAAGCATCTCGGGCTTGGTACGATGAATTCAAATCTTACCTTCTTTCCCTTGGTTTCAAACCAACAATATCTGATCCGTCTCTTTTCTTTCTCCACACTCATTATTCCCTTATACTCGTTCTTGTCTATGTTGACGACATCAGTATCACCGGTCCTTCTCCTACACACTTAGACAAATTTATTGCTAATCTTGCTACCAAGTTCTCTTTAAAAGACCTTGGTTCTCTCTCTTATTTCCTTGGTGTTGAGGTTGTTCTTCATCATCATGGAATTCTTCTTTCTCAACGAAAATACATCCTTGACATTCTTCACAAAACCAATATGAGTGATTGTAAACCAATATCCACACCGATGACTACTTCTGAACCTCTTACGTTAAAAGGTGGCACGCCTCACCCCTCACCTATCGATTACCGTACCTTCGTTGGAGCTTTGCAATATTTATCGCTTACACGGACGGATATATCCTTTACAGTAAATAAACTGTCTCAATTTATGCATGCTCCAACTTCCCTTCATTGGACAGCCTTGAAACGACTACTCCGATATTTACATGGTACTTTACACCACGGGATCCTCATCCGTCGTAATTCTCCCTTAACATTACATGCATTTACTGATGCCGATTGGGCAGGCGACAAAGATAATTATCGAAGCACAACGGGTTACATCGTTTATTTGGGTTCAAATCCCATTTCATGGAGCTCTAAAATACAAAGTACACTTGCTAGAAGCTCAACTGAAGATGAATTTCGAGCAGTTGCATCAACAAACACCGAAGTCCAATGGTTAAAATCATTACTGAGCGAGCTAGGCTTTTCCTCCACCACCACTCCCACCATATACTGTGATAACTTAAGTGCAACTTCTTACTCAGCCAACCCGGTTTTCCACTCCCGAATGAAACATCTCGCATTAGATTTTCATTTTGTTAGAGAAAAAGTTCAGGAGGGTTCTCTTCGTGTTCAACATATTGCAGGTGACGATCAATTGGCAGATGCACTGACTAAACCTTTACTCAGACCATGGTTTCATTATCTGTTATCCAAGATTGGTCTCCTCTCCGGGTCGTCCATCTTGCGGGGGCATATTGAGAGATAACCCGCTAACAATTAAAATAACATTTATTCAAATTTAAATTTGTATTTACTTAGTCGATAATCTGTTTTGTATCCTCGAAAAAACGATTGATGCACGATTATCTTAATCCCACACTAATGCAGCTCGAATGACAGCTTTTGATTTTTTAACCCTTAAGCTCATAAGTTTGTTCCTAACATTATCTTGAATGACTTTAATCAAAGTCTCCACGTTTCTTGATTCCTTCCAAAAAATTATGAAATTTATTTCTTGCCATACAAAGTATACAACAATTGCTAACATCAATCTGCATATAATACTCCAAATATTACTCTTGTAAGGGTAGTCAGTATGAATGCTCAGAGAAAAGAGTGATAGAGAAGAAAATAACTATATCCAATCAAAGTTGTTATTTACATTCAGGAATAAGTTACATATATAATGATCGTAAAGAGGAAATACATGAGAAAATTGGCAGAGCCACTTAGAACCTAAGTAGGGCCTAGGCCCACCTTGAAAATTTTGATCGTAGAAATAAGTTTATACTATTTAGTAGTACTTTGGTCCGTAATTAGCTTTTGGCCCACCCACATAAAAATAGTTTGGCCCATCTAGTTTAAAATATTTAGGATAATATCTAGGAGGTTTTATAAATACCACTTTCAAATATTTACCTTTTACTATTACTATTCAAGTTCTACAATCACGAAAATCAGCTACGAGAATAGGTACTCACCAATTTAATTGTAAAATTGTTATATGCGATTTATGATTTGGTAAGTTTACTTTAGTTTCATGTTATTAATATTAACACATGGACAATTAACATTAGTTACAATTAGTGTGCGTATATTGCAATGCTCAATAAACAAGGCCCCATCGATTCATTATGTTTATTTGAGATTGATCTAATTTTTTATTTTGATTTACTATATGACTAATATTGTTACACTAATGGTTAATGACACAAATTTATTTGTTCCAATATGCGAGTTTTATAAATGTATTAGTTGTTTGTAATTACTAAAGTTAACGACTGTTAAGGTTTAGAAATAGTTATACGATCATGTTTTACTTGTTGTTGAATGCTTATAGTCGTTCGTAGCTCCCTGCATTTTTAGTACTCCATGTTTCGTTTTGATGTTTTGGCCCACCTTACATAAAATTTCTGGCTACACC
This sequence comes from Pseudognaphalium luteoalbum, assembly GCA_963422505.1. NCBI lineage: Eukaryota > Viridiplantae > Streptophyta > Magnoliopsida > Asterales > Asteraceae > Pseudognaphalium > Pseudognaphalium luteoalbum. The sequence goes on along the minus strand of OY730195.1, from coordinate 7,801,438 downwards.
ACTGTGGCTCTACAGTGTAGTGTGCTGAAGTGAATTTGGGATGAAGATATTGCCTTTACTAAAGGTGGTAATTTAGGTTAACGCTTGGTGGGAGCTGCAGTATTTTGATTAATGTATAGATACAAGTGTTATGAAGTTGATATTTTTTAGTTGATCTTGTCTAATGTGAAAGGCATGTTTTCCCATTAGTCTAAATTTCTTGTAAGATGTTATATTGTTTGATCATTAATATATAAACTCTTTTCTTGAAAAAATAAAAATAAACAAAAACCAGCAGCAAAGACACAATAACACTAGCTAAGAAATTACATAATATTAGTCTCAGTGCTACCGAGATCAGCAACCCATCTATCCCAATTTAACCCCTTCATCATGCATCGAGAAGCTTTCCAACATCTAGATAGAGTCTGCAATTTAGAAAAAATAATTGCTCACACGTGAATAAATATATTCTATGTGTGTTTACACATAATTATAGAATTTAGTTGGTATATATCTATCAAAATATTTACATTTGAATCAAACTAACGTGAATACATTTTTACTCATATATTTCTCACGAATTCATTGCCTTATAAGAAATTTTCAGCTGAATCTAAAGCATTACAACTTTGACCCATCTTGAAAATAAAATTTTTGTATTGGATGATAAATGAGTTTGTTAAGAAACCAGGTTAGAAAAAAATAAATAGAAACTTATTAGCTTAACATGTTGTCCTGTTATAAAAGCACAATTAGGCTAATTGAAATTCATAACTAGAAAACTACTTTCAAATTTTGATATTTTTAAGATATAAAACCTTATTGGGAACAATTGTAACAACTTTTGTCTTTTATTATTTTTCTAAAATTTTTGTATACGTAATAATAACTCAATTCGATACAACCTGGCCCGTTAACACATTGATTTATCATGATTATTATAGTATGTCAATCAAGTCATGAGTCATCGAGTTAGTACGTTGAGAAAAATGTGATCTTATATGTTAGATCCGTCACTTGTTAGAGCTATAAGACTGGTGCCAATGGCTTTCTTCGGTTTGAACCGAAGAAGCCATTCAAAAGAGACACCGTTGGCACGGGCTCTTCTTTTGTTTCGCCAGTCTGAGTTCTTCGGTTTACCGAAGAATGGAGAAAAAAAAGTGTGGGTCAAACTTATATTTAATGTATTGCTATTTTTTGTTTAGTGTATGTAAATGTATGTATATTGGTAAATGTGTGGCCCAAAAATTGAAGTGACGAAATCACCATTGACACTCTTGTGTCTTCCTTTCGTCGATTTTTGATGTACTTATGTGACACAACCGATAAAAGAAGTGACCGAAATAATTGTCGGAAGTGGTGTACACGTACAAGTAATAATATTCTCCAAGGAAAACATAAGATGTACTCCTAATCTATCTTATATATTAAATGAAAAATATAGAAAGAATAATAACCATTAGATGGAGATCAACAATTAAGATCTAACCCTTAATTTATTTCATGACATCATTAATCCTATTTTATATGACTAAAAGACTAACTGACCTTTCTATATTTACAATATATACCCTTCATATTTACAATATAAATTCTCTGTTTTTCTTTCAATTGTAGATAGCCCTTCAAATATTTTAAAATTTATTATTTCTTCTATATATCAAACTCTTCATACAATCTTATTTATTTATTTATTTTTTTTCTAAAAAAACCCCAATAAGTTCCAAATAATTCATAATTCATTCTAGCGCACAGTGATTTAAATTCTTATACGACCTACTATTTTGAATCTTTTTATCAATTTCTAATTTACAATTATTAGATCATGGGTCAACAGGTCGGGTTTCGGCGGATTTTAGTATGTTTGTACCCATACTACCGCCTTGATTATGGATGTCAACGGGTCGATTTCCGGCGAGTTTTAGTGTATCTGTACACTTACCGGTTTACAATATTCGTATGTACTAATAACCAGTTCAATACCCATTGGGTACCAACTAATATTACCCATCAGTTTTTCATATTTATTCGCGGGTTTCAGTTATCCTTAAATATGTAACTTTGATGAAACAACAATTATTTAGTTATAGAAAATACGACGCAAATTTGAACACGGAAAAAAACAATACCAAATTACAAGATTTGAAATCTTAAAGATAACATTTTAACTTTTTAATTAACTAATGCAAACTTTCGGTACATAATATAGTATATAGTATTATTATTATAGAACAATACAAATACAAAAAAAGGAAATGAAATCATGTACAGTATTATCAATAATTAATTAACTAATTTACTTTTTTGCCACTAATTTTTCTATATCTCGATTTATATACCTAAAATAATTTATCACTTAATTTTTTAAGGCTGTGTTAACGTCGTTCGAGTCAGCAGAACCTGCATTTGAGTTGTCATGTTTTGTCATCTTTCGTCAAAGTTAATATTACCTGCTGAATCGGTAAATTTGCTTATTTTGAAAAACATATCGTACGATTTTAAATAATATTGTATTATTAAACATCAATACAAATAACAAAGTGACATCATGAGCAATATTATCCCTATTAATTTATTTATTTATTTGGAATCATCAATCCAAAATCTATCACAATACAAATGTTTAATACATTTTTCATTTAAAATTAAACAAATACAAACTGATGTATCGTAAACCAACAACAAAACACATATAAATCTATATAACACATTCATATAAGACATATCATAAATTCAACCCGCAAATTTTGCGAGTCTTAAATTAGTTTGCATTAAAAAACGATAAAACATAAATAAAATAAAATAAAATAAGGTGATTGATGTTTGGGTAGTTATTACTCACCAGAAATACCTAAAAAAAACATATATACCATTATACCCTCCCATAACTTTTTAATTGAATTAATTAATGAAGTAATTCACAAGTAACAACACCCCATTATATCTGTCACACCCTTCGTTCCAGCGCTCTCAAATCTATGATGCTGCACTAGAAGAAGAACAAGAAAAAAGCATAATGGTCAGTTATTACTATTCAAAATCCTTTTTTTAACATTGTTATGGCATTATACTCTGTAAATACTATCTGATCCGCTGATACTATTTGAAGAAAAAAAGAACCATGATTTTGTTGATGTATTGATAATGAATTAGCAACTTAACTGAGGGTAATTTTGTATAAAGATCTATTGTCAATGATGCAAATTATAGATCCACTTAAGATAGAAGTACATGTTCAGTTTTGATGTAGGAAGGGTTGTTTTTACTTACAAAATTGACACGGATTTATTATACTCTTGAAATGTTTTTGCAAATTATAGTTCATATCTGCACAATTTGATCTGTTTCGGTATTTTCTATTTGATCCAATGTGAATTAATTGCTAATGATGTGTGACAACAAAAAGGAGGCATCTTTTGAGTTTTTTTTTTTTTTTTTGGTGGGGGTGGGGGGTGGGGGGAATCAAGAACACTATGTTGTTTGATTTACTAAACAAATTGTTTTGTACATTTTGTATATTCACAGGAGAAGGAAGCAAAGAAGGAAGCTTTTAGGAAGTATTTAGAGTCTAGTGGTGTCCTAGATGCTTTGACTAAAGGTTCCTTTGCTTGATCTCGAAACGCCGTTCAACTACGCTACCTTTTTTTTCACCAAATGAACTCCTTTGGCTTGTCATAAATGTAAAGAATTAACCAACTGGAATCAGAATGTGTGCTTAGTATTGCAACCAGATTCACTTTCATTTATTAAAATTTCACTGTCTTGTCTGCGAGCCTAAAATGCTTAATGAGTCACTTTTGCAAGAGTAAGTCCTGAATAGAAACACAACTGGAGCATGTTTGTCAGTTATGCAATTCAATTTCAAGCCATGATATTGGAGTTCTGTCATAAATACGAACATGTACTATCTTTTTGACCCTCAAATGCTAACTTTTACAACATTCTATTATATATAGTTCTTGTGGCTCTATACGAACAGAATGACAAGCCTTCCTCAGCTGTTGAGTAAGTTGACATCATTTAATAACTTAACTTTTCCTTTTCATATGAACTATGCATATTTTATACAAATCTTGATATGTGGATACATCCTCCATTTCTACGTAGTTAACCTGTCTTATCATGCTTACTTAAGATTGTAATTTGGTTAACAGGTTTGTGCAGCAAAAATTAGGTGGACCTAGCCTATCTGAGTATGAAAAACTACAGGCCGAAATGTCTGATCTGCAAATCAGATATAATGAACTTTTGGCACTTCACCAAGAAAAATGTACCCAGGTACATCTCGTTATCTTTGTTATTATATGTACACAAGTCGTACCAGAGATACACTTTTGGATCTAATATCTACCCAAAGTGCTTCAGTGATTTCAGACTTTTACTTCATCTTCCCATTGTTAAAAGTTTTTGAAAGTAAGTTACCCTTAATTGAGCAAAAGTGAATTACATTCCCTTATATTTAAACTTGTGCCTGTGGTACTGTTGCCTAGTTATTAAATCTTTCTCTAAAGATTTCAGAAATACAGTATCAATTTTGAAGTGAGTTTTGTACTCTGTTCCATATGACTTCAGAAGTCAACCACTGCACTTCTTTAAATCTTTGTCTTTTTTATGGGTGTGGGGGTGGAGTTTAGGTGATATGCTGAAGGGTTAGAAAGGTGTAGTTTATAACTGTAAAATAACATATACTGGTTGCTATAATTCCCTTGGTTCTTACTGTTCTTTGAAAATTATTATTAGCATAGTAATGCAGAATTCTCATTTTTTGCAGCTTGAGGAATTAAACATTACCCTCACATTGCCATCTTCCAATGAAAATGCTGAAAGGGAACTTCCTAAAGAAAGTCTATAGAGGAATGTCGATAAATATACGAAGAAATGAGCTGCTATGGTCCATCTACCTCAAAACGGCACCCTTGTTATATACTGTATGAAGAAACAATCTCTCGTTTTCAGTATTTAAGGTTAGCGAACACTTGCTTTTGAGATTTAGTGTCAAGTTATGGCTTTGATTTTGTCATTTAGAAACATGTTCAGTTATAATAAGCGTATTATCATACCTACCTATATACATTTGCAAGGAAGAAAAAAAAGCAATGATCACAGCAGCGCTTGAACCTCACGCTCTGAAAGGTTAAGGACCAAAATAGAGAAACTTATTCATAATTGTTACGGTATTTTTTGATCCTTTCACTTAATACAACAACTTAGAATTACATCGCATAATCAATTGAAACAAACAATCACATTCTCAGTTACCTCCCCCTTTTCCATTAAGCGCAGCACCATTATTTATCCACCCTCCAAAACCGCCCCAGGGACTACTATGTGTATGAACTCCTTTTGGTGCACCATTAACTGTTCACATACAACACAATTGTGTATCATTAAATAGGTATTTATGGACATATATGTATCTTATATATACCTGTTTTATGGATGGTACATTATTATGTGTTTGTAGCATACCTTTTGGAAAATGAGTCTGAGCTGGATAAGTTCTTTTGGCAAAAGAGATTAGAACAAGGGCTAAGAGAACAATTAGGAACAAAGTAAAAGTATTAGACTTCATGTTTCCTTACTTATGTACATTTTGATGTGATGGGTGCTGTTTAATTTATATAGACCACATGTTTGACTTTCTTAAGTGCCTTAGTAATTTACTTCCTCTGTTATGATATTAGAATTGCATATGAAAGCTGGAAGAAAACATTAGTTTAAGCTCAAGTAATTAAGTATGTAAATATATATATATATATATATATATATATATGTATGTATGTATGTATGTATGTATGTATGTATGTATGTATGTAATATATAATCTATAATATATAAGAATTTAAAAGGACTTACCTGACAAATCTTGAAATTATGCTAATGTAAACGGTAAACGGAGGAGGTGTCCATGTTTTGGTTACCTGGGGAGAGAGAATATTTTTACTCAAATGTACGCGGCCTAATCGGGCTATCTGATGACCGTTTTTGACCCTTTCCCTGGCCACTCCAAGATGTGTTGCTAGTGAGGTTAGAACCCGAGACCTCTTGTGAGGATATCATAACGCCAACCACTAGGTAATCTTGCAACGGTTTTGAAGTTTTGCTAATGTGTTTATCTATTTTACTTTAACATTCTATAAAATCAACTTTAACTAATGCAAATGACATGTCAATGAAAATAATATATGTAGATGTAAAACATCACCTTAAAAATAAGCCTAGCAATATGAGTAAAACAGTTTGTATAATAAAAAGTATATAAGACAAAAAACGTCTATACCATAATTTAAAATTGAATGAATAAAGCCAATAATTGTGTTAACAGTTTACACAATGTATTATCTCCCTGGTTATTTGAACAACTAGAAACCAAAAACAATAACAAATATAAAAGATCTCACACTATCAAAACGCAATCAAGGCTATACTTGAAGAATGATTTTGTCATGGTGAGTCAACTAATATGAACTCATAAAGTCAAGGTCAACTTTACAATATTATACGTAAGTACTTTTTATTATTAATAATTTAATATATATTATAAAATAATAGGAGCAGTGGTTTCTTGGTACCTCACACATTTCAGAATTATACTCCATCAGACTTGAAGTCCTGAAGGGTGCGTTGATCGTGATACAGGTGGTAGATATATTTATTGGTACAAGATCTGTGGATGAAAACTTATATTATACTTCATTATATATGACTAGCTGTAAGCATATAAATTGGTTGGTTTTTTATTTGATCATCTGCCTGCAGAAGAGATTGAGTCAGTTTTGATATTTGGGATGTTAGATAGGTACAATTTATGGCTTACCCTGAGTATAATTATGATAAGATTATGTAATTAGCCTTAATTACTTACAAACAAAGGTATATAAAGAGATTTGGTGATTGATCTTGCTTTACGCAATTACATTGGATGGTTAGTGCTTATCATGGTGTATACGTTAGACATTAATGAAGAACGTACATAAGCTAATTCAGAATGTACATACATCGATCTTGGTTGGCATTCATTAATGACATACCCAGGCACAAATCATGACACATGGACATGGTTGACATTTGTAACTGTAAATTTACATAAAGAATTACTATACACACCATAGATGACCAAGTCATGATCACGTAACTAATAACCATTTATATATTTACCTTGTTTGAAGGGTATGTTGATTGTGCCGTAAGTGGTTGATTTAGTCTTCTATGCACCATGAAATTTATCAGCTATATATGTAATGAATGGTACGGGTTTTAAGTCATTTTCCAAAGGCATAACTCCAAAATGTCATCTAGTTTTGGGTTGCTAAAATGCTATACTTTTGATGTGCTCTTCAAAGGTCTATAGCCAATGCCACTGTATAGTATATAACTATATATACCGCTGTATATTACGCAATTAGATTTGGGGAAAAGTAAATACAAAACTATGTTGTATTGGTTCATGTAAATTGTATATACATAAGAGTAATCATCAATTAGCACAAGTTTATATTAGTTCACAAGTTTAAACAGAAGATAGGAAAGCCTTAGAATTCCCCAAAATTGCATCTTTGATCAAGTGCAGTTCTTGGATGACACTAGTCGTGTTCATTCTATACTGTGGCGACTCCATGGAACACGACACTCCTATTTCAATCAACAGACGCAGACACGTTTCATTATTCATGTAACCTGTTGAGTTTTCTTTCACTGCAAGCTTCTCATCGTCGTTCAAAAGCACTGGATCCACGATTCCAACTATACCATCACCCATTGCTGTCTTAGCATAATTGTGTAGGCTGAGTCCATCTCCAAATACGCTATCAGTAGGTTTCTTACTTGTCATCATCTCCAGCAACAAAATCCCATAACTGTACATATCTCCACCTTTTGACACTTTGCTCCCAAGCCCATATTCTGCATTTAAACCTTTTCATTAGAAATCTATATATTTTACAAAAATGTAAGTAATTGATAAAGAACATGTATACCTGGAGCTGCATAACCAATGGTTCCTCTAACTCCAGCTGAGCTGCTATTATGTCTATTTTGGTACTCAGATTGAAGAATCTTTGAGAGACCGAAATCACCAACATGTGCAACCATGTCTTCATCAAGAAGAATGTTGCTCGGCTTCAAATCACAGTGGACAATAGTCTTTCCAGCATGATGATGAAGATAATCGAGTGCATTAGCCACATCCAAAGCTATACACACTCTTTGAATTAGGCTGAGTTGTGGCAGCTCGTTTTGCACATTATGCAGCCATCGGTCTAAACTTCCATTGGGCATGAATTCATAAACTATGGCTTTGAATTCATTACCTTGGTAGTCAATACCACTGCAACAAGTTATAACCTTAGCTAGGTTTCTGTGTCGGGTATTTCTCAAGGCCTCACACTCGGCTATAAAGCTCTTAGAACCACCTCGACGTTGCAGGTTTAGTACTTTTATAGCAACAATATTCGCACCATTTGCATCGAGGCATCCTTTATAAACAGATGAAAAGCTACCCTTACCTATAAAGTTCTTTTTGGAAAAACCGTCTGTTGCTTTGTAGAGCGTTTCATAAGTAACTTGAATTAGGGACCCCCCAGAAATAGTATCAGCAGGTGAAATGTCTTCTATTTCCTTTTTTCGTCGATAGCACATGAAAAACAATAACACCATGGCTACACACATCACCAATGAAACTATAGATATGACTAATATAACTGCAAGACTCAACTTCTTTTTCTTCTTATTATTAGACCTGCATATAGGTAACTGAAACTCAGGTAAGCCACCACAAAGCCGATCATTGCCAACAATAGAAACTGCACTCGTGTTGGCAAAGACTCCATTTCTCAACATCTCGCCTTCAAAACCGTTGAATGAAATGTTAAGATTCTCCAGTGGAATCACTTCCAAGTAAGTCGGGATCTGCCCCGTGAAGTTATTATGTGAGATATCAAGGTATTCAAGGGCTCGTAAAGATCCTAATGATGCTGGAAGTGATCCCAAAAAGAAGTTGTTGCTTATGTTTAGACTTTGAAGGCTGCTGCAGCTGCCAAGGCTAGTTGGAAGCTCACCTGACAATTGATTATTCGCTAGAATAATTTCGTTCAGGTTCTTAAGGTTGCCAACCTCTCGAGGGAGTTGTCCTGACAATTGGTTGCTACCCAAATTCAAGCTAATAGATAACGACGTGAGTTCGAATAGTTGCCCAGGTATGGCTCCACTTAGGCTATTTCGATCGAGGTTTAGCCTTATCAACCTTTTACAGTTACCTAAACTCGATGGTATGGAACCATTGAATTGGTTTAAACTCAGGTGCAGTTCAATCATCAATGACAGATTTCCTAATGAACTGGGAATGTTCCCTGTTAACGAATTGTTGGTAAGATCTAACACCCGTACACTTTCAAGATTGCCAATAGTCACCGGAAGTGTGTCCATGAGCTGATTATTAGACAAGTCCAGTAAAGTTACGCCGGATAAATTACCAACCGATGAAGGAATGCCACCAGAAAAGGCATTTGAAGTGACACTTAGAAAGTATAACGTATTCGACAAATTTCCTAACGATTCTGGTAGGAAACCTCTTAACTGATTAAAACCAAGATCTAACACTCCTAACTCTTTGCAAATCGACAATTCATCGATAAATTTCATTTCATCATCATCCCCATTACCAAAACTATTCGAACTTAATGACACGATAACAAAACTACAAGAACTTCTAGAATTGATGACTAGTTTTCCAGATAAATTGTTTCTAGCTACATCTAGAACTTGTAGTTGTGGAGCGCTAAGAACAGATGGTGGAAGTGGACCTGTTAATCGGTTATCAGATAAAGAAAGCACCCCAAGATTAGGCTGAATTGAACCTAAATTGTTGGGTATCCTACCAGTGAGTCGATTGTTATCTAGAAATACTTGTTCTAAAGACGTAACATTATAAAGAGAAGGCGGGATGTTACCAACTAGATTATTTCCGGCAAGTGCAAGTCTTCTTAGATTACTCAATCGGTGGAAGACATCCGGAATACTTCCACCGAGTTGACAATCACCGAGTGAAAGAGCTTCGAGCAATGTTAGATTTCCAATGAACCGTGGAATCCCACCTTCTAGAACGTTCCCATGAACGATGAGTATGTTTAGCATGGACAATGCACCGATTCTATCGGGGATCTTGCCAACTAGTTTATTGTAACCCAAGTGAAGAACTTGGAGGTTGGTGCAATTTGTTACGGCAACTGGAATGTTTCCGGTGAACGAATTGTTATAAAGACGTAGTTCTTGTAATCTGAACAAACGACCAATCTCAGGTGGGATTTCACCGGAAAATGAGTTATTTTGGAGGCGAATGCCTCTCAGAAAACTTAGATTTCCGATTGAAGGAGACAACGAACCGAGTAAACCGCTAGACTGAAGATCCAAGAGGGTGACTCTTTGGCGACGTGGGCTGCAAGTAACACCTTGCCATTGGCAGAAATCAGCGCTCGAATCATTCCATGAACTCATGACACCTTGTGGGTCATCTTTAATCATGGACTTGATCGTGAGTAAGGCTAGCCGATCACCTACAATCGTGGTGCTGTTTTGCCCTTCAACAATGTGGGTGAACGTCGAAAACGACGCAAGATGTAGGAAAATGAACAAGAGAACTGGTGTTGATTGCTGTTTGTTAAAAAATGGTAACCATTTGGGAGTCATTTTTGGTACCAAATATGAACGGGTGAGTTTGTGAGTGTGTTTCTGTGACTGCATCATATTTTATAAATGAGGGTGTCACAATGGACCAAGTCAAAACTTTAAATGTATGTGAATCTAGATGGCATCCTGATTGTGACTTGACTGCGCGGTTTTTTGTCATCCACGTACATTTACATTTCAGTTTCAATGCTTTTTATAGGTTGTTTATTTTAATGAAACTGTTTTATTTAGCCTACATGATCTTTAAGATATATTACAGCTAGCTAGAATAGTGCTTATAATATTGCAAGTGGCTATAAATATATATGAGCTTTAATGTATATGCACTTACAAGCGTAGGAGATCAGGCAACCAGCCAAGTGTGGACTAAATTAAATACGACTAGTTATATTATAATGATAACTAGTTTAAGACCCGTAAAATTTGCGGGTTGACTCTATAATATGTCTTATATGGATGTGTTATATGGATTTAATAAGTGTTTTACGGAACATCGGTTTGTATTATTTTAATTCTAAATGAAAAATGTATTAAGGATTTTAATTGTGATAGTTAATGGATTGATGAGTCCAAATAAATTAATTAATTAATCAATAGGGATAATATTGTGTATAATATCACTTTGTTATTTGTATTGATATTTAATAATAATATATTATTTAAAATCGTACGGATATGTTTTCCAAATAAGAAAATATACCGGTTCGATCAGCATGTAAATACTATTTTGTATTTAAAAAATAACATTTTTCAGTGCATCAGTGGTTTTCGTACATCTAAGTTACTCTTTGTAATTTAAATCAACAACCTATAATGCATTAGTTTTTCTTTTTAACTTTGACAAAAGATAACAAAACATGACAACTCAAATACAGGCTCTCTACTGACCCGAATGACGTTAACACAACCTTAGATATTTAAATGGTAAATTATTTTAGGGATGTAAATCGAGATATAGAAAAATTAGTGGCAAAAGAGTAAATTAATTCATCAATTATTGATAATATTGTGCATGATACCATTTCTTTTTTTGTATTTGTAATGTTCTTTAATAATAATACTATATTATGTACCGAAACTTTGAATCAGTTAATTAAAAATTTAAATTGTTAGCTTTAAGATTTAAATCTTGTAATTCGGTAACGTTTTTTTCATGTTTAAAAATTGCGTCGTATTTTCAATAAATATATTTTTCTGTCTCGCCAAAGTTACATACATAAGGATAACCGAAATCCGCAAATAAATATGAAAAATCGATGGGTAATACTAATTGGTTAAAAATATACTAAAATCCTTCGCAACCCGACCCGTTGGCATCTATGACCAAGAATTGTAAATTACAAATTGATAAAATGATTCAAAATAGTAGGTCATATAATAATTTAAATCACTATGCAATGGAATAAAGTTATGAATATTTTAGAATTGAATATAACTTATTGGTGTTTTTTCATAATAAATAAAATAAACAAGATTGTAGATAGAGTTTGAATTATAGAAGAAATAATAAAATTATATAATATTTGGAGGATTATCTACAATTAAAGGAAAAATATATGATTTATATTGTAAATATTGAACGGTGTATAATAAATTATAAATTATTTAGAGGATAATTTACCATTAAAGGGAAAAAAGAGGATTTATATTGTAAATATTGAATGGTATATATTGTAAATACAGAAGGGTAAATTAGTCTTTTAGTCACATAATAATGAGATTAATGATGTTATGAAATAAATTAGAGGTTAGATCTTCATCTAATGATTATTATTCTTTTAAGATTTTTCTTTTAATATATAAGATAGATAAATAGATGAGGAACTATATTTGGAAATTGAGAATTATATTATGATCATAAACTATTAATATGACTGAATATATTGGGGGAAATATATGCAAAGTCAATGGTAACTCAATGATGTACTCACAACTTGCTATTAATGAAAATGTTTTCCGATTCACCGGATCTTACCTCTTTCGAAAAAGTCACTAAAAATGAAGATATGCAAAACTATATGTTTAATGAAACGCTATAAACTAGTAGTATTGCATTAATTTATAAATCATAATCTTGTTTATGTTTCATGAAGGCGTTGCACTATGCAAAATCTAAAGGTACATAAGCAAAGCTACAAGCTTAAAAGTTACTAAAACTTCTAATTTTAATGCTGATAGGTTTCCGATTTCCAAATCCAGTAATTAATTATTATTTATTTATTTTAATTGCTTTCTGGAAAATTACAGACACCATAGTGATAATTAGGGAAAATCACAAAAATATCCAATCACCACATCCCTTTTAACAAAATAATCCTTTGACCAACCATTTTAACAAACTAATCCTTTGACCGGCGCCGGGTAGGCGCCCCACCCTCAAAATGTAACACCCCTCACTTTACATCAATTAAATATAATAAATCCGGAAGCGTTAGTCCAACTTTAAACAATACCAAGTTACATTTCAATTTCAACCTAATTTAAAACATAGTTTATTAACATGGTTGTTACTTCCAAACCACTAAATAACATTGATTTGTATAATCAAATATCAGAGTAGGCTTGGTCAAACATTCCGTCCCGAACAACTTCTTGACAATCCCGTTATATCAAAACCATAACCTGCAAGAAGTGGGGTGGTGGGGTTAGCATAACGCTAAGTGAGGGAATACATAACCAACAGCCTAACTTAGCATAACAACCTTGTTTACAGCAAATCATCGTAAACAAATAACATCACAATGGATCGATGGTTCTTGGGGAAACCTTCAGCCAAGAATACCAACAATAACCACATAATATCAATGAGATAACATCTCAATACACAACATATCAATGAGGATCGGTGGTTCTGGAGATATCATAATACCCGGGGATTCTCCCAGAACACTTATCGTCAATCTGTATGGCCATTACAGAATAGACCGATAGTTTGGTACTAATCTCATACGACCTAATTTCCTATTAACGATATGTACAAGGAAATTCCTGTCGTCTTACAATAGTAACCAAACCCAACCAACATGTTGACCTCAATACTGATGTCCGAAGGCCAAATATCAAGTGATCACGTATTCACATATATAATCAAGTCAACATGTCAGACTAACCAGTCTATCAACAGTATTATTACTATCAAACCAAATTAATCATGGCAAATCAAGAGCAGTAATAATACGATTACCCGTTGTAACCAAACCTGTTACAACTAAGTTACACTGAGGATTAAGATCCACTCACCGACACCTCAGTTGTCCACTCAGTAGTCTAATGTCACTGAGTCTTTCTCCATATCTGAGAATACAATAAAATACACAAGTTAGTCACTTGTCTCAAATTCTATATAACATCGTATCAATAGATTTACGCAAACAAATCTAAATTACTCAATTCACATGAATTAGCACAATCCCCACAATTATCAATATGTTAACACATTTAGTAACTAAAATCTTCATAGTTACTAATCACTATTATCTTTAGTATTTACAACATAATACTACAATGTAACCAACATGATATTTAACTCGATCAAGTGTTCTAATTAGTAACCAATACCAATTTCATTATATAACTCATCAAATCATCATATTCTCTATAACTTTCAAGAACACTTAATCACTTCATAGCTTTTAACTTGAATTATGCTTATCATCACCATTAATCAACACTTATCAATCATACCTCATTATTCTAAGCTTAGAAGCTTCAATTCTTGAATTATCAACTAAATCATACACTTTTATCATGATCATACATTCAAATCTTCAATTCTAGGTTATGGCTTAACCTATAATTATGTATTAAACAATATCTAGTAATCATATCACTAATACAAGCTTTAATTCCATGAAATTCGTCCTAATTCATAGAATTACCTAAAACCCATTTTTTAGGGTTTACATTAAATTCAAGAATTAGCAATTACAATATGTTTATAAGGATGATAGAATGATTAATACATGTTATTGAAACTTAACTAACATCAATTCACACCTTTGAAACCCTAATTTCGGATTTTTAACCAAGAACACTAAAACCCCCAAATTCTAGGTTTTAGAAAATGAAGAACACAAGATTATACCTTGATTAGGACGATTAAAGAAGCTTGAATCCAAGTTACAAAGCTTCAATTTCATGTTAAAGAGTGATTTCTTGAATCAATTTAGGGTTTCAAGTGATACGTATGTATGTACGAGATGTATGTATGTATGTGTGGAGATAAGAATCAAACAACCGACTCAACATTTGGGAGTGTACTAGAAGTGGTTAAATTTCATTCCCCGTACTTATCATTGTCTGGAACTTAAAAATCATTTGCGGGGAAACATTATTTTATTTTACTGTCAACTGAATTAAATTAAAACAGTTAATAATTTATTAACCACAATAAATTATTTGACTCTTTTACCCATTTATTTTCAATTACCAATTTACAATATTTCATAACATTTCAATTAACCATTTTAAGTCAGAAAATAATAGTAAAATACTGGACCCATAAAGTGGATGTTACACAAAAGACGTGCCACGTGGAAAAAGCTTGCCCCGTTGTCGTCACGCGCCCCAACATGTGGGACCGGCACCCCGGCGCCCCACCATTATCGTCGGCGCCCCAATATTAAATATTAATAAATCTTTCCACGTTGCACGTTTTTTGAGGGTGGAGCGCCAGGGGCGCCGACCCGGCGCTAGTCAAAGGATTAGTTTGTTAAAATGGATGTGATGATTGGATCATTTGTGTGATTTTCCCTGATAATTAACAGAGTGACAACTTTGACTTGGGTAAAAAGGTTCCATAGATGGAACACTTTGTTTGTAGTTAAAGCACTCACATTTCCACATATTTGACTAGTTGATATCTTAAGTTCAAAGTAATTAACATTCGTATATAATTGTTTAACCAAAGTGCTTGACTTAATAATTATAAGTAAACCTCTTAAACTTAAACTTAATAATAATAATAATAATAATAATAATAATAAATAATAATAATGATAATTAGAATCAACGTGCATAGATTGGATTTTGGTAAGGCTCGGATTTAAATCTTCAGCGCAACAACATGAATTTTGACTCAAAAATATATACCACAAAGTTTTTAGGAGGGATCACTGTGTGAAAGATAAATATAAGACGGTGATATTTTAACCATTTAAAATGATAAATTCATCATATATGTATATTAACAGGTTATACAATACAACTTGTTAATGCATATATATAATAGATTTATCATTTTGCATGGTGGAAATATCAATTCCCAAATATAAAACTCCTTTGAACAAACTTACGTAACATTTGACAGTTAGAAACCGTCATTTATAATATTGTTTTCTACGAAGAAATTGGTGTCAATAAGTCATTTGTCATTACTTTAGTGATAATGATGATGATTGTGGGTTCACCGTTATCCAAAGTCAACATTATAAACACAAAAAGTCAAAAGTCAACTTTCAGAAATATTATTATAATACAGTAGATCACTAGGAATCTATATGTATGGTATTGGTCAGATCGAAGAAAAGAAAAAGAGATATACTGTATTATATATAGTTTCACATTAAACTCAATTGGAAAATAATAAAATTTCCAGATATATTCCTTTTGATTTACGGAGTAATTAATAATATTATTACAGATGGCAATACAATTCATAAATTAGTTGTACTTTACCTGATATATATATATAGGGTTAAAATCAAAATGCAAGGGTTGGTGAGTTCATTAGACTTATAGTATGAATATAAGTATTAATATGTACCCTAAATTCTTATTGTTAACCATCAGTGTTGTTGTTATCATTTCTCTTTTATTAGATAATAACACTTTTTTAAATATCTAGTCAACAAAATGAAGCGAAATGTTAAAATTATAAAGAATGAATTACATGCATAATGAATAGTTGACTTATCAATGATCAACGTTACATACTGGATCACACGTACATACGCTCTTTAGTTAAGAGGAGACAAAATCAATGATCTTAGACGTTTATAATTAATCACAGGTTTTATTATTCTGTAATTTAAAAAGCTTTATGTTATAATCTGATGTATTTACTTTTACATTTTACATTTATTTAATATTGAAATATATATATACATATATATATATATATAGTAGAAGGATCCGGTGAGAACTCCTATTTCTATGAGAACTCTAAGAACTATAATCCACTCAATATTTACTCCATAAAACACACGCTAAAAATTAAAATTTTCATCCTCTCACTGTAGCGCACCTCTTTTTCTTAAAAATAGAATCCTTAAAACCTTTAGCCCGCTCTTGATTCAGCTGGCACTCTGTTCTAAATCTCCAAATTATACAGCGATAAAAAAGAGAATAATTAGTGAAGATTAGCACCATGTGATCTTTTATTTTACAATTCATTAGTTAATGAGTGGTCAAACATGATAGGCTAAAAGTTCATAATTTATTCGTCTTCTTCTTTTTATCATCTCGAACGACTTACAGTTCTCATTTGTTTGAATTATATATATTCAATATATTGATTTAACATGATACCCTAACCACCTGCAGAATTCGATTTGGTGGTTTTGAATTTTTATTATAGACATACTGAGTACTCAGTATAAACTTTAGTACTCAGTTTAAAAGTTTATACTAAGTAAAATAATTGGCATTTAATTGTATAATAAGATACTGCAGAAAACTCAGTTTGTGATTATATTGCATGTAATTCATCTTCACATTCTTTTCTTAACGGATGCAACTACGGATGCATCAGCAGATGCAAGATGCAACAATAGATTATTAGATGCATCTGTAACTTTTTATCAAACAAAAATAATTTGAGCTACACCAATTAAAGAGGATGAAAAAAATAGAGTTAATGATATAATTTGTTTGATGAAAATGTTAATCAAAATAAAGTAATTTTAATTTGAAAGATTTAGGTTTCTTTAAAAAGGATTGCAGTCTGGAGGAATGAGCGCGCAAGTCTAAAAGAGTAATTGATAGTTTTCACAGTTCTTATAAAGTTTCAGTTCTCACCGGATCCTCACCCTATAAATATATATATATATATATATATATAAAAGCACACGAAACATTATGTAACTCACTAACTCGGTGTTTGCGTTTTGGAATATTATTACGTGGTTCTATGGAGTATTATTTTATCTCAGTGATGTCGATTTGATAATAGTATGGTGCAAAATATATATACGGAGTATATATAAACGAAAAAAATACGATGATGTAAGCATGATGTAGGATGTGCAAGAATACATGAACCGGACTCTACGCGTTGCGTTGCTTTGACATACTGTAACTGTAATATAAATTATTACTAGGTTAAGGACCCGTAATAGCGCAGACTTTCTAATTGTATTTATGCATTTGTTATTAAATATTTAGTATCATCACCATAGTTCATTAATATATTTGAAAAATTCCACTGGAACATATCCAAATGGTTCAGACAGTTTGTTTCTAATACGCAACTGTAATGTAAGAGTGAATATTGATTTGAACTGTTACTCCTTTCAAATTAAAATGATACACAAACCAAAGTAATTTTAAATATTAGGAAAGACATAAAGTTCCATTATAGTACTATGTATTGAAGCATTGATGAAACACTGGTTGGTGGGGGTATCATCTTTTGTACATAATTAAGTATGCGTATTTTAATTAAAATTTTATTGAATAAGTTTATATCAATAACGTAGTCGTTGTCAATATCATTAATGACAAATATAATCACATTGAACTTGTATGTCATTAGTACAACATATGCTAAGCTAAGTTTTTACAAAAATTCTTCCGTGTAAAGTACTAATATGATTTCACTTTTTTTATTTTGTTTCTTGAACACTACAATATGCATGTATATTTATTATGATAATGTATAATGTGTGCAATAATAAAAGAGTGTACGAATCATCATTTTTTTTTATCAAGAATTCAATTTAGAATCATTACGATATGAAAATAATGAAAAGAGTTAGCAGAATAAAAAATATACACCTATCGACATAGTTTGACTTGTGACTTAACTTTACATTCTCAATTTTTAAACTCTTAACTTATTTTGACATGTCTCGTTATAAAACTTAGAAATTAGATAAGTGCAGTAAAAAAAATCTTTTTATATATGTGAAGATACAAGTTTCACATCCTTGCACCAACACAAACAAGTTTTAGGGATTACGTCTCGGGAAGAATTCTACCCGAATCAAATTAGTATGTCACTAAGTTTGATGATTATTACTATGAAATAGTCGTACACTCGTACAACAAAGATGTTGTCAAAACTCGATACAAAATAAAATCAAAAAATATACCTACATTTTAATCCACTCGCTCTAATAATATAAATAATATCTATGCCAGATGAAATTGTTGATACATATATTAACATGGTGATTTGGATGATCAGAACTAAAACCTTCCATTCATCATCAACCAAACGCAGCCAAACAACGCAAATAGATAAATGGTTTGTTCCGACCCTAAACCTAAAACTTTGAGTCACTCAATCTGTAATTGAGCAATAGCTCAAGGACCCTGTTTGTAATATCTCCAAATTATACAATCCAACGTGGCGCAAAGTTCCCCTTTCACCCTCGTTCTCCGATCATCCACCTGATTCGATAATACAACTAGGGTTTACTGCTAGTGTTTTGATTTCGCTCCTGGAGTACGATTAGGCATCCAAATTCATAAAATTTTGTTAAAAGAATTGGTACTTGGAGTGACCTGGTTTATACTTGTAACGTGTATGAACTGGGTATTCTCATATTGTACTTAGGGTGTTCGAAAAATCGAATCTTTTAGCTTCTCGTTTGAATTAATGGAATCTGATAAAGACAAAGATGATGCTGTTGTGTTTCTTGATCGAGCTTCTAGGGCAACTAGAGGGAAACGGTAAGCTGACATTTTAGTTAACCAGTGAGATATGGATGATTTTGATTATCATCTACATTATAATGGTATTTGTTAGAAATGTATATTATTTGATGAGTGTTTTTGTAGGATGACAAAATTGGTTGATGATGAAATTGAAGAGGATGATGAATTTTGGAACCAAGATGCTTTGAAAGAGGTAATTAATCAATTTATTAACCTATTGCATTATGCTAAACTACTAATGATATAGTTTGGTTCATTGCACTTTGGAAAATATATACATTCAGGCACTATATGTAAATGTTTCATCATGAAAATGAATCTAATGTGTAGACCCTTAGTAGAGTAGGCAATTTAAGCTTGCAAGTTCTCGAAATAAACTTTGCAGTTAGTAGATGTGTGGAGCAACATACCAAGTATAAACCTTGTTTTAGATTGATTGGCTCTTCTTTGAAGGGTAAGAGGTCATTCATTCGTTGAGCAATTATTCGATTATTAACAAAAAAATTATAGAGGTCTCTTGCTGCTAACTTCATTGAGCCAGAGTGCCAGACAGTTGTTTTGGACAGTGACTATGAGGTGTTACCTCCTTAATATGTTTCTTTTTTTTTCAGGAAGAAGATGATACGAACTATGTAGAAGAAAAGGAAGCCGCTGACGTTTTTGACAGTGACTTCGATGAAGATGTACGCTTCATTGTGATTTTAAACCTCTTTTTTCGAAATAATTACTTACATTGCGTAACATTATGTAGGCTTAATGAAGATTGTTCGAATTCATGACTTGATTACTTGCTTTCGCTACAGGAACCCGAGCCAGAGGAGGAAGCAGATAATGAGCCAGATGACAGGTAAGTTTTTCTTTCTAATGAATAATCTTGAACGTAATATTTTTTATAGCGGATGTAGATATTAAAGATGTAAGTTATCTGCAGGAAGCGGCCAAAGAAAAAATTGGCATTTCCAGGAAAGCCGAAATCGACATTTCCAGGAAAGCATAAGTTGTCATTTCCAGGAAAGCAACTGCCAAAGAAGAAGAAAGCGAAGGTTGTTTCAGAACCAGATAGTTCTGAAACAAATCCAGAACAGTCAAAGTCAACACCCCAAGAAAATCATGATGTGCCTGATGATATGGAAGTTGAGAAAACAACTAGAAAGTCAACACGAACTTCCGTTATTGTTAGGCAAGCTGAAAGAGATGCAATACGCGCAGCACTGCAAGCAACAATGAAGGTTGACCATCATTATTTTAAGTTTTTGCTACTGTATATTGTATTTTATATTTCTCATTAAAGATCCTATTATGTTGATGCTGGATTTTTAGCCAATAAAAAGAAAAAAGGAAGGTGAGGAGAAGAGGATGACCCAAGAAGAGATGCTTCTAGAAGCTGCTCAAACAGGTTCAGCTTTATTTATTTATGGCAGTTGATTTGTTAAAGAAATCAGAATCAGAATAATACAATAATACGTTCTTGATTTTTATGAGTGTATATAAGTGGTCATAAAATCTTGCAGAAATAATGAACTTAAGAAACTTAGAACGAGTCTTAGCAAGGGAGGAAGAAGTTAAAAAAAGAGCAATTGTTCATAAAGCTGTCTACAATGGTCCTCAGATAACTTACCTTTCGAAAGATGGTAAGTATTTTTTTTTCACTTGATCTCATTTTTTTTTCTTCTTTAGAAGTTGTTAATCGACAATACCGCTTATTTCAGGATACTCATACCTTGAATTTACAAATGGGGTGTCATTTAAATCTCAGATTCCTACATCATCCCCTCCATGTGAGTAGTGGTAGATCTAGTCTTCTGATTGTGCATGTAGAGTTGTGCATTTTCTTTTTATCTAGATGCTAATTCAGTCTATTTTTTATATCTTTCCAGATCCAGAGAAGGCTGTTTGTGCAGTTACAGGATTACCTGCAAAGTAAGTCGTCTACCTTCTTCTTTTAGAATTGATTTGTACAGTTTTATTGGCTAGAGGAGTACTTTGCACACAAAATTATGTGTTCCAAAATGTTATTGCTTACTTGCTCAAAGAATTGTGATGCAAAACGTTTATTTGGTAAAAATGTTGTTCCTGGTGTTGCTTGTTGTTTTTATAGCACTGCTTTTGTGTTATCCCTAATTGTTCTTTGATTAGTCCATAATTTTTTGTTCAATTGTTTTTGATAGATATCGTGATCCCAAGACGGGCTTACCATACGCCACAAAGGAGGCTTTCAAGATTATTCGTGAACAGTAAGGCTTTAACTTTATCGAGAGCTCGATAGTGTTATTTGTTGTGATTATTCTTACTGTCTCACTTGTTATCATCTTATCTCTTCTTTCAAAACTTTTGTAGGCATGGGAACGACAACAGCGGCATCAAAGAGAAAAACAGCATGGGAGTGCTGTATGATTTGGCTTGTAGGGAAGGTTTTACTAAAAAGAAAAGGAGATCAATCAACCCAAACAGCAAAGAGAACTCTTATCCCAGATTCTCGGAATGTTTCCACCAAATTCCAGCTTTCGAATACGAAGACTCGGATTGAGTACAGAAATCCATGTAAATGGATTTGTTTTGTTGTTATTTTATAGCTGTTCGGCTTTTTATCTGTTACAAATATACTAGTATGCATTGGATACCTTTGTGCATCACCCACTCAGATGGTGCATTAGGATATCTGAAACAAAATATTTTAACCTTTTTAAATGCACTATTGAGATCTCAGGCTTTCTAATCAGTTTCGTTCTTGAATCAGGGATGCCTTGCAGAGAGATGAAGCTTTTGATGTTATGTTGATGTGAATTTTATAAGATGGTACAAGATAATGCTTCTGGTACAAAGAGGGACTGAATTTGAGCTTTAAAAATGGAGAAGATGTTACTCAAGTTCTACAAAAAGATATCCACGAAAGATGTGGGCATCAAACCTGATTCAATTAAATCATGTTCAACTTCCTCTCACTTGGTTATTTCTCTCAATTTGATTGATCCACATCATTATCGTTTTGTAAAATTTAAGTGAGCCCTAGCATTTCTCACACTAAAAAGGGTTGACCATGGTGCAGTCAGACCTCATTATGACAAGATTGAAGGTGATGTAGTTGTATGCAACCCAGTATGTACACTCTTGATCATACTTCTTTCTTGTTTCATGCCTTCGTGAACATGGGTTTAGCAGTTACGAATATTATTTTTGTGTATCTCGCGGGGAAACATATCATCACGGAAGTATTGTTAGAACACGTTTTTTTGTTGAGCTTATAGTTGTGGTATAGCTAGTTGTAGAATTCAGAAGAATCAGATGACAAGATTGAACTTAAGATTGGGATGATTAAATATTGAATACAAAAAAAGAAGTTTGTTTCACATAAGTGGCTTCATCATATAGGGCATCAAATTAATCGAGTTTGAGTTGACACAGTGTGAAGCTCGAGCTTTGAACCGATTATAAAACTCGAAGCTTGAAACTTGACAAATGAACCGATACTTTAGAGCTTGGCTCAACCTCAATTATCAATATCAAAATATTAATAGTAAATAATTTAGAATAATTGACTCGATACTTTCAAGGTCGACTCGAAACTTAGTAAATAGTAGTGTAAATATGTTACATATAATGGAGGGTAAACATGTAAAATAATGCAAGTTCAATCAGGCTCGCAAGCTGAATACTTGCACTCAACTCAAAACTCTGTTCGAGTAGCTCGATCTTGATACTCGCACTCAACTCAAAACTCTGCTCGTGTAGCGCGATCTTGACTCAACGTCTCAACTTGTGCTGAGTTGATTTCGAGTATTTTCCAAGTAGCTTGCAAGTTGTCAAATGACAATGGACTTTGTACTTATTCGTCCAGAAGATCATTTTCAACCGAATGTGAACAGAAGACTTTTAAATATCATGCTTTTTTAAAGAATAAAGTGGTACACTTGTCATACAGAATATTTAACAAAGAGACCTCGTTCACAACCAATATCTACATTGATCGTTCAATAGTTTTTTTTTTTTTTGAGTTTCTTTTAACAGCTTATTAAATTTCCCATCAAAAGTACAGTGAAAGAAGAAACTACAGCATACATCTCTATAAGAAATGAAGAAATGCGACACTTTCTGGTAAAGTCACTCGTGAATGAGCAGCAGTATTATACCTAAAGCTGTACAAGAATGTTTATCGTCTTAACTAACCCTCCTGGTAATGACCAAAAATGGAACCCCAGCCTTAGGCAACATAAGGTAATAGCTTGTTGTCCTTACAGGCCCACAATTCTCATATTATGCTTTCTCACCGTATTAAAGAAGCTTCATGTTATTCACCCGTCAGAAAATCTACATTGTCGTGAAAGAGTGATGCAGAATGGTGATTGCATTTTCAAAAACATGGTCTCCCGCGACTAAGAATCAATGCATTCAGCATACTATTGTTTCAAGTAGAGTTTTACCTATCACACAGAATGTCTACTGGACTAAAATGCCTTTACCTGAAACGATGATATTTTGAAATCAGATTTCATTAAATCCTTTTTATAAAGTAATATGAAATACATGATGTGGATCAAGGATGACTGGTTAAAGAAGTACCTTTTGATCTAGTTCTTGTAGACACGCAAGTTGTCTTTTCAAGGTCAACCTTCTTTAAGTGGGGAGCAATTATAAAATCCAATTTTACCAACCACAGTGCAATTGCAGAAGATGTTGGGGGCATTGTTGCAAAACTTGCAATGATATCATCTATCTCGTAATCAAACCCAAGAGCTGTGTCACTTTCACATAACCATCCCCTATTGATGGCACCAACAAAATCACCAAGAACCTGCAACATACACATGACAGTAGTATTAGTTGCCTGCTTTAGTCTAATACATTTGTATTGCAAATGTGAGTGAAAACGAGCAAGACAAAGAACCTGTAGCAGCTCTAATAGAGTGCAAGTACGTCTTAACCGCTTGACCCACACGTTATGTGCAGATTTTGTCCAAGCACCCACCATTGCACCCTCAGGCATAGAAGACTACATATATATATAAACAAATAAACAATGAGTAAATCAGATCAGAGATATATTTTTATTGATCAAGTAAAAAATCTTAAGAATGACTCACCTCAAGTGTGTATGCGGCAGCTTTAAGTGACTGTAACTGTGAGGATAAGATTTTATGCTTCGGAAACATATCGGGGGCTGAATCATCCCTACATGTGGCAACATGAATGGCGTATCTTTCTTCTAGATCAAAATTAAGCTCAAATGTTGTATGACAAATTCGACAATGCTTCTCATCTCTCCAGTATAGATCATGACATCTTTCACACCTAGCGAGTGAATCAAGAAAAGATCTTTTGCCATGTTTGACAGAACTTAAGGCAGAACGAAACGAGGTCCATAACCAAGCATCAAATTGTTGAAGGCGACACCATTTTTGCTTAGCATGTTCTCTATTTCCAATTGGAGTTACAACAGCACTAGTGGAAGCCAGACTATCATGATGCATATAATTCAGGCCCAGTAGATTGTCCACATCAGACACAGCCGATGAGCTGTCATCCCTGGATATACTCCGCTCAGATTCACCAGAAAGGGTCGGTTGCCCAAGTCTAATATCATCATGCATACTGGACATAGCTTCACAAAGATGAATCTCCAGTTTTTCCAAGGATGAGAGAAGATGGCATTCTCGTCTTCCCCTACGGTCCATAGCCAATAACAAGTTGGCAAAAGCCTGCAAATTGGAAAGCAAACAGATGTGAAAACTAATACAGAGTATCTATTTTCTTATTATGAGCAACAGACAATTTCTGAAAATCAATATTTACCTCTTCTGTTTCAATCACTTCCCATCGACCATCTTCAGACGATTCAAAATAAATCCTCTTGTGCCCCGGATCACACATGTTACATGGGCCTAAGAATAGCCAGTATCTATTATACCTACGATCAGATCCCAAAAATACAGATTGCATAGGATGTAAATCATCCAAAGCTTCTATTTCTGCTGCATCCTTTTGCCTACCTTTTCCTTGGGTCACCGAGATAATTGCTGAAGAATCAACAGGTTGAATATCTTGTGTTGTATCTAATTCACCACTATTACTCATCTGGCTGTGATTGTTCTCAAGTGGCATGAACATTTTTTGTTGCTTTGCTGTTGATCTCTTTATTTTTGCACCAGAACCAATTTGATAAACATTAGGAACACACTGAACAGACGATGATACAGGTTCCTGAAAGTTGTTACATTAATAACCATATCAGATATAATAAACACACTTTTCTATATCCTATATCTAGAATTATAGCGGTTAAGTTACCTCCGTTCTTAAACATGAACCAGCTCTCAGTAGATCAATCAGAGCCAATAGAGCATTTAACTTTTCTTCAGTATTCAGGTCCGAATATTCACCTTCCATCAGCCCCAATAACCACATCTCTCCAGGGTGGCTCTCATCAATTTCAGAATTTACAGGTAACATACTATCCTTGGTTTTAACAAGGTTCTTTTGTCCACGTTTACTTGGAGCTGACGCCCCTGAACCATCATCTGAATCATCTAGATGATTGCTCATATCCATGGGGTCATCATCAACACTTCCACAATCTTCAAGATCAGATTGATCATCCTCGGCATCCTTAATGATAGAGTTACTACGAAGACGATATGCAGAAAAAGATATTTTCTCAAATAAAGTTATGTCGCTTGACAGCATTGAGCTTATCAATTCTTCTGCTTTATCAGTTGTAGTTGCAAGCTTCAATCCAACGATCTTCATGAAGAACTATGAAATATTAGAGAATAAACTAAGTTGAAACAGGACAGAAATGCTGATACTATTTACTTACTGATGAACAAGTTGCCAATTCGGAAACTTTCATCCCACTGTTTCCTTGCAATGATAATATGGTGTACAATTCACCCTTCAGGGTACCTGGTTTTATGCCATACCTAGCCATCGCAGCAGCTTCCTGTGAATCAAATCAAAGAAGTTCCAAATGTGAGAGATGGCTTTCACCACAGTTGAAAATCTTCATTTAAATTTACTGAATCACATTACCTTGTTAAGAGGTTCATTAGGTGATGTGTCACGTTTTGAACCAAGACCAGCTGCAACAAACACCTGGCGTAATATCTCTATCCATGTTAAAGAATTCAAGGATTTCTTCCACAATTTCAAAAGACTGTCTTCACGTTGAACCTGCCAATGGAGTTTTTATACATACTTTAGAAACAAACGATTACGGTCTTGGAACTTTTAAGATCAAAAACAAGATGCACAGTCTGAGACCAGCAAATTGATCTACAGATAATGAAACATAAAATATAATGGCCTTGAAAAGAAATTGATACTTACTGACTGAAGCAAGGCACGATACTTCCAGTTTTTGTTAATAGGAGACACAAATTCACTATCCAGTTCCTTCTCAACACCAGTGAGAAGCAGTTTCAGGATGGCTATATTGAGTTTCCCAAGTATTAGAGAGTCCTGATAAAGAATGAGCAGAAGCAACAAAATATAAATCCTTACTAAGAAACAAAGATCAATTTAGTTAATATGGTGATTAACTAGACCTGGGTAATTGACAACAGATTTTCTATAGGATACACACTTGAATTGAATATAATCACAAACCTTGTCAATAAATGCTTGTGCAAGCTCATCAAGTGTGAAAGACTGGATGCCAATTAATACAGCATAGGTGCTGATAAAGTGATATATCTGAAACAAAAAGAAACAACTATTTAATATCCATAATTTGTTTACAGTAATACTTGCTCGGTAGATAAGTGAAAGGGATTTTTCTTTTGCTTTTTTAGCTAGATTTTATCTTTTTGTCTTCCAAGGTAACTTGTTATGTGTCTTGATTTTAATTTTCGGCATCCTTTTCACATACAGCTTAAAACAGCCCTGTGATAATAAAAACCCATATTGCATAGATATTTCAGAATAATTAGAACCACAAGTTCTATTAAGGCTATAAACTTTGCTAGCCGAACATAACCCTCAATTGAAACATCAAGAGAAGATAAAAGCATCCTGGATTAGTAGTCAATATCAAGGTTACCATAAGATCATATGTTATTACAGGTAGAACCCACCATAAGAAAGCTTCATTGGAAGCCAAACTTAAATGTTTATGAAAGGTATTTCAGAGGCTAGTGTACCATTACCACCTCGTCTTAAATGGATGGCCAGCTTTTACAGATATAGATTAAGAGGGTGAATACTTTGATATTTGGGACATGCTAACTGGTAGATACATAACTGCATAGCATAAAACCTCTGAATGAGGTTGTTTACATATTTCAAGCTATTATACCCGGAAAAAACAAGCTTCAATAGATGCTAATCCTTCTGGCAGCATCTACAGATCTTAAGCATCTTGTGTATGATGGAGCAACAATGGAGATTAAAACTGAAGATTCCGAAATATACCTTGAAAAGTGTTATGACGAGTTGTGGAGAAGAATCCCATGGTGGCATATGCAAGGGTTGCTTCATTCTGACAGAGTTTGGAGGGAACTTTGCCAGCAAATCTACAACCAAATTGAGAAACAATAAATAGCTGTACAGGAATGCCTATATTTCAATACACATATAGTTAAAGTACTACTCAAAATGCAAGATAGAGTATATAACTGAACCTTACCTTTGCAAAGGGAACAACCATGCAACCTATTAGCTTCACAATGAGCACAGCCCGTTGGTGGGTTTGAAGTTTCCTGTAACTCTCTTAGTTCCAGTTCCTCATCATCCACCAACATAGCATATTGACTTGGGTTTCCTTCACTTCTACCTCCAATCAGAGAAATTTCACATATTTCCCTAAGCCTTTGTTTTTCCTTATCAACTTGTTCACATCCCACCTTCAAATTCTATCGGGGAAACAGTCAGTCAATGATAACTGCTTAGGCTATATTAGATACTTTCATATACAACAAACTACCTTTTTACTTCTCGCTGAAGACTTCTTCTGTTGTGATTTATTTACTACCCTCCTCTGCAAATGACAGTTAAGGTAATCAAGCTAAGAGCAACCATAAGTTTCACTTTGATCAGAGAAGTTGCAACTTAATGTCACTTATATGGTACAAAGCCAATAATAAGACAGAAAACAAGAAAAAGAAGACAAACCTTCCCAGGTTGCTGTCTTTGTGGCTTCTTTTTCCCTCTAGTTGGTGGTTTGCGTGATGTAGATGGTGGAAACTGAGAACAAGCTCTGTGGTCATTGTCAGCAGATGTTGGAAGATTTGCAGCACCAAGATTTGTCAATCGCTGAATTGTCATCAAACCTTTTCCAACACCATGTTTCACCACTGCATTACTCTCCTGGTTCGTAAGTCTCCACACAGTCATCAAACCTTTTCCCATACCATGTTTACATGGAGCAGTATCAGGAGGCATAATTTGGTCCTCAACATTGGTACAATTGGATATCTAGTAATTAAATCCAATGGTCACAACTAAAGTACAGAAGTTTAATAGATATTATATAACTGAACTGAAAAGATATAGTCCCTGTACCTTTTGCCTTTTAAGCGCTCTTTGTTTTTCTTGGCAAACACGGTGTGAAATCCTCGAATCTAGTAAGAAACAGGTAGCATATTTAACAATTTCATACATGAAAGCACTTAGCGTACAAAGAAATAAGGGATATGATAACACAGGTCAGTCCCTGCTTGACTAGGTCGAAAGTAAAGGGGGAACTGCTAAGTTTCAAAGCTTTTTGCCTTGTGCAAAATGAAAGGGCAAAACACGAAAAAGATAAAGGTGTAATGTTATTGTTATGACTTCATTATTTTAGTGAGGAGCCTCTATGGGTCACGAGCTTTCTCGTTTTCAATATTCCACTGCATTCAGTAAGATAAATTATCCAGGATAAATAAAAAGAAACATAGAGAAACCTCTGTAAGCCACTAACTCTCGATCACAACTATAATCATCATTAACGTGTAACTTTTGGGATTTATCAATTATATAACTCATATTCCTCTCACAACACTCAGATTTTTTCTTCAACTACAGTCTTCAAAAAACAGAACCTAATGTTACCTTTATATCTGCAAAATCATTTATTCTTTTTTAAAACTTCATCATATAGTCATATACATACAGCTTCTTCTCTAGGCATTAATATAAGCAAGTTGAGTAAAGGGTATCATATTCCATTTCCAAAACAAGATGTCCAAACACAGATAAATTCACCTCTATTTACAATGTTCAATGCTCATAAGGCCATTATGTCTATGATTTCAAATGATGAAGCATCTGGTTATGATCAAAATATACGTATTTTCTCGCCTATATCAAATAAGGAGAAAATCCATCCGCTTTATCTATATTCAAATCCTTCACCTTTTTATCCTTTCACACACATTAAAAAATCCACCTATTATAACAAACCTATTTTTTCCAGCAAAGTGATTCTCTTGAAGTTAGATAGAAAGCTAAATCATGTGTATCCATAATAATGAGTATCCCAGACAACCTTACAGACTTAATTGAACTGAATCTGTTCTATAGGCTAGTACCTCTATTCTTGATTCTTAAGTTCCAGACAACCCTGAAAAGATATTGAAAATCTAACATGCATAACTGCTACCTATTCTTAATCTTATTTAGATTAATTACATCTTGCCAGATCATACATTAACTACTCGTATAATATATGTTATGAAGGTACTTTAACTTACTACCTAAATTTATCTATAACCTGCCCTCACTTTCAGCAAGCCATAAGATAAACACAAAATATACCATAAAGAAAAATACAAATTCGCATTTGTATCATAGCACCGAGCTCAAAAGATTCTGAATAACTGCTGTAATCAAGCAATACTAAAGAACACATAGACTGATAACAATATAAGGTAATCACAAAATCAATAAAATCGCTAATTAACACAAATAACACAAAGTGCGGAAATTAATCGCCAACACTATCTCTATCAAATTAAACGACAGTAGCATGAAATCATCATTCCGAAACTAAATATAAAGATTCATCAGATAATAATAACAATTACCTTTAACATTACAGAACCGAAAAGCATGAGAAGGTAGGGTATCGAACTCCACACCGAGTGGAGGTCCATCCTTCCTAAACACTTTATTCAGAATATAATCAGCAGGTACCAAATCATCCTGTATTAACCGTAAACCTAATTTTGGATTCAAGTGTTTTTGTTGCGGCTGCTGCTGCTTTCTCTTCTTACACGCACTCGAATTGGCGGCAACTTTTTTATTACTATTACATTTAGTATTAGTATTATTAATTCGCTGCTTACCACGAGCTTGCTTCTTTGACATCTCAACGATATTACAGATAAAATACACGAAGAAGAAGGTTAATTCGTTAATGGCGTCTTCAAATTCATGGTGAATTTGAAGTGATTTCACACTGGCTGTGTGTGTTAGTGTGTGTTTGTGTCATAAGGAAGAAAATGAAGAGGTTTACAGGAGTAGGGTTTTGGGTTTTGTGGTGATATTTTTTCCTTTTTCTTTTTACTCTTTTTTAATTTACTAAATGATATTTTGGGTGATGACGCAATCTACCCCTCCGTTATCACAAACGTTAGTTCTGATCGAAAAAATATCAGAAACGTTAGCCTATCCGTTTAACATACTTAGAAACCGAGTTATACGTTTAGTCCCTGAACTATTGTTCAACTGTAAGTTCAGCTCAAACCTTTTGTCCGTTATAACCGTAGTCAATAAACGTTTATCGATTGGTACAATGGCATTAGTACCAGAAAATAATAACTTCCGATTAGTCCAATATAATTAGATAATTATTTTGTCGCTTTAATTAGATAATTATACTTATGTTGTATACAATACGGGGAAATACACAAAATCGTAACGCGAATTCAACAATTAGAACAAGAATGTTACTAGTACCAACTACCAAAAACACATTACTCTCTTCCCCATTTACCACATACATTGCTTAACAAATCTACAAAGCTACAAACTTTTTTGCATGCGTGGATGTATTTTAATAATAAGTGAATTACGTTAAGTCGTCTAATTCAGACGGTGAATATATGATAGTATTTTGGTAACAAGTTCAATATGCATATACTTATATCATTCAAATTATACGTTTTGCTTCAGATGCTAAAATTCGTGATTAATTGACTGATAAGTACATTGATAATGTAACTTAATCCGGACATACATACATATATATATATGAGGTGACTTAAATATTTATCATGGATAATTCCACGAAATTCGCAGAATCCTAAACTAGTATATATATATATATATATATATATAATATAGGGTAAAGTTCCAATGAGAACACTTCAAAAGTAAGAACGGTTAAGCACACCTCATAAATGCACAACTAGCCAACAAAATCATTAGATTTACACTCATACATCTCAAATATGTGTAGAATAATAGATTAGAATAGATGCGAACTTTCGAAAATGCACAAAAACAAAAAACGATTGATGCACAATTATAGAGATAATCGTGCATCAATCGTTTTTTTCAATTTTTGTGCATTTTCAAAAGTGTGCATTTATTTTTCTTTACATATTTGAGATGTACGAATGTAAATCTAACTATTTTATTAAGAGTATTTGTGTATTTGAAGTATTTCTAGCCGTTTTTATTTTTAAGATGTTCTCATTTGATAAATATATGAGGCGACTTAAGTATTTATCATTGATAATTCCGCGAATTTTGCGGGTTCTAAACAATATATATGTATATGCACACACATGATACGATGCTCATATATTATGTGAGGTAGATTAATTGTAGGTTTGTCTTTCTAAAGAAAAAAGACACTTTTGTTTTTCTTGAGAAAATCATGAAACCATTTTAATTAGAAAAGATTATTATTATTATTCAAAGATAATAATGATACTCTACTCTCCGTTAACAGAAGCATATTTTTAAATTATAAATAGAAAAATAGAAAAATAGAAAAATATTACTGATAACGAAAACAATGTCAAAAAAAGTTAAAAGCCCGTGATTGAACTAGTGGACGGATAAAGCCCATAAAAAGTAGAAGCCCATAAGTTAAAATCCCAAACCGTGGCCTGTAAAAGGAGAAGAAGAAGCAGCTTTGTTTCTTATTTTTTTAACTCTGCAAATCACACATATTAAAAACACGAAGATCATGGGGTATTTTGACAAGCCTATACAAGGCTTCGATTATCTTCCTTGGACTGATTCAGAGACTAGATTTGTAACTTTTTTTTTTAAATAGATTGTTTGAAGAAACTTTTAAGTATGTTTATTATGCTGGTGATTGCCATTAGCCCATAAAGATGAGTTCTTTAAGGATGTTTATTTGTGGTAATTGCCATTTGACAATAAAGATTGGGTTTTTTATTATAAAAAATTTCAATGTTTCTTGATGATGAATGTCAAATTGATTGTTTTTTGGTTAAGTTAAACATAGGTAAACCTTAAAATGGCTTCTTTAACCTTGCTGGTAATTGCCATTAGCCCATAAAGATATTATTAATACTTTGTTTTAGGGTTTTTTAAGAAAAAGTTACCATAAAGGTAAGATTTGGGAAAATTCGATACAAAAAGGTTAAAAAAATATCGGAGTATCCAAATAAATCCAGAATTTGTTGTACTCAATAATTAAGATTCAAGCAAAACTCGGCAATATGAAATTACTGGATGATTTATTCGTTAATCATTAGACTTGGTCTCTTTAAAGGTTTACGAAGTACAAAGAAAGCAACAGACAAAGCTAAAAATATGGATTAAAAAAAGATGGGTATGAATGGTGTTTGGTAAAGAAAAGTTATATGCAAGTGTTATGGAATTATATGTTAGCTTTCGCGTTTAGTCTAGTGCTTATTCTACGCTCCTCTAAAGTTCATCCATCATGTTTTTGTGACAGCTATGGGACTGCAAATTTGCTTGTTGTTCCTCTGAGGAACAAAAAGATGCGATCCGTTATCCTTATGCGTGGGTTCTTGTTCACTCAAGAATACCTAAGGACATTCATCGTGGCATGGATATGCTTAGAGGTGAACTAACATATGATTATAATTTTTTTTATAATATGTTGTTCATTTTTATATTCATTGCTCGGTTGCAGCTGCAGATTCACTGAAAAGAACTAATATTAACCCCAAACAAAAGAAAAAAGAGATGTATTTACTTGCTGTTGGGCAATTTAGATGTCGGGGCTACTCACGGAGCGAAACACTTGTCGATAGGTGCTTAGAGGTATCATTAAATCATCTTTTACAATAAAAACACCTCATGATCGAAGCTTATCTATAGCTTTCTCTTTTCCTGAAAACTGTAATGAGGCGAGGCAAGTGATAATAGTGGCAAAAGGAAAACTTGACATGATCAAGTATTATTTGTTTTCCAAAGCATTTTTTAGTGGGTCGGGTTTGATTACAAGGCAATAAAAGTGTTAAAAAGCATTTTTTATTGCTCGATGCCCCCTGTGATCACTGTGAAGGTTAAAGATCTTTTATTCAGTTGAAAAGAGATGCATGAACAAGTATAATCTAACAATCACATTTTCTAGATCCACCACTCTTTGTAGGTCTTGGTGATATAATACCAGGTTACTCGTTCAGATATTTGATCCTTATCGTTAATGCCAGTTATTTGATTTTACAGATTACACCTAATTGTTGGAAGTCACTATTTCTTAAGGAATTAATCACATATCGTTATACAAAAGGTAAGTCAAAAGTGTTGTAACTTGTTCATCTAAAAAATTACTCCGTAGAATTATTGCTCCATGGGTTACTACGATATAATTGTTTTGGAACTTGATGGTTTGTGAGTGTTTTGCTGTTATAGTAGAAAGAAAACCGAGTAGCATATTCATTGATTCTCCTGTCACGTCGGTTGAATTTGTGACTAGCGTACTAGCAGCTGCTCCCCGCACTTCACATCCTACATGGGGCAGGTCATCCTTGTTTTTTATATATTGGGTTTACTGGCTTTTTCAACAACATCATTCCCTGCTTAGTTTCTTTCATGTTCCCTCGTATTGATATACAAAATTGCAACATGTACATTACTCACCGCACGTGTAAACATTGGATTTTTACAGAAAGTACCCAAGTGGACACATTCAATAACTAACAAGAAAGCTATTCAACATGCTTTAGAGGAAGGTAAATCATAAACGTTTCTTTATTCTTAAACTTTTTTATATATTTTTTTAAGTTGTGTCCATTAGATTCTCTAATTTTGACAATAGACTTGTGTGGGAAACGGAATTTGATGGTATGTCACTATTTTGGTTTATGCTATGCACAGATTTACTTTACGTATGCCTTGTCTCCGTGGTAGCTTTTGGATTTGGGTTAGCTGCTGTGCTTTTTCGCTCTAAATGATGCTGGTCAACTCAACTCGCCAATGCCTATCATGTAACTTAGGTTTCGGTTTCAAGTTTTAAATTATATATGTATATGTAGATGTCCGTTAATTTATTTCAGATAGTATTACAACTTGGGTAACTTAATATATGACGTGATTATGTGTTTATTGACATCTGTAAAACAAGAGCCATCGCATGCAAAATAATGCTCAAATACTCTAGTTGTTTGATGATTACGTGTTTATTTTCTTTGGTTATTATATCGTAGTATGATAATGCTTGAGATATAAGCATTCCATCATGGATCCGAATCCTGTATGATTTTTGTTGCTTTGAACATTTAAAAGCTTATTTGGTAAAAAATTTAACCCAGGTTACGGATTATATTAAGGTGGAATTGATCCAATATGTATGTGGGGTCTCAGGCAATAATTATAATTGTAATTATAAATTACGTGTTCTTTTCTTTGCGTGTTTTTAGAGTTGAAAAGGAAGAGAAAAATGTTCACGAATAACTAACTCACTTTAAAATTTTGGTATGATTGTGAATAAATGAAATATTACCTGTCCCATTAACAAATTTTTTACTGCATATTAAACATTTAGGTTTAGTTGAATTTTTTATAATATTATTTTATGTAATGGATTATATAAGTAGGGATAAAAAATTAAAAAGTTTTGAAATCAAGTTAGTGGAAAAAATTATTTATTTAAAGTATATATTAAGCTTTTAAAGTAATTTTATACCTACTTGGTAAATTAAAATAAAAATATTACAAATCGATTTGAAGAATGTTCTTGATGCACTTTTTCTTAGCAATCAAATGGCTCAAACACTAAGGATGAATCAAAGATTAAAACTTGAACCTAAAGGCTTTAAGAAAACATGTTCTTTAATCAAAATAAATCAACTATGAAAAATAAAAACCTAATACTTATATATATGTTTTCTTGATAAGAAAGACATCTTATTTTTCTAATTTATAGAATCCTAATTTAATTAGAATACAAATTAATTATTAAAGATAATCCCTAAAAATAAAGATAAACTTGAAATATTAAATCATAGCTAATAATCCCATATTGTCTGCATCATTCTCCCCTTCTTTAAAAAAACTCGTCCTCGAGTTTTTTCGCAAGCTTGGGAACACGAATCGAACCACAGCCACCTGGTCGTAGGGAACATCACCCACATCGTTAGCCGTTGATTTAGCCACCCGATCACATATCTGAACCACCGTTGCACCACCGGAAGCCACCGCATCACCATTTGCAACCAACGGAACTAGATCATTAACACCACCGATCTCGGTCTTTTCACCCATCACGAAATAATTCAAAATACCAGCGGATACATTCGCACACTCGAGACTACCTCCGGTAATCTCTTCTAGAGCTGTACCCCCCTCTTGAAGGGCAACCATGTTCAAGGCTCCTGTAACCCACCAATAATCTTCACTACTCACCTCTTCGTCTCCATAATAATCGAAACAAGGAAGTGATGAATATAGGGTGCTACAACTCCCAGGATACTCCTCCTCCCCATAATTCTCATCCCGAATATTAGCCTCTGAGTCGGTTTCCTGAAACTTGTAACCATCGCCTTCTTCAGGATGCTCCTCTTTCCCAACGATCTCATCCCAGATGACATCCTTTAGGTTAGTTTCCTGGATCATGCGATCTTGCGAATCAAACACGATTTTATCGCTGCCTCGATCGGCGATTCGGCGAGTAAAAAGGTATTTGTCATCATGCAAAGCCATTTGAATTAACCAAAGCTCTGATACCACATGATGCAGTTTTTTTTAGCAATCAAATGACTCAAATACTAAAGATGAATCAAAGACTAAAACTTGAACTCAAAGGCTCTAAGAACACATGTTCTTTAATCAAAATAAATCAACTAACTATGAAAAATAAAAATCTAATACTTATATAGATGTTTTCTTGATAAGAAATACATCTTATTTTCCTAATTTATAGAATCCT
Source organism: Pseudognaphalium luteoalbum (assembly GCA_963422505.1). Classification (NCBI taxonomy): domain Eukaryota; kingdom Viridiplantae; phylum Streptophyta; class Magnoliopsida; order Asterales; family Asteraceae; genus Pseudognaphalium; species Pseudognaphalium luteoalbum. The sequence goes on along the minus strand of OY730195.1, from coordinate 7,764,603 downwards.
AATTTAATTAGGATACAAATTATTTATTAAAGATAATCCCTAAAAATAAAGATAAACTTGAAATATTAAATCATAGATAATAATTCCAGATTGCGTGCATCAGTTCTAATTAATTACTATATATAAATTACTTTTTATGTGTAAATGAATTGTTGATTAAAAAATTTCTTTTATATAAAAGTTAGACATCTTATTTTAAATTTATTAAAAATAAAAGGGTTTAATTAACAAATTAAAACTTAATTAGATTGATGACATCACAAAAATGTTTTCTATATATAATTAGTTAAGATTATAATAAAGTAGCTGATATACTTAACAACTTAAGTGGAAGAAAGAAATTGTACGTAATGAATCCCTTCCAAAATGTTCTTGAAATTCAATACTCGGTATATGTTATCGTAAAAACATAAATATAATTCACCAATTGAAACAAAGTAATAATGAATTATGATATGAATATAAAAATGCTTACGGAGCATTGTCCAATTGAAAGAAAAATGGGTCGGTTGTTTAAGAATGTCAGGACGTAGAACTGGGACCTGAGGAGCATATCAAGAAATTCACTAAGTTGTGTAAACAATGAAATTTTAATATGATATTAATGATATCTTGTACTAACTTTTATCCCCTCAACAATAGAAAATTAACAATAACACATTTTCTTTAATGTATATATCTTGACTCCGCCCCTTATAGAACGTAAGTTTTTGATGATTTAAATAATAAACGGTCAATAATGTGCAAAGATATGAGTCAAGAATTTAAACGTCAAAGTTTGTTTGAGACTCAATGAACAACCAATTACACACAAATCTTAATTATAGAAGAACCAATTGATTACTCAAATAAGAAAATAACTTGAACATCACAACTTTTATTCTTTTAATAATTAACTACTAAAGTAGTAATAACTTTTGACCATTTTACACATGGTCATGGACTTGGACAAAGTTTAGTATCCACCGGTCAACAAGGTTCTAGACTTGGGGAAAGGATAAAATACATTTATCAAATATAATCATTTTTGTAGTTTATTGTATTGTTCAGAATATTATGTATCAATCATATTCTAATTTTCTTCAAACTTGTAACAATTAAATCATATATAATTACTATACGTTAGTCTGTTTGACACGAATTATTCATGAGATTCAAACATTCTTGTCTCGTGTTTGTGACTCTGTTTGATATACTGAAACTTATAAGAAATAACTATATCGTTTCTATAACTTTTACAGTATTATAAAAGCAGTTTTTGATATATTCAAATATAAAAAACACATGCATGCTTGCCAAAGCTTACTTTTGCGTTTTTTGAAAAGCCCCAACTTGATAAATTAGGGATGCACTTTTCTCTTTGACTTCTGTGCTAATTTCTTTATGTCAGCGCTGACCGTTATGGTCAAAGTAAACAATGGTCAAACCATCTGATTATAAAATTAATAGTAAAAGTATATATTGTACATAAGCTAAATATAACACTCAAAAGTTATTATATTAGACTTTGGTGGTATATAGTGGATAATATGACCCAAACAATCTAGACATCTTAAGGGTAACTACGTAGTAGTTGTATACATCGACTCTTTTGCTTTCAAAATCACTCTAAGTTTGGAATACATGAAAAGCACAAAATGAAAGAGTGGCAGTGAATTCGATACTCGTTTGGCTATCAAGAATATTATAAGGCCAGCGTTACCGGTTATCAACATTTCATAAGAAATCTCCTATAAGCTTTGGTATCCCCTAAAATTCTCTCCGCCAAACACATCCGGAGCCATAATCGCACAAAAGCATCCATCAACAACATTTGCTATCGTACATGACTTAATAAGGTTTAGTAAGGTCATATACTCATAATCATATACGCCCATGCATCTATCTATCTACACTATTATATACTAAAAAAGAACATTCGGCGAACAATTAACAAAGTGTTTAATTATTCCCTAGCGGTATCTGAGCGACTTGAAATTATTCGATCTGAAAAATCATATTGATTTAAACTTGGTGGAGGCATGATGTTGTACATTTATACATAAAACAAAATAAAAAATTATTCGATCAGGTACGTGCAAAAATCGAACATGTCATGTCTGGGTTAAAGTTAATCGAAGAAATTGAACTATATAATGCGCACGAGTTTACTAAAATTATTATAAACGGGTCATTCTTTCCACACCATTTTTTTTACTTCCTATACCATTTTTTGAATTAAAAAGTATAGAAACGTACTATAAAGGTACAGAAAAGTACAAAATGAAAAGTAAAAATGATGGAATAAAGTACAGAAAAAATACAGAAAAATTAATTTAAAAATGATAAGTGGTGTAGATAGTAGCACCCAAAAGGGATACGAGCAGCCTGATTCAATTCCCACCTTCCTCAAGGCTTCCTGCATAGACTTTTAGCTCGTGATCAAGACTAAATAAGAGCAAAATCCCCATTTCTTGGTACTTTCGTTTACTTATTAACATAACCACATCATCGTTTAATTATGTCAATGTCAACGTATCTTTCGTAACCATCTATTTTCCAGTTACATCCACGAAGCCGGCCACTTATGTCAGTCAATAAACAACAAAATTTTGTCTTGTTACATAGTAATTTATCTAAAAGATTCATGAACCCCGAAAGACAAGCACCAACCAGTTGTACCTTATGCATTTAAAATTGTACTTGATTATCTACTATACCCAAGAAAAGTTGATAGAACCCATTTTAGAGACAACAACTACCAATACACCATACCAAAATCATACTGTTGTTGAGTTGGTTTATACCTTAAGCAATAAAACTTGTAATCTTTGGCACCAAAAGCAAGTATTTAAATGCCTAACGGTCCATATGGATTTTAAGCATCATCTTATTCCTTTTAACCTAGCTTTATAAAAATGAGCAAAAACAATGGTAACAGAGCTGCTGCAGGCAAGAGTCCAACTCAAGTAGATGACAAGTGCATTAAGGTGAAGTACATTTCGAGCCCGGTTATGGTGGAAGCTAAGAATCCTTCTCAATTCAAAGAAATTGTTCAACATTATACCGGCCAAACTACAAACGAATCCAACTTCAATAAGTATTCTAATTCCACCACCACTACCACCACCACGGCTGACACAACCACGGTTGACACGACCACCATAGGTAACACAAATCCACAAGTCGGTATCGATGGTTACTCATGGGAAGAGATCGCAGCATGGAATCAATACTGATAGTTACTTAACTAGATCATTCAAGTGTACGTAATCACTAATAAGACGTGCAAACACAGAAACATGCTTAGCCAATAAATCATGTGATCATTTTGGAATTAGCATGCATGCAAGCAAGCTCATATTTAGTCACTTGTATGTTTAAATGCACAGTCAGTTACCTTTTGGAATGTTCTTAAAGTTATTTTTGTGCATTCAAATTTTCTAACATGTGCCCAGAAGGGTGATAGATGCAGGTCATCCTACTAACCACAAAAATGACGCCAATAAACAAATAAAGGGCCCACTAGATTATTAGACCAATAATCGAAAGAAAACAGGAACACAACCACCTACAAATTTACAAAATAGATCATCAAATGATCCAATTGTCCCACAACATAAAGATCACGAAGATCAAGAGTTACAATGTCAACTTGATAACCGAGTGTTTCAAATTAATCAAAACGAAACACCTACTTCCATAAACGTCTAAGACTACAAATTTAACGAGATTAGCCTTGCCTAAGACAAATACTACCCATACGATCAGTTACCTTTATCAGGAGATTTCAAGTAAAGTGTCTCACCACCATCTCCACCACCAGAGCCACCACTTCCGCGTCCCTCACCAGTGGGACCAGATATCCCGATATCTTGCTTACGACCAAAGTCCGGGAACCCTCCACCTAGGTGGGTCCCGCCAGCACTGTTGTTACTGTCGCTCTGTAGCATGTGTAGTCCACTGGTTCCACCACTTGAATTCATTCCCAGCTGGCTATGCAATGCTTGCTGCTGAAGGGATGAGTACTGCTGTTGACTGTACATCATTGACGAACGTGCAGCCATGAGTGCTTGTGGCGACATCTGTTGAGCTTGTTGCTGCTGCATGTAGTGACCTCCTTGTTGCTGCATCATCCCACCTTGAGAGTACTGGATCACAATTATTAGCACTAATGTTAATATTTGGTCTAAAAATTGGTAAGAGTATAAGGTATAATGTATCTGATATAAATGGTGAAAGATTTTTACCTGAGAATGAAGAGCAGGAGCTTGAGGTTGAGAATCAGCAATGGCAGCAAGGTACATAAGGTTCCTCTGGAGCTTGGCCTGATGTCTGCCATTTCATAATTTATAGTTATACTAATTAGTTGTGGTAATGTGTCTGTGTGCGCAGCTTAATGAGTAAAAGGGTGTATAAATCTATTATCTTTTTCTTAATTGGCATTTGTGTTTTGCAAGTGATTATGTCATACAGGACTATTCAGAATAAGATAATCAGTTGTAAGTTGTAACAGAATTGGCATGAGGAAATAATGTTCAGATGTGGTTCTTCAGTTGTCTGAATTTATATTCACTTGTTTAAGAATTTAAGTATTCACTTATTTTCCTATTATTTAGGGATCTACATTTGATATTATGACCTCCAAACATTCCTAAACCCTCCAAACATTCCTAAACCAGCTAGTTAAGCAAATATTTATTTATTTTGTCACATATCATGTACTGAATTGACACAAGGTTATTATAGAACAAGAGGTTAGCAATTAAGAATAACTTACTCCGCACATTCGGCCATTTTTCCAGTGTTTTGGCTCTCAACAATCTTTAGGATCAGAGACTTGTTTTCATCCAGGTACTGCATACACACAGAAGATTGTATCAAGAATGAAAATGAATAACAGGTCTACTGTATTACATTTTTTTAAAATAGAAAGCTTTCACAAACAGAAGTAAATCCCATGTTAACAACTACTATTGTCCCCTAATCCAAATGTTAAATAATACTTATAAAGGACAAACATTATATTATATACAACACAAGATTATGTATATTATTCTGAAACATTATTTTATTGGGACTAAACATGAAAGGTATCCAACTCATATTATAATGTGCAGAACACAAGAAAGTTATATTATTGTTTAAACATATGATAATCTAGTTTTATGTAATGAAATCAGCTAATAAGATGCCTAGAGCACAAAAGACAGCACATGAATCAATACAGCAAATCAAAATACACAATCACAAGGATTAATGCAAAGTAAGAATCTTGTTAACCCTTTATTTAATTCCCCAGACCTGCACATGCAGCTGAAATTCCCAAATAAATTAAAAATGTATAACTTTTAGTAAAATAATAAGTCAGAATACTTCATAACGTCACATAAAGGAGTCCACTGACCAGAATTTAATTGCAAGTTTGCAACTTTATGAACATTTGGACGATTTTAATCATTAAAAAATGACCCTTCAACAGACATTAAAAATGAAATATTTTTGTGTGAACATGAAATCTTGTAACCAGTATATCAATGATTGCTATCAGGTCTGGTGTACATCCACACCTCCAAAGAAAGAAAGACCAGTACTTTTTTTTGCAGCATGTGAAACTAAAATAATGTCATATGTACATCTTAACAAAACCTATGAAATATCAAGAAATTCATTTTTGACCGCTTATAAAATTCCTTCGTTACTTGTAGATCTATATAACCGTAAAAATATGCTTTTAGTGGAACACCTCTCCTAGACAAAAAGATTTGTGAATCAAGACCTCAATTATGGGGAAAAGAAAAAAAAAGGGCCAAAGAAAAATCTTGCAGTACTCAAAAAATTAATATAAATGATAGTATGTGGTCATATTATGTAACTCACAAGACCTTTGAAGGTGTTGGGTTCAAATCTTGTTTTCTGTGCCATTAAAAAAAAGGTTTGTCTTTACTTTATTCTTCTACTTTAGTTTCTCAGTAAGCAAATGATATAAACATCAAAGAATGATGGTAGAAAATATTTTATCAATATTAAAACATCAATCAACATATACTCCGTATAATATAAACTTAATACTTGTAGTCAAAGATGGATGAAAAAGCATGTATCCATTCTTGCAGGAGTCATTATTACTGTTATTTATTTATTATAAAGATCATGCAAAATCAAAACTTTAGTAAAGTACTAATACTACTTCTACAATAATACTATACTACTAGCAACACATACATATATATATTATACATGTAATAATAAGTTCTATGTACAAAAAGGGTAAAAGTTTGTTGCAGATGAAGAAACAAGCAGGGAAAAGGCAGGCAAAAGCCAAAAAAAAAAGTAATATAAACAAAAAGATGAAAAAAGTAGAACAAATCCCCCACCCAACAACAAGACATACACACATGTTATATAAGTGGAATCTAGCAAAGTGTGAAAGTGAAAGGCAAAAACACATAGGAGCTAAGTATGCCATATGCTATTTCATTTCATTTCATCAGGAAATTAAAGGAATTGAAGGGAAGAAGTGAACCTGTTGAATATGATCAGTAGTGACGTTGTTAGTGGGATAATAAGCTGCCATCATGGGCTGCATCTGCATCAGGTGCTGCTGCATTATATAAAATATTTCTTTGTTTATAAGTTGGGATGTCTCTTTCTCTCTCTACAATAGAAAAGGAGAAGCACTGCAAAATGCAAAGTAAGAAAGAAAATGAGGGGCTCCACACAAAGAGTTTGCAAGTGTTTGTGGTTAAAACTAAAAATAAAGAACAGGTGCAGAGGTGGTTCCAGTTGTTGGATTGAAAAGACCAAATGGGGTCTCTGGTCTTTGAAGTGTTTCAAAGAACAGAGATTAATGGCAGAAATATTGATGGATGGATGGATGGATATCTGATGATGATGAGATTAAAAGGAAAAAAGAAAACAAAAAAGGTAGCAGGCTTTTTTCTTCAGAGTGTGTACTACAATCTTTGGCTATATATACAGCTGGTGGTGCTAGGATATATGGAAAGAGGGTGGCACAAATTCAAATTTTTATGGTTTTACCTTTTGATTCTTTCAACTTTGAAATGACCTGTGATAATATTTTAGTTTGTAAAATTGTTTAAAAGGATTAGGAAGGACGAGTAGTAATGTGTAGCCTATGAATAATTATACTTTTAGAGACAAAATAAATAAAATTAAGATTGATACCAAGACGGAAGTAAATTGTAAATTTGCGATTTGCTTTTAGGGTTTGGGATTTGCAACTTGGATGCAAAACAAGTCGTGACCAAGAACTTACAAAGGTATTCAAGTTCAAATTTGTCCAACTCAGAAGCAGTTGCAAATCACTTGGCAACAAAACAAGTCATGACCCGAAATGGTTCACATGTTCTTGGTCACGACCTGTTTCGTAGCCAGGTTGCAAATCGTGAACACCCAGAAGCAAATCACAATGCTTTTGGGTGGAGCAAATTCTCATTTATACAAGCTTTTTGAGACAAATAATCATTATAAATATCCGAAAATGTAACAAATGGATCAATTTCTATAAAATTATATCACGTTAAAGTTATAAAGTACTAGCAAAGGTATATATGTACAGTGAAGCTTTTAAGATCATCGTTAATTGTCATATGTTCTCGACTTTCAACACGAGAAAAATGTAACTATGTTGTAATGTTGTACATTGATCAACTCCAGCTAAAAACGCAACAAGGATCACCATCCACATCATTGTTTCTCCAAGTCAACGTTGACCACTTCTAGTCCATTGTGGGATGTTGATCGAGGGTCAAAGGTGATATCTAGCTACCACTTTGCCGTATTATATTTTATCATTTTAATTGGTTATCAAAACTTCATTTTTAACAAAACTAGGAACTTAATTACTAGTGATGAATGAAGCACCTAATTAAAGTATTCACTAACTTTTCGAAAACTATCCCAATCCTAATGGCAACCATATATATGACGCACGTTACACAAACAATGATATGTTAAACTCTATCATGTAACGAATCGTGTTACCATTACAACACTTTTTATGCATAATATCTTGGTGAAGCTGCTAGTAATTAATACAGTAATAATCAAAACACAATTTGGTGTTGCAATAAATTTCATGTAAAAGCACAAAAAGTTAGAAGTAATAAAAATGCTCTGGTTTTCTTTCTTCATGTTTATTTAGAGCTCGTCATATCAATGTTTACTAAGGGTCACTTTTTTGGATTCATGCACAACTTGTTAACTTATATACATAATAATATAAATATGGGTCACTTTTTATGGCTCATGTTTGTCAGTTCTCTCTTGAACCCATACATACATATAACTATAGATATAGGTAAATATTGTTACGTAAATCCCTAATTCTAAGATCGATAACTTCGTTATCTGTAGTATTAAGGTGAGGAATCCCTTAATACGTTGTTATCTTACTATAACGAATAAGTTTGCGTTTTGTTTTTACTACAACTTAGCTTTATACGATAAAACGACAAAGCCTAGCCTTTAGAACGTTTTCTCTGGATTATTCAATTCGCAGGTGTATTAATCGAATAGCAAAAGTTCTGTTTAAGTCGAACCGAATCAAACATATATACTTTGATCAACTCGCAGGTCATGGGTCCACGAGTCCAACTCAACTCGCAGCCCAAGCCCAGCTTGGCTTCGGTTCGCTATACATTGTATTGCGAGTTCAGATCTCATCTCGCATCGCAATGCTTTGCGACTTGAGATCTCGACTCGCTATACATATTTATTTCGTTTCCGATATTCGTCTAACACTTTAATATACTAATATATTTAACGAATATTAATAACAAAGCAAACATTTATTTACAAATCTAAACCAATGTACAAACACGATAATAATTACACCAGTCTCAACAGACTAGATCTGTTGTCAAGCTAGATCTGTTGTCAAGCAAACATCTATTTCAAGCTAGATCTGTTGTCAAGCAAACATCTATTTCAAGCTAGATCTGTTGTCACCAACTATGTCTCAACAGACTCCCCCTTAACAATAGCTCTAGCGTCTTTATCTTCACGTTTTTCTTTAGTCTTCATTTGTAAATTTTACTTCCTACATATATCTTCATTCTAATACAAGTCTTAACCATCATTTGATAATCTCGTGTTAAATCACTCCATGTTCTGTCATCAAGATTCTATTCTCATTTAACTTCAACAAATCTTTTTTTGACATGTTCATTAGGTGTCGATGGTCATAAACTCTGAAAATTTCACGTTCACCACCCTCAACTTCATCATCAGCTTCAACCATGACAGCCTCTCCAGTTTCTAAATCCACATGCCAACTTTTCATATTTCCCAAAATATCCTGTGGCATTGTTTTCAGTGGAATATGTTGAACACACTTGACAGCTGGATACACTTTCTTTCTCCTTCTCCTTCCAGTCCTTTGGCTTCTCTCCCGTAACTTTATCGTTTTTCCATTCCTTGGCTTAATCTTTTCAAACTTCCCTGAACGAACCTCGGTCTTGATTATATGTTCTACATATCGACCAACAAAATCATTATCTGGATTCTTCAAGATAATCTAGCCAAGTCGCGAATCTCATACTTAGGTAGCGAACTAAACACTGCAAGCTTTCGCTCAAAATATTGAACTCCGTCAAACCTTTTAATCGCGAAAAGCTTCTAGTCAGAGTCAAAATACCAACCGATAATCCCTCCACGCGCTTTGCGTTTTCCTGTGATACCTCCGAAACTCCAACCCTTTTCTTCTTCATTCTCTCTAAAGGTCTGAACATTGGATTGTCCTTATGTTTATCAGGAATCTCTTCTTCATAATCGGTTGAATCATCGTGTGACATCTGCAAATCGGGCCTAGAAGTTTTATAATGATTTCCCGATTTTAATAATTGTTTATGTGTTAGGAAATTATTTTGTTGGTTAGTTGATAATAACTAGAAAATAAGTTTCAGGACTTATTGTGGTCAGTAAAATATTAATTGTTCTAAATTAATATAGTTGTCGGTAAAATAAAATGTTTAGACTCGTAATTGATTTTCGGGTTCCAGACAATAGATTTTAAAAGGGGATAAATTGTACTGTAAAAGTGAAGTCGGTTATAAGGGCTGACATTTTCCCTTATATTCCCCTAATTCTTTTATTTCCTTTCTAAAAGCAAAACCAAACTCACACTTGAGTTAATTACATGAACAATCTGAAAGAAACTAATGGGGGGAGCTACTTGTTTATAAACTGATTAAATTCTCATCAACATCATCTTGATTCCATCTTCCTCCTAATTGGTAAGTGTTCTTATTGTTTATTTAAGAACTTTCCTTGAAATCATAGGGTTTATGAATATAGATGAAATTGATGATTGAAATGATGATATGTGATGTTAGTTGCTGTTAGAAATCGTTAGTTGTTATGTATAATCGATTAGATAGCTGAAAGAATTGATTTAGGTATGATTTTGTTCGGATTCAGCTTGTATCAGCACCTGCAGATTGCTAGTCTGGGCTAAGAAGCCGGCGGCTTCAAGGCCTTGCCGGCGGGTAGTGTGGTTTGGATAGGAACCGGCGGGTCAAGTGGCTCAGCCGGCGGGTCCTTCACCCGACCCGGTTGTTTGTTTACCTAACCCTGCAGCTTCTTCAAGCTTTAAAACTTGATTTATTTCTGGTACCTCAAAATCAATTGTACCCGGCGGCTAGACAGTGTGAGCCGGCGGTTTGTAATAGAACCCGGCGGGTCCTTTGACCAGCCGGCGGGTAGTATCTGGTTCCAACAGATTATTTGATTTAGATGCTTATGATCAAAGTTTATAAACCAAATATGATTTGTTAATATAGGTTATAATCCTGAGTAGTTATACTTATAATTGTTATGAAATAAGTATAACTTATGACTGAAATGATATTATGATATATACGTTAATTATCATTTGATAATCATTATCGTATATATATAATACGTTGAATAACGAGATATTGTGATAAGTTATATTATTATAACTTGAGATCATTATTATCAATAAGTTACTGACTTGTTGTCTTCTATTTTATTCTTAGATATGGAGACAGCTCAGTAACATTAGACCTATGAGCTTGCGGTTAGGTATCGGTGAGTGGACCTGTACTCTCAGTATAATTTAGTTATAACATGTTTGGTTACAATGGGTAACCGTAGTTGTTATTGCTAACTGATTATTAATCTGATTATGGATTATGTGCTATATGGCCTTTGGGCATATATGTGATTATAAAGAGGTCAACGTGTGTTGGGCATTGGTTACTATTGTTTGGACGTCGGAGGATTCCTTGTACACATCGTTAATAGAAATCTTAGTCGTATGATATAATAGTAACAGGCTATCGGTAAACCGCTGTATTGGCCTGCAGCTCAGTGGGGTTTATAAGTGTCGCTTAAGGGCCAACGCGGCTTGAGGGTTCCTCACGGACCATCGGTCCTCTTTGATAATTGTGTGTTTGCGATGCTTTATGCTGTAAACATAGTTGTTGTGATTTACGATTATTTATTGTAAACTGATTTGTTATATATGAGTTAGACTGTCGGTTACAGTTCTATCTCACTTAGCTTTGAGCTAACCCTCCACATTAACACTTCTTGCAGATTATGATTATATTTAGATGGGGCAAGAAGCTGTTGGACGGGAATGGAATGTTTGACGACCTTTGCATTTACTCTTATTTTATTTTTGTTAAATAAACGTTGTTTGGATTTTCTATAACACCCAACGGTTGTATTTTGGATTATATGTTTATAACATTTGCGTATATATTTGAAATAAGCCGGATTTTTATGTATATACAATGAAAAACTTGTTTTGGGACAATCGCTTCTGACCTAAAATCATTATTATAATGTTGTTGAAAAGCAGGGTGTTATACATCGATATCGCTAAAGAGAGTAAGATGTCACTGAATCCTAGGCTATCCTGATTCTGATCAGATGGGACTGTCTTCAAACCCACCTCACCGTCTCTTTCGGAGACCAAGTAACTCTCTAAATGGAGTTAAGGAATAAGGCGACAGTCCACAACACTGACTTTTCTTAACATCTATGTCTATCCAGTTTTAACAGAGTAATACTGGTTGTAAGCTGAATAAGTTAAACTATCGGTTAAGTAGAGATTAGGGGTTTTAAGCATCTGGGAACACAGCCGGCATCCTTGCTTTCATTTCCTAACTCATGTTTTATCTGTTTTAGTTCTAATACTTCCGTCATGGATTAGACCCTCATTTGCCATCGGTCGTTCATCCCTAGGCATGTGTACAGTGTATAGTGACCTTATTTTCCACAGTACTCTAACCCTAAGTATATCTACGGTGTTTTAAAGACCTAATGTATCTTTACACAGCTTTATAACCAGATGTAGTTTAACGGTGTATTATAGCATTTTCACGGCTTAACAAGACCTAGACCCGTGTCTGGAAGGGTTGCTTCCAGGTAATCCACGGTGAGATAAACCATCGGCATTTCCTTGGCTTCCACGTATTTGTACTCTACCAGTGGTATTTCCAACGCTATACCAAGTATTCAGTCGTGTTACGGCGATCCCACAGTTTCATACAAACAGGAGATAACTGTGTATTCGTAGTTAGGGTTGATCAGATCATATCCTAAGGCAATAGTCACGTGAGAGACCAGAAAGGGTGATTAATTAAGTCTACATCCAGGATAAGTCAAAACATGTATGCAGCATAACAACTACCAATCATATATAAGATATATTAATTAAACATCATCCTTAATCCTAACATCTACATTCCAACAATCACATATTAATCTAGCTAATCAGCATGGCAATAATCATAAATCGTACTGAAATAATATGCAAAGTAAACATTATAACACTAAGAAAGTAAGATAATATCACCGGATTAGAAGAGTAATACTGAGGATTACAACAGTCTGACTTGAATAACCTTGCTACAGGTTGATTACCCAATTACAACTTTCCTCTAGCTCTAACCATTAACTTATATCTCTCTAGTTTCTCTAGAGAGAGAAACTAGAGAGAAGAACTAACTAACTATATTAAATACAAGAACAATTCTCCTCTAACTCCTAAGAGTAGTGCTAGAGAGAGAAAGTAGAGAGAGAATATTTGTGAATGAGCGGTGTGTGGAATGGTGGAAATGAATCTTGGTATTTATAGAAGAAGGGTGAAAGCCTTGGTACAAGTCTTGAAGCATCAAATACAAGCATCAAAGCAGCATACGGGGCAAGCGGACCAAGCGGGGTCAAACGGCACCCATCAAGGCAAACACCCTCGTATACGGCATCACAAGGGCTGTATACGGCACCTAGGGTACCGTATACGGTACCTAGCTGCCCAGAGGGGGGGGGGGTGCTTGGTTCGGCCTCCGCTGACTTGTCGGTTGCTTGGTTCGTCCGTATCTTCTTCGTTTGAAGTCCGTTTTGCTTGATTCTTGCGCCGTTGGCTTCTTTTCTCCGTTACGCTTCTAATGACACTAAGTTTTCCAAATTTGGAAGTGTTTTACTTTTGCGTGTTCCGGATGACGATCTGCGGGCTTCTAGACTGCACATCTTCTTCGTTCTTTACCCGTTTCTCTTGATTCTTTCACCTCCACTCTTGGATTTTCCTATTGAATCATAAAATATGCATTAAGATCTATCTTGATAGGATAATCAAGAATGAAATATTTAAGGTGATTGTTTTTGCCTCGGTTTGCGTGTAAATTGAATGTTTTTAGCTGATTTTTTGTAGCAACGCTCGTATTTAGACTACCTTGGTGATTTTTGATGATAAATTATTGTTTTAAAATGTTTTCACCAGAGAATAGTCTAAAAAGTGCGGAAATAAGTACTTAAAAATATGACTTTTTGAGTCACATCAGCTCACTATCTTTTGTTGCACTGGGATCACCATCTTTGTCTTGATCTCTTTTTCCTCCTCAGCTCATCTTCTTTGCAAGACTCTAAATATACCATTATCTCCCCCTGAGCTGACTGTCCTGAATTCACTCTTAACACTAAGCGTTTTAAGGAATCAAGCTTCAGTCGCTGGGTAGTAAAATTTTGTAGCAATGTGGTATGAGTCTCCAGCAGTGTCTTGTAAGATGTACTCTATTGAGGAATCTGCTGTGCAAACAGAAGATTCTGAGCTACCAACTCTGGAATTTGTGAAGTAAGCTTCTCTAACTCCTTAACCCTAGACTCTAAGGACGTAATCCTTTCAGCATCAATTGTAGGGGTAACAGAGATAGTTGATGGTCCAGGTGGTGTGAGTGAGGCAATATGAGAATCAAGAGTAAGTGGTTGTGTAGGTTGAGATAATGCTGTCGTGAGTAAGCTAGCAGCAAATCTGCTTGCTTTAGTAGTCAGAAACTTAACCGAACGTACTAAATCCACAATCTCTGACTCCATAGGTACATATATCTGTTCAGTAACCACCTGTTGTGACATCTGCTCATCCTGCTGTTGATCCCGAGCAGCTAGACCAATAGTCAATTGTCTAGTAGAAGCTCTAGCCCTTTTACGGCTCCGAGTTTCCAATATCTCATCCTCCTCATCTAGATCCTCATCTAATACATTAAATTCAGGATCTAAATCATCAGCTGTGCGTTTTCCTTTTAAGCTCGGATCCTTTATATATCCAGATCTATAAGGAATCATACCAGCAGGCGGGGAAATAGGTCGAACGTCATCAAAATCAGAATCTGATGTAGTTTCACCATCACATCCACCTGATGGACCAGCCTCAGTATCCTATATATTAAGCATATTAAACGTTAATGATTAGCATAACGCTCTATCATACACGTTCTATATATCAATAAGATATAATACCTCAGAAGGTAGAATCATAGCCGAAGAACCTGTAGGTCTATCAACCTCTTCACCATATCCATCGTTTTCTAATTACAATAATATTAAAACTTTATGATTAGCTTAAAGCTCTATCATCTAAGTTTCAATATATGTTTTAAAGATTAATCCGATTTAATACCGTAGCAGGTAATACCTCAGATCGATCTCGCTTTCCCTGCTCACCCTCAGGTCTTACAACCTCTGGGTATGCAGTCTCAGCTTCCTGTGCATAATGACATTCATATTGTATAATTAGATATATTGCCTAATCATCTAAATATCTATATCATTATCGTTATATAATAATATTATACATCTATGAGTAATAATAAAATCTATCAATTAAGTATCTATATTATTATATAATTTTAATTATACCTGTGCATGTGAACATCAATATACTGATCAATCGCTTGAAAAAGCGGATCATTGGCATCATCATTTTGCCCTAACACCTCTTGCACTAGCTGTGCAGCAACCTGTGCATCAACCTGTTGTTCCGGTTGATTAGCCTGAATAAGAACATCTTCAAGCAGCTCCTGTGGCTCAGGTTGTGACATTCACAGTAGGCTCAAGAATAACTGCAGCAGCAGCATCATGTGACACCCGCCAAATTAGGACTTGTAATTAGTACCTAATCAAGTGTAATACATGTAATTAGTTCTGTGTTAGACTAATTAATGTATCAATATATATATTGTTGAATATATACAAGTATGCGATTTGATTAAATCATACAAGTTTCAAATCGAATGCAATTCGGTTCAATTAATACGGACGTTGGTGAACAATTTTATTAAATAATATGACATTATTTAATAACTCTATTTTATCCAAAATATTATTTACATTTTATTTCAACTCAAATTCGTATCGTACAAACAACATTTACGCTATTAAAATAATAAACGCGCAAACAATCAAAACAAGAATAAGTTATATTTTATAACTCAAGTAAAAGTATTTGATGAAATACTTCAACAAAAACATTAATAGATATTTGTATTTTAAAATAATTATTTAAATGACAAAACAATCGGGGAACGAACACCACACAGAGCGCAAACGCGGAGGATTAAAATTTGGGAGATTTCCTCCCCTCCCTCCCCAAAAATCTGTCCCCTTTTCTCCCCCTCCCCTCCCCTCCTCATTTCTCACTTTCTTTCTCTCTCTCCTTCTTCTTTTTCTCTCTCAAAATTACTCACCATCACCACCAAAAATCACCACCAAACTCACTCGAATCACTTCACTTGTTTCGGAGAAAACGTTCACCTCAACACGATCTACATTTCCATCTTTCAGGATTTCTTTGGCGTTAAGTTTGTAAGTTTTCGAAAAAACCTGAAACACTCCGATTTCCATTATTTTTACTTCTTTTTGGGTTATTTAAGCTTATCATGTCCAAATATGGGCTGGGTAAAAGTTTCAAGTCAAACGGAAACCAGAAAACACCTTTTTGGCTCATTTTCCGGCCAACAGCTCGTTGTGTCGTAGAGGCTCTAGTCCACCTGCGACACAAGGCCTTATGTCGCCAAATCATGGCTTATGTCACATATAGCGACACAAGACTCTATGTCGCAATACCTTCAGATGTCGCAGATAGCGACACAAAATACTATATCGCAAAACTTATTCCCGTCGCACATAGCGACACAACACCTTATGTGGCATTAAATTGTGGATGTCGCACTTAGCGACACAAACCCTTATGTCGCAGTCATGATCTGCGACACAACAAACTATGTCGCGCTTAGCGACACAAAGCTGTATGTCGCACAATGTGTCACATAAAACAGAACCAAGAAAACACAGATTTTACTAAGTGTCGAGACCTAAAGTTTTATCACTTGATTTCACCCAAATTCAAGTCCAGATGCGTTTTTCACCAAAGCAATATAGTAGAAATAAAAATTCTTCGAGCTGACTTGTCATCTCGACCCCAAACAGGGGCCAGCCCCTTGGACCCCGCCAGGGGTTGCCACCCCTGGGACCCCGCTAACCAGGGGCGCTGCCCCCGAACCTCCGTCACCTAAAGCTTATAAATACTTTTTAAATATAACACCTTTCGAAAATCAAAATAATAATGTGGGATTATTAGTACAAACAAATCACCAACGGGTCGTACATATTTTTAAAACTCTAGTTAATCAACCAAATCGCAGTCATTTGGACATTCTAGTTGGACGAGCAACTACAAAGGTAGTCTTTTAAGATACCTAATCAATTAATAACCATCGCGAGTCGTGGACACCCTCAGGTTACAAGTCTTCGGACATCACAATTCGGCTAATCAATTCAAGTTTATTAAATTAAACTCTCAAGACTCAGATGAGTCTCATAGCCCCTATTTTACTGTTTTACTCAGGGGTGTGATATCATTGCTCATTTTATTTTAACTATATGAACGCAAGTACAAAAACAAATAACTACTACATGAGTTATCTCACTAATCTTTTAAAGCCCTCCTCAACATAGTTTGGTAATACGTTGTAGCGTGAATATTAGTATATGAAACCATATAGGATTGACCCTCCTCGTCCGGGTTAGCATGCACTAACTGGGTAAACGGATGTACTAATATTTGTTCAGACGAGTGTAGATTAGGCACTCGTGGGAGGCACCTCGATCAGGATACCTTAAATGTGGACCTGACACCTCGAGTTAAGCTCAGACTATGTGCTCATGGCTGTAAAACTTTTATTTTGCTTAATTGCAATTTAAATTCAATTAAATCTTGCGGTTCATACAATATGTGTTGACATACAAACCGTGAGCTCACCAGCGTTTCGCTGACCCATTTTAGCATGTATCACAGGTACTCAGCAGTAAGTTAGACTGCATTCAGGAATCATTAGCTCGTGTCAGCATGCACATATTCAGAGATTTAGCTGCATTATTATATTTTGTATAAATTAATTATGTATGTAAATCTTTCAATTCCAAACTGAGCTAATGTAAACTATATTTTGATGTAAACTTTGATTTTATCAATACAAGTTGTAAAACGAACGCATATAGAGTCGTTCATTATATCTTTGTGTTGTGATTATTGATTAGTCGCGCCCCGACCCGATTCACTTCCGCAACCCGAATTTGGGGGTGCGACATGTCAGCAGCAACAACATCCAACCAACCATTGTTCAGTGGCGTAACATAAGCCGCATCAATAATGTAGCCAAAAAGATCACGAATCTCAGACTTGACATATTCTTCCCGACGAATAGTCTGCTGAAACATCGCATTGTATCCTCTGAGCGCTATTGTATCGACATGTAAGTGCGGCTCAGGAATAACAAGCTCCGGAAGATGATGACGAATAATCATCATGCAAAACCTCGGGTAGATCAAAAATTTTGATCTAACAGTACCCGATATCTGGCGTACCAGCTCACCAAAAATGAGATCACACAAACTGTATGGTTTGTTATAAACCAATGACAGTACAACCGATAATAAAAAAGGGCTCAGCTCATCAAAACCTCCTTTTTTCGGTCCAAAAACAGTAACGATAACATGCCATAAGAACCTCCATTCTTTGATAACGAGAGCTTTAAGGAACTGGCATCCTCGTCTCCAACCGGTATATCCAATACGTCCTAGAGCACCCTCAATAAAATCCATAGAATAAGCCGTCGGACCATCCTTCTGGTCTACTGTACCCAGATGTAAAATCTGACGTAAGTCAGATGCAGCAAAAACAACCGGTCTCTGATTAATCGTCGTGCGTATCACCGGTGGATTGACCGTCTCGTCATACTGAATATGTGTCCAAAAATCATTCAGTATAATTTGAGAGATTGGTGGAGACTCCGACAGCGCATAACGAATGCGTGAAGGTGCGAAAAATGTAAGCACTTGAGCTACTTTGCTAGCTCGACGTGCTGAAAGATCTAAGTCAACAAGAATGTTGTGACCTTTATCAAACGGACGTGCAATATCTGTATAAAACACAAATGACAAAAACAAGTAATGAACGTTAACAACATTAACTAATTTTTAAACTATAATGTATTATGAATCAAAATTTATCAAACATCTTAGGTCTAAATTTATAAAACATAACTTGTTACATAATTGTCTCAAGTCTTATATAAATGATATTTAACTTATTACTACATAGTAGTAAGTTAATGTTATATATATATATATATATATATATATATATAACGTATATTATCGAATCTAAAGTCATATATATATATATATATAATATGTTAATACGTATTAATATATAATTTGTACGTCAAAACATATATTAACTGTTAAAGTCACAAGATATATAAAATATAGCTTATTACATCAAAGATTTAAGTTACAAGTGACGTTTTTTTTTTTTAAGTTTTATTTCAACTCGCTAAAATCAATGTCAACTCGCAACTGAACTCGCAAACTAGTCAACTCGCAACTCAATTCGCAAACCAGTCAACTCGCTAAACAAGTCAATCCGCAGCTCATCTCGCAAGTTGATCCGCAGACCTATTCGATCTGCAAGTCAATAAGTCAAGCGAAATGTGTTTCAACTCGCAACAATCGACACTGCGAATTGAGATAGATCTCAACTCGCAGAATGAACTGCCATCGCGAATTGAAACATAAAATCGATTAATCTATCAAGTTTATCAAGATCTATCGATTTGTTGATGTTCATTAATGTTCAATTAACATTAATCTATAAGATTCTTGTCAAATAACACATTTAATCTACGTTAATCGTTTAAACTTTAAACCAAAACCTTAGTTTTATAAAAACATCGATTTCGAGTAAAATATACGGTAAAATCCGTTGGTTTATACCTCAAGGTGTTCGCAATGTGAAGATGTATATAATCTACGAATTGAAAAACTCTTTCCTGTACTCGTAAAATCGAAATCAAACGAAAAATAGTTTTTGTCTCGTTTCGCACTCAGTCGGTTCGCAGAGTTCAACTGAGCTCGCAATAGAAGTGGATTCGGTGGTTTGTTGACTCGTTTGACCACCCTTTTATACCTTTTACTGAATTCGCAAGTTTTATCTCGATCCGCAGGTTTGACTAGTCAAACTCGCCGAATTAAATAAAAATGCAAATTAAAAAATAAGTATAAATGAAAACCCATTATTTGTACAAGTCTAAAATAAAAATTATTTTTCACTTGTATTTGTTACGATTGGTCAACATAGCTGAGAATATGCAGTAAAATTTAATTTCGAAAGGTAATAAAAATAAAACAACTTTATTTAAAAATAAAAATAAAACTAAAGATAAAGTATGAAACATATAAACTAACAGTGGTATCAAGTACCATTTTATTAAACACTTGAAAAATAAAGTACATAAAATAACTAAATAAGAATTTATCTGCTTAGGGTTCATATTAGAAAGAACAAACTATTTAAATTTATTAAAAAGTCTAAGTAGATTGTTAATATACATACCTCATGAAATTCAAATAAGTTGCAATATAATTACAAATTTTATCATTTATTCATTTATATTTATAAAATTATATCTTAGGTACCTTTATCCACGTAGCATAATTAATAAAAACATATTATTCACTTAAAGCGAGTATATTATTTTTTTTATTATATATAGACAGTTCAAGATGATTACCAATATTATGATCCACATAAACAAATTATACTCACATATCTAAGCAACACCATTATTGTGAGTATGAATATTACCAAGTGTTTTCTAAGATATGACATACTGAAGAATTCAAGCAACACATATAACACTGATTTCTTTAGATTCAAGGTAGAGGTTTATCAAACTGACACTTGAATTTAGAATTTAGACAAATATCAAACATACTTTGAAGATGCTATGTTTTCCAGGTCTGTACTTAGTACAACAGAGGATCCCTTTTAGCATAATGCAAAATACATTTGAGAATATCAATTTAATTAAAGGCTTCAGGTCTGTACTCAGTACAACAAAGTCACCAGTAATTAAGTTAATATCCATATTGTTACTATTTGTCATTTCATAACTTTATAATTACAGTGCATGCGAATGCTATCAGTCAACAATTAAGACTTATGTCATACACCACATAATAGAAACACTAGATAACAATCAAGTATATTAAGACTTCTTAAATGCTTAGAGATGTTTATATAATTTGCTTACCAGTACATCATATAATGAAGCTATCTAGACATTTAAAACATGTAAATTATAACTTGTGGATATAGGTGTATAATCAAATAAATATAAATACATATCTGATAGAACCTTTGTAGTTCTAATGTAGCTTTAATTGAACTTATTAACATATCATACTTAGGACTTAAGCTTATTATTGTGAAGCTTATTCTCCTAATGTACTATCATCTCCCATAGTTTTTGCAGATAAAAACTTAAGATTTTTTTAAAAGAACTACTATTGTTCTTTTATTGGAGGCGATTCCCCTCAGGTAACAAGCAAATGAAGGCCATACGCCCCCCCCCCCCACTTTTTTTAATAAGAACATAAAAAGTACTACTAATTATTACAAAAATACCCTTGGAAGACTAATTACTCTGGATTTCTCATTCCGTTTAGTTGAACCAACGTCTCTAATCTTGCTCTGTCGAATGCCTTTGTGTATAAGTCTGCTAAGTTATCCAATGACGGAACCTTAACTAACTTTATCAAATTCTTCTCAGCACAGTCTCTAATAAAATGATGTCGAATACCAATGTGTTTAGTGTTACTGTGCTTCACCGGATTGTTGGTGACCGACATTGTTGACTCATTATCAATCATCATAGGAGTATTGGTTATGTTTAACCCATAATCCCGCAGTTGCTGTTGGATCCAAAGTACTTGAGAACAACAGCTGCCAGCTGCAACATACTCAACTTCACATGTAGAAATGACTACCAAGCTTTGCTTCTTGCACTGCTAGGATACTAATCTACCTCCTAAGAATTGACATCCTTCGGTTGTAGATTTACTATTCTGATTGCATCCTCCATAATCCGAATCTGTATAAGCTATGAGATCTAAGTCTCCATCGGTCGGATACCAAAGTCCAGCTTCGATTTCCCTTTGAGGTAACAAAAGATCCGTTTCACAGCTTGCATATGTGACTCTTTCGGATTAGCCTGATATCTTGCGCATATACAAACAACAAATATAATGTCAGGCCGAGAGGCAGTTAGATACATTAGTGATCCGATCATGGCTCTATAAAGAGTTGGATCCACATCGCTATCACTCAATGTATCTGGTCCAAGGTTATGATTGACTGGAATTGGAGTATTGTAGACCTTACTTTCATCCATCTTAAAGCATTCTAATAGCTCATATGTATATTTAGATTGATGAATAAAGAATTCATCCTTCTTTTGATCAACTTGCAATCCTAAGAAGAAATTCAACTCTCCCATTGCAGACATTTCAAACCTTTTTCTCATGACTTTCTCAAATTCTTGACATATCATTTCAACAGAAGATCCAGAGATAATGTCATCAACATACACTTGCACAAGTAGAAAGTCTTTTTTCTTCCACTTTACAAACAATGTATTATCAATTGATCCTCTTGTGAATCCATTCTCAAGTAGATACATTGATAGTGTTCCATACCACATCCGAGGTGCTTGATGTAATCCATATAGAGCCTTAATCAAACGATATACTCTATCTGGATAGTCAGGATTAGTAAACCCTGGTGGTTGTGAAACATACACCAATTCTTCAACTTTGCCATACAAAAAGGCACTCTTAACATCCAACTGATAAACTTTTATACCTTTAAATGAGGCAAATGCTAAGAATACTCTAATTGCTTCTAGCCTAGCAACTGGTGCAAACACTTCATTATAATTTATTCCTTTGTGTTGATTAAACCCTTGAACCACTAGACGAGCTTTATTGCAAGTAATGACACCACGATCATCTCTTTTACACTTAAATACCCATCTAGTTCCAATTGGATACTCTCCATTTGGAAGGTCAACTAACTCCCATACTTGTAATTTGGAGAACTGAGATAGTTCTTCTTGCATTGCTTCCACCCACGAACTTTCCTTTAGATCCATTTGAACATTTTTAGGCTCAACTTGTGAGATAAAGCATGAATATAGACATTGATTATAAATCCCTGTCTCTTTCATTTCATAATACAAGCTTGGGTGATCTTGGTTGTCAGAAATACTAGCTTGAGTGATCTAGTTAACATAGGTATTTGAGGATCACCTATGATATTCTCAGGTGGATGATTCTTGCTAGTCCGAGTAACCGTTACCGGTTCAACTGGTATTTCATCCTCCAAATTAGTACATTTTTGATGAGTACTATGAGGTTCAGGTGTGTCTTCCAAATCTGGTACCTCCTCACTGGATGGCTGTGAATTATCAACATCAGAAGATATTCTTAATTTTCTAAGTGGAGTAATGATATCATACACTAAGTTTTGCATCAGATCATCCTCATCTGGAGATGTATTTACTTTGGATTTTTGAGATCCACTAGTAGATAGTTGATTTGGATCAGCACTTGTCTTGATTGTAGAAGATTGAACATTCGATGTTGGAGTGTGGCCAATATCCTCATTTCCAGACACTAAATGTTCAGAAATCTCTGAATCCCTGACAAAATCACTTACATGAACTTTAAAAGATGCAAAAAGATCAGAATAATCAAATTTCCAATCTAAGCCCTTATGCACATCTGGTGTGTAGCTTGTAACTTCAATATTATACACTACCTCCAAACCACCTGTGACTTTATTAAAAACTCTCTTGTTTGGCGAATTAAGCATACAACATAGGAAGAATCCTTCGTCGGCCTTCTCACCAAATTTAGCTTGATGACCAGTTTTTAATATAGTGCAAGAAACTCCAAAAGGTTTAAATCCTTTTAAGTTTGGTTTCTTATTGTTCAAAAGCTCATAACAAGTCTTGTTCTGCTTTTTGACCGTAAGAACTCTATTTAGAATATAACATGCTGTATTCACTGCTTCTGCCCAAAAGATGACAGGAAGCTTTGAATCAGCAAGCATTGTTCTAGCAGCCTCTATCAATGTTCTATTCTTCCTTTCAGCTACACCGTTCTTTTAAGGTTCATAAGGTGCACTAAACTGATGAATAATCCCTTTTGCTTAAACAATTGATATTCAACATTGAATTTTTGAATTCTGTTCCGTTGTCACTACGAATACGCTTCACTCTCGTTTTGTAGACATTCTCTACTAGATCAAAGAACTCAATTAGAATTCCAGGAGTTTCGTCCTTAGATCCCAAAAAGAACACCCATGAGAATCTAGAATAATCGTCTATGACAACCAAACAGTACCATTTGCCACCTAGACTTCTCTTGCTAATAGGGCCGAAGAGGTCCATATGTAGCAACTCAAATGGTGAGGAGATAGAGTTTTCAGTCTTAGATTTGTGTGGTTTCTTATGCTGCTTTCCTTTCATGCAAAAAATACACTTATCTTTAGACTCGAAACGTTTTTGTGGTACACCCAGAACTAACCCATTTTTGGTTATGAAATTCATCTTTCTCCAGTTCAGATGTGCCATTCTCCTATGCCATAATAATGCGTCTGCTTCTGAGGCCTTGGATAATAAGCATGTAGACACCATTGAAGAGTTAGAAACACTCATGTTTATAGCATAGATGTCCTTCTTCCTTGGTGCCCTTATCAATATCCACTATTCAGTTTTTTTGAAGCCTGGCTTCAGAACTAAAGCTTCCTTTTCATTAAAATGAACTGAATGACCTTTATCGCAGACTTGGGAAACACTCACTAGGTTGTGTGTTAGTTCTTCAACATAATTTACATCCTCTAGAGTCAAAATTCCATTTGAAACTTTTCCTTTTCCCGTAATTACTCATCCTTTGTCTCCTGCAAAATTAACTTTTTGCTTGAAATCTTTTTTGAAGTCCTTTAGTAGACTTCGTTCTCCAGTCATGTGCCTAGAGCATCCACTGTCTACATACCACCAACTATCTTTGTTCACAGTAGGCTTCCTTTTCTTATCTGTTTGAACTTCAGCCATGTGTGCCACAAACTCTTTTGGACTCATTTCTTGAGTTGAATCCATATACAACACATCATCATCACTTGCTTTCACTTCAGACGCAGGCACCACTACTTGTTGTTCTACATCAGTAGGCATGTAGGACATTGTATCAGCAGTTCTCTCTTGATCCTCAATCTCAGCCATCAAAGCTTCTTCAGACTGAGCTTTTTAATCATAAGAGCCTTCCAACTGCTTTACGACCAAGGCTTTGAAAGCAAGAGTACTCCCCGAACCTTGTTTTCCATTTCCAATTTCTACCCTAGGTCTTTGGCATTCACGAGCAAAGTGTCGATAACCTTGACAGTTAAAACACTTGATCTTGGTTTTATCAAACCCTGATCGGTTGCCAACAACCTTCCTACCAGTCCTCTTTAAGAAACTTTTCACTCTCCTTGATAACATAGCAAGTTGATCCCGGAGATCTATTTCTTCAAGATAGTCATAGTCGATCTGATCATAATCTTCATCAAAAAGAATCTAATCATTGATTTTACTCGGAATATAATTTTCATACGAAAGGAAGAACAGATAGTTGTTGTTCAGCAGATTTCACACTCATATGCATCTTCTGATTCTCTTGAGGTGACTTCTCAGTACATTTTCCTTTTGCTTCACTACCAGATGAGGAAAGAAAACACATATCCTTAGTTATCATTTCACCATTTTCACCAGTATCATCAACTAACAATGCAGTGGTCGAACTGGAGGACGCAGTCGAAAGATTTGTCTTACCATGATATAACCCAGGGTTTTGAACTTGATCAGAATCGGTATCTCTTGACTTTTTGGTGAAATCATAACCTTTGATCTTGTCAATAGCCTGCTCTAAGGTCATGGTAGCATATCTTGTTTCATTATCCTTGAGCATAACACCATGCATTTCCCACTTAGAAGGCAAACCCTCAATAAATTTGTCGGTTTTCTCTATTTCTTCTACAGTAATCTCATGGTTTTCTAGCTCACTCAGTATAAAGTAGAAACGGGTAACATAGGCATCAAGATCTTCTCCCTTCAAAGCTTTAAACACTGTAAACTGCTTCTTGTGACGATTCTTCTTGCCAGCTTTCACTTGTGGACTACCTTCACCTCTTTTCTCAAGAGCTTCCCAGAGCTCTTTAGCAGTATGAAAAGATTTCAGCTGATGATTGATCTTTTTAGGAAGACACATCTTAATACAAGAATGAGCTTTGTTTTCTGTTTTAAAGTCCTCATTTTGTTGATCAGTCATATTCTGTTAAGTAATCACCACAGTGGCATTTTGAACAGATTTAGTAGGTGCACTGTATCCAGTTTTGATACACATCCAGATTGAGAGATCATGGAATCTACAGTAAGATTCAAATCTATCTCTCCAACTGTAGTAATCTTCAAGTCTTAACAATTTAGGTAGAACATTAGATTTTTCAACCTCGTGTTCCATCTCTATCATTTTACTTAAATCAGACATCTTCAAAAATTCAGACTGTTCTGCGAATTCAGATTAAACTCGATTCGCAACTCAGCTCAATTCGCAATCTTAGCTCGACTCGCAAACTTCAGTTCGCCAATCTCAGTTCGGATCGCAACAGATGTCAATTCGCAAGTGATCTCGGCTCGCAGCTTGGTTCGACTTGCACAACTGGGTTCAGTTCGCAAGTTCAACTCGGTTCACAGACGTAGCTCAAACCCTAATCTCAACTCGCGAAACGGCTGAAAAACCCCGAAAACGAAATTTTTTGGTATTTTTACGATTAAAACTAGAAATTTTGTTCGTAAACAAACCCTAAATTGTCCAGAGAATGATTTTGATCGTTAATATGTACTAATGCACGTAAAAACAGCCCGAAATCAAACACAATGATCACAAAAACTCCAAACTTACTCGTATTTAGGCCGAAAGCTCTGATACCAGATGTAAGTCCCTAGTTTTAGGATCGATAACTTCATTATCTGTAGTATTAAGGTGCGAAATCCCTTAATACGTTGTTATCTTACTATAACGAATAAGTTTGCATTTTGTTTTTACTAATACTTAGCTTTAAACGATAAAACGTGAAAGCCTAGCCTTTAAAACGTTTTCTCTAGATTATTCAATTCGCAGGTGTATTAATCGAATGACAAAAGTTTTGTTTAAGTCGAACCGAATCAAACATATATACTTTGATCAACTCGCAGGTCATGGGCCTGCGAGTCCAACTCAACTTGCAGCCCAAGCCCAGCTTGGCTTCGGTTCGCTATACATTGTATTGCGAGTTCAGATCTCATTTCGCATCGCAATGCTTTGCGACTTGAGATCTCGACTCGCTATACATATTTATTTCGTTTACGATATTCGTCCAACACTTTAATATACTAATATATTTAACGAATATTAATAATAAAACAAACATTTATTTACAAATCTAAACCAATGTACAAATACGATAATAATGACACCAGTCATATTTTAAGCTAAATCTGTTGTCACAAACTATGTCTAAACATGTTAAATTTATTTGACTACCTTCAGTGAAAGTAAAAAAATAACTAATGTACCATAAACTATAGGAATTATACCGTACATATTCACATATTCATTTGTATTGGATTTTCAACGGTTTTGAGTATAAATCTAGATTATGATCGAGTTGAAAACAGTAACACATAAGTGGATGACATGAATTCCGTACGACGTCGGTTTATGTTGAAGCCGTCTAATCATAAAAAGGAAAGGATAAGCATGCTCAGGGACATGAAAACTCCTGAACTGTCCAAATTAAAATAATACAACGTGTAACATATAATCACCAACGATTTATTACAAATGGAAGCGGATAATGAAATGAACATCAATGTTTCTGTACGTAAGAGCATCTTCAACAGTAATTTTTTCTTTTAAAAACCAACTTTACTTTTGAAAGAGTTATTTTTTCATTTTAAAGTAGTTATTTTAGTACGGAGTACATGTTAGATATTTTTTGTGTACTGTAATTTATTTCAATGAAATAAAACCTATATCCATAGCTTTTGTAAAAACGATTCGCAATATTTTCATCGTGAATGCTCTAAAAATCAATTTCGTATCATAATTTTATTAAAATTAAAAATGGTTTTATATATGTAAAAAAATATGTGGTTGGAATTTGTAGCAATATTAAAACCGTTATACATGATTGATAATTGTTGTAGAAATTTTTAAAAATATTTGAAACATATTATCTTCAGAAACTTATTCAAAGCTTCTTATTTAAGAACTGATTACATCTTATAATCACAAAATATAACATAATAACTAAATGTGTTTCTTTAGTTATAAAAGAGTAATGCTACAGAGGCCTAATTACATATACCTAAATATAGACATATTTTTCTGATTGGTTTAAGTATTTAGGTTTTTTAATCTCATCCAATCAATTTTTCACAACTACTAATCACATTTTTTGGTGAAGTTTTAGGCCTACAAATTTAGATCTCTCAATCATTTTTCATAAAATATTAATTAAAATAAGGAGACAGGTATATACTCCAATAAACCTCCGTGATACGGTAAAATAATATTTTAAGTTTGTTGAAAAATGGAATTAAGTAGTCATCGTTAAATTGAATATGTTGATATTATCTTAGATCAAACATCTAATTTAATGCGGACCAACAAATATGATGTGTAGTAAGCAGAAATGTGTATATAAGCTATAAGAGTTGAATCTGATTATCATTTTAGATGTTTACGGTTTTACTAAAGATAATGGAGAATATTATACTGCCTAATTAAGTAGGGATATGTTTATAAAAATTCATTGTATGAATTAGGCTAAATTTAGCTGATACATCAAAATTTTATACGAATTATATAAAGGCTTTTGATTAGTTAGTCTTTAAAATAAGAGATATAGAGGTTTTAGACACGTATAATACCACTCTTTATTCAATTATAAGGGTGTTTTTGATAACCAGTTGGAGCTGAAGTGTTAAAATTTATTTATTAATAATATATAATACGAGTAGAAGTTAAAGGCTTAAAAGCTTAATAGAAACCCCTTTAAAGAAAATGTATAAGACCGACATACATAAAGTTTTGAAGGAGAAACATATAAAGCGTTGGAGTTTTGAGTAATTGGGGGTTGAAATTACAAAAGACCCCAAGTGTCATGATGTGTCACGTGAGGCAGACGAGTCAGAGAGAAAAGAAAAGAAAGGTGGCGCACACATTATCCAAGAAATTCACCCCAACGACAGCCTGGGCCACGCATCTACCCCGTTACTCGAGATATTTAACTTTGCTATTCTCAATATTTTACCAATAAAAAAATATTTTTTCAAATCAGTATTATTTTACGTACAAACAATGCTGCTGCGATAGATTAAAAAACCGTGTGTAAGTAAATAAATGTTCGATGGAGTGAGTATAAAGCTACACACAGTGTACCAGTAAAAATATTCCTTGTAGTGCACATATAAGATCGAGCAGTCCCTAAAAGTGGTGGCCTCGGTCAGTCGTTCGGACTTAACTCAAAATTATAAAACTTTATAAATCATAAACTTTAGAGATTAAACCATTAAATTTTTAAGTATAATAATATTTTAAGCTTAAACCACAATTGTTTTGAAACTTAGAGGGTTAAATCATTAGAATAAAACTTGAATGGTTAAAACGAAAAAATATGAAACTTTGATGATTAAATCATTATCAAACCATTTAGTAAATACTCCATTTTCATTCAAGCATAACTCAAAGAAAAGAATTAAGCCTTTTTAATCACGAGTCGAAGAAATTAGATGTCCTTAGAGAAAAATGTCGAGAAGTCAAAGTTCTCGCCAATTTACACCTTTTTGTTGGATCGATTACCGATTATAGTTCTCGCCAATTACACCTTTTTGTTGGATCGATTACCGATTATAGTTCTTCCTCGTGTTGAGTTTAATCGCTAGAAATTCAACATATTTTCTTTGATTTAATGGTTTACGTGAGACCCTTTTTAACTCGTAGGTTAACATCAAACCACTTCATTCAAAATTTTACCTAGTGTGAAATGCCAGTATCAAATTTGTCACCGAGGTTTAACACCGAAGCATTGCTCATGCTCTTATACCCTTTAAGTATAAAATGTACTCGTAGTTAAGAAGACAAAACATGTAATATCATAAATGAGTATATGTTTTGTTATGTATTTTAAATTCATACGGAGTATAATCTAATTTGTGTGTAACCACATAATTCTTGACACGTGATTGTTTACTTATTTTTACTCCTTCTATTCACAAATTATTTTAATATATGTACCAATT
Organism: Pseudognaphalium luteoalbum; assembly: GCA_963422505.1. Classification (NCBI taxonomy): domain Eukaryota; kingdom Viridiplantae; phylum Streptophyta; class Magnoliopsida; order Asterales; family Asteraceae; genus Pseudognaphalium; species Pseudognaphalium luteoalbum. The sequence goes on along the minus strand of OY730195.1, from coordinate 7,734,568 downwards.
AAATTTGTAGGTTCACTTTTAAGTCAATATATTTATGCATATTATACATTATTTTATAAAGATTCTGTACACTTCTTACTTTTAATGGTACGACGATTGCTTTTTAATAATATTAGAAAAACAAATACTCCATAATAAATACGAAGTATGTCCAACAAATAATGTAAATAACCTTCACAATTTACAAAATGTTTGCATATGATTACCTATATATATTCAACCTATTTTTGACGATATTAATCCTATAAAAAAATAAAAACAATAAATAATTACCACATAAAATATACAGTAATAATTTTGATGTTAGAACATCAGCTGACCGGGTTATTTACAATAAATAATTGTAACGTTGATACTGTGGATGGTTGTGGGGATGAGGGACTATTGGTGGGAATTATTCCAAATAAATCATCACGTACTATTATTATTATTCCAAAACTGTCCTTTTTATGGTAACACATTCTATAAGGAGAGCGTAGATCACTTGTTTTTACTTTTACTCCATAACATATTTATTTATGGTGTATGGTTAAAAAAGTAGTACTCGTATATGTATTTTATTACGTTAGTTGATTTCTACTTTACTCTCCGTTCTATCCATTGACCGTAGAATATAGTTCATAATATCATACATTATTAATAATCAATATAATGTTATAAATACTTGGTGCTAAATTAATAAAAAATTAATGATGTACAAATTATTTGTATTTACTTTAAACATATTTCACACACCGTTTAGTAGGGTGTCCAAAATCTCCCCCGTGATTAAAGTTAAAAATGTAAATTATACTTGGTACTGAGGCCATCAAATTTAGTCCGTTACAGAGTAGTTTTAATTTTTAATCAATAATAAGTTGCAGAGTGTGTTTATTTTCAATAAAATTAAGTAATTAACCTTCATAAGTACAGTATTCAGGAGGAAGTCAACTTCTTGATTGTATATCGACAGTGTTATAAAGGGATGCGAGAGTCTCTCCATATCAATTTTTATTACTCATCATACCATTTTTATTTTATTTTTTAAAAAAAGTATAGAAAAATACAGAATGTTAGAAAAAGTGAATTAAAAAAGTACAGATTAATTAATTTAAAAATAGATATATGGTATGAAGAGTAGATCCCAAAGGGATCTATTAAGGATCCTCTTTATGTACCATTTTTTTCAATTGGTATACCATTTTTGATTAAAAAAAGTACAGAAAAGTATGAAAAAGTACAGAACGTTAAGAAAAAGTACAGTAGGTCCCATCTATTATTCATACCATTTTATTTCATATTTTATTCTAAACATCATGAATACTGTACTTCTGTACCTTTTTCCATCTTTCATTTTTATCATTCCGTACTTTTCTGTACTTTTTCTATTTTTTTAATTAAAAATGGTATAACAATTGAATTTAAATGGTATATAAAGAGGATCTCGTTATAAAACTGTCACACTAGCACACAATACGTATATTTGTACAAGGCTTCTACACTTCAAAGTACATTACCTTTTAGTGTTCAAAGACAATAAACTATATCCAAAAACATGGTCAATCGGATAGGGGATCATCACATTATACATGTACATACATATGTAATATTTAACACGACTATCACCATTTGTAGTTATAACACAGAAGGAAAAAACAAACAAAAGCATCATGTACACCACATATTCAACCGTCCGCTATATCGCGACTTGTTGTAGCATATACATAAAACTACAAGTCAGATTAGTAAACTAGTACTACCTTGGTCCTGTGTATGATGATCTAGGAAGTTATAAACCACAATGTGAAAGAAAGAAAGTATGTTAGTATGAGAAAGTGAATCACATGGTATAACATAAGGATTTGATTAGTCACATTTTAATTAACCATTTTGATGGTATATAAAAAGTGTGACATTTTGGTACATGATATTTATGATTTATGTTTGCATTTGGAACAGTCCACTTTTCTCATGTGGGTGGGGTCCATATTTTTTCCCACAGAGAGAAATGGGGCCAGTTATGAGGTTTAATTTGCAGAGGTACCTTACAAGTTTGACCACTACATTGGGGCTGTTACAAGATCGAAATCCATCATTTCAAGGACATTTTTCTCTACATCTCCTCTCTTTTTATGCTTTACCTCTTTCAACCTGCTTCTATCATTTTATGACTTCATATGTCCATTTTCGTATAACCTTTAACTTTTGAAATGTTGGCCTTCATTTGAAGTTTTATTTATTATTATTTTTTAAAACAACTTGAATATGTGCTTTATTATTTGTCTATTAAAGTATAAATATAGTTTTTTGAAAAAACAAAGTTGTTTCCTACAAAATTCTTTACAAGTTTTTGGATTCTTCTCAATCTTTTCACCTTTAAATGTGTGGGTAGGGAATACTTTCATTGATGGAAATAGATAGTGACACATCAACATGATAGTAAGAGACAAATTGCATTCTTTGAATCATAATAGCGGTACCAATTATTACAAAATATTGTTTGATACAGTATTAAATTTGTTTCAAATGACTTTATTATCAATAGTTAATTTTGATAAAATGATCTCAAGCCCGTCTCTACTTTTGAGAGGACAACTCAATCAACGCGTCCCTAAGCTTTCTGGCTCACTAGTAGGTGTCTAGGTGACGAGGGGATAAAGAAAGGGCTCATTAAATGGTAAATTTAATCAACAGTTGCATGCTACGGAGTATATTACATTGGTTTGTTAAAAAGCACTTAAAAACATCCAACAGTTTATAACTTTTAGTTTTAACAGATAAACTCGTGTTTAATTAGATTCCAGAGTAAATTACATCCCCGACTCCTGTAGAATGTTAATATTTTATACATCTCACTTTTGATCCATGGGTGGGTTTTTTTTTTCCTTTTCTTTTTCAGATTCAATCCCTTAACCCGAGTTTTCATTTCACTTCCCATCACTAAAAAGATAAAAAAGTCTTGAAATTTTGTAATGGTATTTTAATTATTTCACGAAGGTCCGGGAACGAAATGAAATGAAAATCTGAATAAAAGGACTGAACACGTAAAAAACTCAACCCAAAGAGTGAGAGTGAAATAGATTACAGGAATGCAATTCTCAAGATTATACATAGATATAAAAACTTTTAGATTCTATTGTCCTTGAAGTTCCTAAACAAAAAACTCATTGAAGTAGCTTTTCACAAAGGCTATATATAGCCTTCTTTAAACAAATTACTACTCTATTATACTCTAACAATAATAAACTAGATTATAACCCGCGGAAATCGCGGGGCTACAACATGAAAATGCATTTTAAATGTTTTGACTATAAATTAATGAAAAAGGTCATCGTTAATTTGTTATGGCTTCAAGAACAATACTAATACTTTGTTTTCTATTATGTTGGTTGTGCAATACGTAATGCCCTTACTTATTTTAGCCTTGAGAAATATTTATCTGTTGCCATCAAAGCAAGTACCAAGTGTCTAAGCGTTAGTATTTGTGGACCCGTTATATAGTGTCCGATAGGCGTGTAGAGATAATCAAATTAAGATGTATTGTGATAAGGAGTATCTAATTTATGAAAATATAAATATAAAATATAGTATGCTTATGTATATGTATAAAAATAATAATATATAATATAAATATTATGTTTAAATAAGTTGTACAAAATCGGAAGAAATTTAATTAGGAGAGGAATTTGAGTCCCTTTGTTTTAAAATAATTAATGGTTCAAACATATATAAATATATATCTAGCCGATTTTAATTTGTGAAAAGTCAATTAAATGAGTTATTATGTTATAAATGTATTAGCTTATAACTCGCGGATTCGAGGGATGGTCGATATGTTATATATGAAATAGGTGAAACATAACGATGTGATTGTTTGGTATTGCAATTATCATTGCCATATATTATATTGATATTTGGTTAACATAACTTGATATTTGCATGTAGCATTGATGCGTTTTCTTTTGTAAACATTGGATATAATGTCATTGTATTTTAGAATTGGCCATAAGATGATTCATTTGATAAACACGGGTTATGATGTCGTTGGACACTTAAACATGCCAATAAGTTGACCACTATTGTTTGTACACATTGATGGTTTTCATGTATATTGGAAGGTTTTCAAGAGGCGGACTTTGTGTTGTTGAGTTAGTTTGATAAGCTTGGTGTTAGAAAGAGACGACACACCAAAATGATCAAACAAAATTGAGTCGGAGACAACCAAAATTTGTGACAAAAAAATAAAATCAAAACGTTGACATTAGAAACATAAACACTTTGACAATAGATACTTAAAAGTACCTTTTCAATAGAAACAAAATGGATTATATTAATACTTAAATAATAATACAATATTGCTGAATAATATTCAACTATTAAAGAACAATCGGTGTACCTCATGAAGAGGAACATTTAACTCACGAAATCATGCTGATTCTTCGCAGACATCGAGTGACAACCAGAATTTGAAACGCATATCCCAAAGTTTTAAAAGAATTTTCTACCAAACCATTAATGCTTGGACCCCAGCAACTTAATGTGTAGCAAATAGTTGATATAAGTAAATTTAGTTTGTGATAATTGCCTCAGACCGATCGTTTATAAAGACCAAGACATGTGAGTAACTTTGCGTGTAGACTTCATTAGAAATTCAGGATATTCTATTGTCTAGTAACCAAGAAGCATCGGTTCACCATGGTCCATGGTTGCATTTAGTTCATTATTCTTTGTAACTGCAATACAGTATGCTTCAGATAGCTTAGATTACTATTGAACTACACAAGAAATTCGTATAAGCCGTAGAGCAACTTGGTGTTCATCAAGAAATTCCAGATCTGAATCTTGTTGTAAGAATCCAAAAGAATTATATCGAACCATTTAAACAAACATCACATTAAACCTTCAAGAAGAAAGAATATGATTTAGAAATATAATAAGAAAGTCGATGTACATCAAAGATCCATAGTAAAGGTAGAAAATGGGTTTAGTTACGGGTCACACAGGGTTTGGGTCAAAATAAATGATTTAGGGTGTTGTATAATGGGTTGCATTGGATCGTCCTGTAACAACTCGTTTGATTTTTTTGTAAAGATGATATCATATATAAAAATAGTTTACTACTTAACTAAATGATTTAGGAGGTTTTACGGATTAGAAATACAATGGGCCACTTTTTATCCATTCAAAATATCTTACCCATTTCCTTTTGAGCCGTAAGACATAGCATACCACAAATCTACCCATTTACATAGGAATACCTCAAAATTGCTACCTTTATTCCCGAAGATAGCGTAGTACGTACATTTTCACACGACTTCTTCCCTCTCTCAGTGGCTATTTTTCAGACCCTGGTATAGCAAATACACGTCGAGGCTGAGTACTTATCATACTACATGTGGCCCCACAAATAGATACGAAATCTGATCTTAAGATAAAATGGGGAACGTAGGTTGTCTTCCCCACAACCAGTTTCACCTCATATGATAACAACCTATAGAAGTAGGTTATTTTTATATTATATATATATACATGCAAAATTATTTTTGATAGTTTAATTATTGAGAATCATCACAGATAAAAGTATGTCTGTCAACCCAGCCCAACCGCCCATTTTGCTACCTTTGGTTTGTATGTACCGATAGTATCTAATAACATATATACCTCGTGTTGTTCTACCATCCTTTTTGGAATAAAAGGGTTTAGTGTTGCTATATCAGCCATGTTCGTGTTTGGCCATATACAAAAATCTACAGATATTATAACCGAAATTTTTGTCACCAGTTTTTGGATGAACGATCTACAAAGACATCCAGGTGACTTTTTAAGGTAAAATCGACTGATATCAGCTTCATTGGTTCATGACTGATTTCAATTTATTTAGGAGAACAGTTGGGTAATGTTGATCTCAAATTTGTAATAAAACGCATATTACTTTGCTTTGAGTTCAAAAGTCAGAGTATGTAGTATGTACCTTGGTATAAACAGGAACAATTTCATCCTTCAATTTCTTGTACAAAGTTGTACCAATACCTACATGAAGAACATGAACATTAACGGCTATGTTGCAATATTGTGGACTTGTAATAAATGGATAAAAGAATCATAAAAAATGAGGTAGGGGGCGTTATATTTTTATTTTGAACGCATAAGTACACAGATATAAAGCTAAACCAATTCTATAAAATGTTTAATCGCAATTCTTACACTAAATTACGAAATAAATACATCTAAAATGGGGTACACTGAGCCCAATACCACCTAAAAACAATTTATAGAAAGGTTGTGGTACTTTCACCTGTGTCATTCATCAATTTACTACATCAAGGGCCAGATGAATTGGTTGTTTTGGACAAGTGGAAGATGCAATAGTTTATATAAGCTACCCCTGTATTAAATAAATCAAGGCATCATGGTAAATTTCTAATAAAATTTGTAAATCATGGAAAGGAGAAAGATCATGATACATTTAATAATATTTTAATTCCCTTCGGCTCGCTTTGAGGCCAACTACTCAAGTGCAAAAACAATATAACCAAATACCCACTGAAACTACATAAGTATGGTACAGATCTATCGACACCAAGGGGTAAAAATGTTAAACTGAATTATGGTCATTAAGGTACTTGTGGATGGGCTGATACAGTAACCGGTGTCTTTACAGGGTTTTACAATGTTGACCCATTTATATATGAATTGGTGAATTCGGGTTATGTTTTATCTAAAAAGTGTCTAATAGGTCTCAAGTCAGCCAAGTTGTATTCTTGATGCTCAAAACCTATTCATAAATTAAAGTGTCGAAAATAAATTAACTTTTGGAATGACATTTGAGTATTCGACATTAACTATTTATAAACATTAAATGCCTGAGCAAAATGTGTTTCAAGTCAGCCCCATACAGTTTCAGCTATAGATTAATATATGACCCACTACCCAAACCCCACCAGCCGTCCATTTTTTCAATCTCCAAGTGTCCTTGATTACAATTAAAAGAAGATTTAGTGTTTCAAGTCAGCCCCATCCATTTTCGACTGCAGAGTAATATATCTGCTATGACCCACTACCCAACCCACACAAGCCGTCCATTTTTTCAACCTCCAAGTGTCATTGATTACAATTAATAAAAGAATTAGTGTTGAGATGCAGTACACCAATAGAAACTTACCCAAGCAACCCGAATTCTGCTCTCCAGGTTTCTTGCTCGTGTAGTGAACCACATTGAAGCTAAATATATCAGATTGTATAGTTAGTTATCTACTCATTGCATATTCACAGGCACAATAACCATAGGTAACCATAGGTTCTCTCAAGATACCCCAAACGTAGTGCTCAAAAAACAGTCAAAGTTTGGTCGTTCAGCTCCATGAAAGTGACCAGTATCTCATCAATGTTATTTGCTACTTCTAATATAAAAAGATGCAAGTCAATGAAAGGAAGATGAGGGGCCAAGACCAACTATACAGACCCTATTAAAGGTGACTAATCAGTTATCAGCAACGATGTCAATAAAATGAGTTCTCAAAAGAACATCGAAATCCAGATTAATAAACATCGATGATACAAACTATGAAAGAAACATTACACATATAAATATAATATAAACACACAAATCTGAGTAGAAAACAATCCTAAAACATATAACTTTTTTTTACCTGTGTTGGCCCATTAGACAACCCCTCTGACCCGCCCATTTGGAAATATCTAATGAGCACACAAAGGAATCAAATTTGTACCTTCGATGTAAAACGTGCATCATATTTTACTTCAACTTTACCATCTTCAAACTTCATCACAGTTCCAAAAGGACACAATTTATCGAGCCCAATCCCAAACACACCTTTACCATGACAAAACGAAAATTCAGGATGCTCAATTAGTTCATAAGCACTCACAGTTTCCTCAATACCATTCTCTTCCCAATTTACATCCACATTTTTTTCACTTGCATTTGCAGTCTTAACAACATCATATTTCTTTCTTTCTTGATCATCGGATGTACCTTTTCCAAGAACAAATTAATGAGGCAAAAGATAATGAGCGTCGACTGAATTAACAGGATTAACAGAACCTCAATCCAAACCCAATGATTTACTTCGTCGACAATATTAACAGGATTAACATAACCTCAATTCAAAGTCCAATCCCAATGATTTACTTCCATCCAGCCATAACACATGATCTTTATCCTAGTATCTTTACATAATGCATCCAATAAAATAGTAAATGTATGTACATTAGGTGAGATGTTTCGAGCAAGCATCTCATTCAACAATCTCAATGCTTCGTCCCACAAGCGTACATTACACAAACCATGAATCAAGCTAGTGTAAGTCATAACATTTGGCAAAATACCTTTCCTATACATTTCTATAAAAAACTCCAAAGCCTCTACAAATTGTTTATCCTTGCATAAGCAATCTATAATGGTGCTGAACTGGATAACCCCAGGTGAACAAGCATATGTTTCCATCTTCCGAAACAATACAATCGCACCATGAGTGTCTCCTGATTTGCAAAAACCGTTTATCAATGTTCCATAAGTCACTACACTAAGTTCAAACCCATTCTCCATTATTCGGTCAAACAACTTAACCGCTTGACTAAGCTTATCATTAACACAAAGTCCTCTGATAAGTATAGGTAGCAGAATCGGGCGCATAACCAAGTTTCGGGGCTGTCCCTAACACGGAAAACCTAAAATCCACTCTTTTCAAGTTACAAAAACAATTGATTGCAATGTTGAAAATGTAAATAGTGGGATGTAAAACAGGGTTGATTCCTAAAAAGTCAAACTTTTTAATCAGAAATATTGCAGCACCAAAATGGTTCCTCTTAACAATAAAGATTAAAACTTTAGTGAATTCTGGAATTGGAGGAATTGGGTTTCTATGAACCATATGATTATAAGTATATACAGCATCATCTAGGGTTTTAAAATGACTTATGTTTTTACAATTCCGATTATCGGAATGATAAAAGCAGAGCGATTAAAGAAAAGGGGTGAGGTAAAAAACTTACGAGAATCAAGAACAGCAAAGAATGAAGGATGAACTCCAACACGGTGTAATGAATGCTTAATACACATCACCGTCTATTAAACCCTAACTTCATTTCTCTAAAACCCCAGAGGTGATGCAAGGAAATGAAAATTAATAAACGTACCCCGATACTTGAATTTAGTTAATAAAAGTTCCCCTACAGTAATGAGTATTGAAAATTATACCCCTGTATTTTAATGTATATAACTAGAAGATAGATAACTAGACTAGACTATAAATCACTTAAACCGATTAACTTTTTACCTTTCTGTTAGTGTAAAATTCACTGTAACTCTTTTTTCTTCAAATCTTTTTATAAATTTAACATTGTTACTTCCTTTTGTAGTTTTTTCTTTTTATAGAATTGATAATTCAAGATTTCAAGGGGGTCATATTTGTGAAGTTAGAAGCACATAAAATGTCTGTTGTGAAAAGTTAAAAAGAACCATTTTTATGTAAGTTCAAGAGTAAAGGTTACAATTTACTCTTGATTTTTCTAACTTTAGCAAAAAATAGTTACTAAGATGTGTGATGCTAGTAGCATACAAAATTATCTCTAAATGTAATTGTAGTTTTAACGGTATACTTACAAACATAGCCAAATAATAATATAAGTATATAACCAAATGTACTTGGATTATATTGTTCTCATTTAAGTAGCTCCATAAACCATAGTCACACACCGTCACGCTTTTGTTAAAAACTTAAAATTCTAAGTCATGCTCGAATACTAGAGACTAAAGCTTTATGGGACTGATAAACGTCAAAATATACTAGATTATAGTACTAATTACCCCTTTGTTAAGTAGATTTCTTATGCATTTTATGTGAATAAAATACTTATTTCGTTCATATTTGCATTTAGGAGTTTAATTGGAGCTTGGATCGAAAAAAAACAGAAAACGAGCTTATTGCGAAGAAAAGAAGCTAAGAGAGTAAAGATGGGCAAGATTGAATTGGAATAGGTGTATATGAAGCTTGAATCGGAAAGAGAACGAAAGATGAGCTGAAAATGAAGAAAAGTGTAAAAGCTGAGTTTTCGGCTATGCGTTAGTATTTTGGCCATAACTTTCTCATATAAACTCCGATTGGGTTGATTCAACTTGTAGAATTTAGCTAACAGATAGGGCTACAAATTTCGTTTTGACCACTTGGACCAGTTTTTCATCCATACGGCGTATGGATTAATCCATACAGCGTATGGATTGAGTCGGCAGAAAATGCATAAATTCTTATTTCCCTCATTTTAACCCTAACTTATACCACATACCCTAAGTCGATTAAGGCTGATTTCAGAGGCTTTTTGATGACATTTTGGAGGCACAAGAAGGTGGGGATTGATGCCAATTGATCCTACTTCGCGTGATTTACGATTCGGTTTGCATATCACCTTCCGATTTCAATTTAAACATGTCTATGTGTTTGTGTGAGATCATGAATATGATTTTGTATGATTGAATTATAGATTAGACTTTATGTAATTTGTTTAGTTTAATAACCTTGGATTATGATTGTTTGATGGTTATAATTGTGTTTTGGATCAATTGTCCGATTGAAGATTGTTATGTTATCCGTAGAACCTTGATTATTGGTGGTTGTTAGTTATTACTAAATGTGATTAATAATGTCATTGAGATTGAGTTCCTTTGATGTTATATTATTATTGATGATTATGAATCTAGGTTTATAGTCATTGTTAAATATATTGAGTTTGATAGGTTAAAAGAATAGTAACTAATCAATCTAAAATGAGCAAGCTAATAAGAGTTTATTGGTAGGTACTGTTGAGTCATACCGCGAGGACTAATCATAACAAGTCGTGAACATTTAATGCACAATCTAGGGAAACGCACACAATAGAGCTACATTCTTGCGACGTCGGATCGATGTTTAATGTGGGACTCTAGATTGTAGATATTAGTTAACTATAACCGGAGATTAATTGACATTTAACTTGGATTATTTGATTAGTAATTAAGTTGATATAAAAGAAATCACAATCAGACAATCAAAACACATGAACTGGATAATATGAATCTGAGCGAAAGAATCTAAGCAATTACATATATATCTTCAATTGTTTATCTTTTACTTTTATCTTGTTTTATGTTATTAGTTTGGTTAATTAGTTCATACTGAACATTCGTACGGAACTAAAATGTAACCCCTATTTTACTGCTTTATTAATAATTCCAATTTAATTCAATAACATCGTTCATGTGTTCTTGTGTTCGACCTGGACTTACCATAACTATACTATTCCGATCGAGTATTCTTGTCTGGTTGTGTGATAGTAGTGATTGGTATATCCCGTACTTTATAAATAATAAAACTAGACGTTTTCACACGCATCAGGACCGTTTCATTCATTCAGACCAACCTTAATTTACTGGACAAAAAGATATGTTTTGGGCCCATAGAAGCCCGACCCAAACACAACATTTGTTTATGCCATATATTCAAATATCGTAGAGGACACAATAACTCTCTCATGAGCTTCTAGTTAAGGGATGTTGAGTAGGGGTCCAAAAAGCACTAATCAGACCTCAACTAAATTAAAGAAACAGCTCCACCTCGTAATTTCACGAGATGTTTGAAGCATTGGTTAACTACACATCAACTATATACCTAAAAAAAACAAAACAAAAACATTAGAATTGTGTATTCAATAGGTTTCAACAAAGGGTGAGGTTGTTGCATTTTAAGGAGAATGAGGAGCACACGATTTCAAAATGGTCTAAATTCGCTGTATTAACAACAATATATTTGATGTAAAATGCAGTGACAAATATTTAGTCAATGTTTTGAAAACCGGTTGAACTGGACCAGTCCAACCGGTTTGACCGGATTTTTGAGGTTTTCCGGCCGGTTGAAAACCGGTTTTGACCAAGAGTTGACCGGTCAACGAACCGGACTATTCGGTCAAAACCGGGCGGTTCAACCGGGAACCGGACCGATCCGACCGGTTTTTGATTTTTGATTTTTTTTTAAAAAGTGATTTTGAACCGGTTTTGAGACGGTTGAACCGGACCGGTCCAACCGGTTCGACCGGAAATTGAAGGATTTCAGTCCGATTCAATTTCCGGTTTTCAAAACATTGTATTTAGTATCGTAAATATGGGCGGTTGATCAAATAATGATATAGATCATCTATTCGTATGCCCCTCCTTCCCTCAAAATGCATATTATTGATCTCACACTCTTCAATAAAGCACATGCATTTAATATTCTCTTCTCATTCTGGTGTACTTATACTTGCGCTCCCATCCGTCTAACGGCTTTTCACAGCTTGCCTTCATTTTCATCACATGCATCCTTATTTAAACCCTCTTCACTATCAAATAAATTCCTGTGTAATTCTTTTTATCTAATAAAGGGCTTTTAAACTCCACTATTTTTTTGCTGTTTTTATTGTTACTTTCACACCATTTGAGAACCTGTACCATTCTGTTTACATATATTTCAGTTATAAACTATATATATGGGACAATTTATACCCAAACACGTACGTCCAAGTTTCTAAATAGCACTACTAGCTATGCATATGCAGTACTCAATTATTATATGTTTCCTCTCAATAAACATTAATTAAAGTTAAATTATTATTTATAATAGTGTTTTAATTGAAAACACGTATGAAATAAATCTCCCCTGCAACTGTCCACCAATCCTAACTCCAAAACACGCTGCATCATTGATGGTACTTCTTTACAACTGTGCTACCTACATTATGCAGAGATCAAGCTTAAAGTTACCATAAATTTTATGATACTATAATAATTTCAAACAAGACCCTTATATATATAAACTGTTCACCTTATTATTCACAGCATTATGAGCATACATTGCACCAGTCAATAATCAATCACTGTGACAAAATAAATCATGGCTGTCTCTACAATCTATGGTCTCCCATTTACCTTAGTTTTATCAGTTTTGGTGATGGGAACTGCTTTTACCAGTGTTGATGCTCGTGCGTTTTTTGTGTTTGGAGACTCGTTAGTTGATAATGGAAACAATAATTACTTGGCTACTACTGCGCGGGCCGACTCACCCCCTTATGGCATTGATTACCCCACACATAGACCAACGGGTCGTTTCTCTAATGGGCTCAACATGCCCGACCTTATAAGTAAATTCCTAATATACCCCTTAGTGGATATTCATTCTATTTTTTCCTATACTAATTTTTATGTGTAATGCCAGGTCAGCGCATGGGGGCCGAGCCTACATTGCCGTATTTGAGCCCACAACTAAGGGGCCAAAGGCTACTTGTTGGTGCTAATTTTGCTTCTGCTGGGATTGGAATACTTAACGACACAGGAGCCCAATTCGTATAATTTTTTTAACTTACTTATTTTCTTCTTTCATTAAGCTAGCATTTATAACAAGAATAAACATTGCTTTTCAGCTGAACATAATTCGGATGCCCTTGCAACTTGAATACTTTAGGCAGTACCAACAACGAGTAAGTGCGCTTATAGGAGAGAGTCAGACCAAAAAACTTGTTAAGAACGCACTCGTTCTCATGACACTTGGTGGCAATGACTTTGTCAACAATTACTACTTGATTCCCTACTCAGCGCGATCTAGACAATATAGCCTCCGAAATTATGTCCCCTTTATCATATCGGAATACAAAAAGATTTTAACGGTATGCAAATTTACCAAATATTAATCACAAGTATATAAATTATACTGTGTTAAACTTGCTTAGACCATAAACCTTAAACTCTTCATTATGTAAATGCAGAAACTGTACAATTTGGGAGCTCGTAGGGTTCTTGTCACAGGAACGGGCCCATTGGGGTGCGTCCCAGCGGAACTAGCCCAGCACAGCCGAAATGGTGAATGTGCTAGCGAACTTCAAAGGGCTGCAGAGTTATATAATCCACAACTGAACCAAATGCTGAATGATCTCAATAGCAAATTTGGGAGTCATGTATTTATCAGTGTGAACTCAAAGAAAATGCATTCGGACTTTATTAGTGATCCAGGAGCTTTTGGTAAATAATCTCATTTTTAGTCTGCTCTTTCATTCTTTGGAACATTAGTAACTTTTATGTATCATACTGAAGATGATCTGGATTGTGCAGGATTTGTGTCATCAAAGATAGCATGTTGTGGGCAAGGACCATACAATGGGCTCGGTTTGTGTACTCAGATGTCGAATTTGTGTGCTAACAGAGACTTATATGCATTTTGGGATGCATTTCATCCTTCAGAAAGAGCCAACCAGATTATCGTCGAGCAAATGATGACTGGCTCAACCGAGTATATGCATCCCATGAATCTAAGCACCATTTTGGCTTTAGATTCTCAGAATTAGTGACCAGTTATTTCAATAAAGTTCATCTAACTATATATTGTCCGTTCTTTGGATTTTGCTATATTTTCTCTGTTATAACATATGCAATGTCGTTCCAGTTTGTATAAATAGTATTCTCTTAATTAGTGGATTCAAGTTCACACACAAATTTACTTTAACAAACATGTGGCCTTTGAGTTTCAGAGTCTTGTCACAACTATTATTTTAGTATTCCTCACATTAAAAATGAAATGTTACTAGAACGTGGTGCATTCTTGATCAACAACATGCCACGTAAGATGAAATCATTCTAGAAGATAGATAAGTTGTAACCTTTCTAAGAAACTAAATTAGAGTAAAACCAGTTGTAACTTTTAAATGAAAGTAGTAATAAATAATGGTTTTGACGAGGGCCATGTTAGTATTGTGAGTTCTCTATCAGTCCTTAGTTGTACCATGTGCTAAGTCGTTTAGTACAAACATATGGCAGACGTCACAAACTCACAAATCTTTCAAGTACTAATGTTCATCCCATGTTAACTAAGGATCATTACATATATCACCACATTACTAGTTCACTGCCCTACAAATTTACTACGAATCACCAATGTAGTATATATGTCTTACTTAATGCTTGCACATTCCCATGTGCCGCGACTTATAGTCAGTTGACAGCGCAAACTAGCTAGTATCGATCATCAGATGCCTGTGCGTACAAGGAGGTAAAGGAGTGGGTTAACAGATGAACATGAGTTGAAGAAGTTATTTTTAATATAAACTTTATTTATTAAAAAAAATCCAGTACTATATTTGTGTTAGTAGTAAAATACAGTACCTTCTTTGTTAGAAAGATTGATTTATAATGCTGTAATAAGTATTTGTATATGCTTTCATGACAAGTCCTGTTAGTATCTATTTCCCTTAAATTTACTTAGTTAATTAGATCGTAATCAATACAGAGTATTACAGTTGACCTATTCTCATGTGATTCTTTATATTACCATCTATATTATGGAGCTAGGTAAGATATAAATTGCATCCTTAAAAAGGATTGAAGCCACATGCTAAACTTTTAAAGCTGAAAACGCTAAGATCTTGTATTAAGTTCATCCTAGCTTCCTAAGTTTCATGTGTTGCTTAACACAATATAAACACCTGGGTACCTAAACTAACTTCTTACAGCAATGTCACTAAGGTTTATGCCCACTGTAAAAACTGAGTTTGCGGCCAAAAACTAAACTAGGTGAATTACTCGTATAATACATCATCATTATAAAGAGTACTAATAATTCGGTAATAATAGTATAATTTACCTTTTGGGTCCTGCCAATAAACCAACCGTCCAATTTAATAAAATTCAACTACCTTCATTTACCAGCTTTTCAGTACCATTAACATTATTGGTCCTCATTTATCCCTACAAAATACAAATTTACTGTATACTATTATTATTTTCCATAACTTCCCACTCTATAAAACCCCATTATTTGTTCCATCCATAAACCACACATAACACAGCAGTTTTGTTTTCACTGTTGTGTAAATTTAACTCACTCATGGCTGTCTCTTTGTTTCTTTGTGCCATATTCCTAGTATTGGGACAGTTTGCTTCTCTAACCGAAGCTGCACCTCGTGCGTTTTTTGTGTTTGGTGACTCGTTAGTTGACAGTGGCAACAACAATTTTTTGGCTACCACTGCTCGAGCTGATGCATATCCGTATGGTATTGATCACCCGAGTCATCAAGCCACCGGACGGTTTTCAAATGGCTACAATATTCCCGACCTTATCAGTTGAGTTTCGGTTACAATTAAATTATAAGCATCACATTAACCCGTTTTTTAAATAGTTATTTGACTCAAGTTTAACTGCAGGTCAGCGTATTGGGTCTGAACCCACAATGCCATACTTGAATCCGCAGCTCAATGGGCAAAAACTTCTCATTGGTGCCAACTTTGCATCTGCTGGAATTGGAATTTTAAATGACACTGGAGTCCAATTTGTAAACTTTCTAATAAATTATTTTACTAGTACTGTATTATTTTTGTATGCTAATAAGATTCGTATAATTCCATTTTTTAGGTGAACATAATTCGGGCAACACAGCAGCTTGAGTACTTCAAACAATACCAACGACGAGTTAGTGCGCTTATAGGACCTGAACAAACAAAGAAACTTATAAACAATGCACTTGTTCTCGTTACACTCGGTGGGAATGATTTTGTAAACAATTATTACCTAGTTCCATTATCTGCACGCTCACGTCAATATAGTCTCCAAGACTACGTTCCATTTATCATCTCTGAATACCGGAAGATTTTATTG